>JAHHFK020001381.1:0-350019 GCA_024533555.2 Aedes koreicus
CGGAAAGTTACTGAAAAGAAGCCCGAGACCAGCATGCCCATTTCAAAAAGGTGGGAAAAAGGAAAATCCAATTCCTCCTGGTTTTCGGTAGTGCTAACTACACCCAGGACTTTCCATCTCGGGTTATCCAAAACCCCTGATGCCCCAATTTTAAGAACAGAAGCCCCTTCCTCGACTGGGCTGTTCTCATTTGATAACATTGTCGAAGGTATCTTCAAGTACCTCGAAATTTCTGACCCTCTCAAAAGCATTGTTTTGGCAATGCTTTGAAGACTTTTTGAAGCAATTGACAATTAAGTGGCCCCTCCTTGCAGCTATCATCTCCTTCGATGGATAATTTTCCAAATGAGGTCGGGATTTGATCACTGTTCTACAGTGGAATTGTCGAAGTTTGATTCCTAAATTGGAATCATTCAAATTTTTAACTCATAATACCGGTTGTGATGCTTTCGCTCTTTGTGAAACATGGCTCTCTTCCGAAATCGATCTTCCGTTTCATGATTTCAATATTATTCGTCTTGATCTGGAGAAGTAACACGTTTGGCTGGAACATCCTCAGTTGGCAGTAGATTAGACCTCACACTTTGTTCGAATTCATTATCGTTGGATTGCACATGGAATGTGATTCAAGATCCCCACGGTAGTGATCACTTGCCCATAAAAATTTCGGTTGCCACCGGGTTCAATCCGTCGAAATCTGTAAACGTCACGTATGATCTTACCCGTCACATCGATTGGACAAAGTTCAGGACAGCAGTAGTCCAGGGACGTCATTTCGCAGGAAACCTCCTTCTCCATGGTGGGATCAGCAATGCACCGAGGTTTACCGTAAAAAGTCCGACGCGTTTAAAGTTTTCCGTAGACGTGGAACACCTGAGCACTTCGAAGTATACACGGCTCTTGAACGTGAACTTAAGAGCCTCATCAAGGCCAAGAAACGCGGATACTGGCGAAGATTCGTGGACGGGCTATCGCGCGAGACGTCGATGAGTACTCTTTGGAACACGGCGCGAAGATTGCGTAACCGAACTACGAACAACGAGAGCGAAGAGTACTCGGATCAATGGATCCTCAAGTTCGCGCGAAAAGTTTGTCCAGATTCTGTGCCGGCACGGATCATTCCTCGCGAAACCGAGAATCCGATAGATGAGATCAGCCAACCTTTTTCAATGGTAGAACTCTCTCTCGCGCTCCTTTCGTGTGGCAATACGGCTCCAGGAGCTGATAGAATCAAGTTCAACTTGCTTAAGAACCTTCCAGACGTCGCGAAGAGGCGCATGTTGAACTTGTTTAATCAGTTTTTGGAGCTCAACATTGTACCAGAAGATTGGAGGCGGGTGAGAGTTATCGCCATTCAAAAACCTGGCAAACCCGCGTCCGACCACAACTCCTATCGACCCATCGCGATGTTATCTTGTATTCGAAAGTTGTTGGAGAAAATGATCCTCTTCCGTCTGGACAAATGGGTTGAGACGAACAACCTGCTTTCAGATACTCAATATGGTTTCCGTAGGGGTAAGGGAACGAACGACTGTCTCGCGTTACTTTCCACGGATATTCAGTTAGCTTTTGCTAAAAAAGAGCAAATGGCTTCTGTATTCTTGGATATCAAGGGGGCTTTTGATTCAGTATCTGTTGAAGTTCTTTCAGATAAACTCCACGCTTGTGGCTTTTCACCATTAATGAATAATTTTTTGTACAATTTGCTGTCAGAGAAACATATGAGCTTCTCTCATGGAACCTCTACAGCTTCACGATTTAGCTACATGGGTCTCCCCAGGGATCATGTTTAAGCCCCCTTTTGTATAATTTTTATGTCAAAGACATTGACGGTTGTCTAAGTGACAACTGTACGTTGAGACAACTTGCAGATGACGGCGTAGTGTCTGTCACGGGACCCAATGGGGTCGATCTGCAAGGACCCTTACAGGATACCTTAGACAATTTGTCTACTTGGGCTTTAGAGCTAGGTATCGAATTCTCTACGGAGAAAACTGAGTTGGTAGTTTTTTCTAGGAAGCATAACCCAGCACAACCGAAGCTTCAAATTTGGGGTAAGCCGATAACTCATTCTATGTCATTTAAATATCTTGGGGTCTGGTTCGATTCTAAGTGCACCTGGAGATCCCATATTGAGTATCTGAAGCGAAAGTGCCAGCAGAGGGTCAATTTTCTCTGCACAATTACCGGGACCTGGTGGGGAGCGCATCCGCAAGATCTTCTAACGTTGTACCGGACAACGATTTTGTCGGTTATGGAATACGGTAGTTTTTGTTTTCAGTCAGCGGCTCGGTCGCACTTCATTAAACTGGAACGTATTCAGTATCGGTGTCTTCGTATCGCGTTAGGTTGCATGCACTCGACTCACACCATGAGTCTTGAAGTGCTGGCTGGCATGTTGCCACTCTCGGATCGGTTTTCAGAATTATCTCTCCGGCTCCTCACCAGGTGTGAAGTTATGAACCCCCAGGTGATCGAAAATTTTGAGAAGCTCCTTGAGTTGAATACTCAAACCCGCTTCATGACCTTGTACCATTTGTACATAACACAGGATGTCAGCCCTTCGCCGAACATTTCCAATCGTGTTTGCTTCTCCGATTTCGACAATTCGGTTCATTTTGATTTATCCATGAAGCAAGAGCTTCATGGAATCCCAGAGCATCATCGTCCTATGATTGCTCCGGTAATATTTGCTGCAAAGTTTGGCCAAGTTAATTCCACTAAATCGTTCTTCACTGACGGATCTTTGATAGAGGAGTCAGCAGGCTTTGGTATATTTAATGAAATTTATAGCGCCAATCGTAAACTTCAAGCTCCTTGTTCCGTATATGTCGCCGAATTAGCGGCAATACACTTTACGCTAGAAATCATTGCCTCATTAACACCGGATCAGTACTTCATTTTCACGGATAGTCTCAGTTCTATAGAGGCTATTCGCTCATTGAGGCCGGTAAAGCACTCCTCGTATTTTCTCATGAAAATACAGGAGCTTCTAAGTGCTTTATCTTCGCGTTATTTTATCATCACCTTTGTATGGGTCCCATCTCATTGTTCAATTCCGGGCAATGAGAAAGCGGACTCGCTTGCAAAGGTGGGCGCTATGGAAGGCGATATTTGTGATCGACAAATCGCCTTCAACGAATTTTTTCCTATTTTTCGTCAACAGTCACTTGTCAGCTGGCAGTATAAATGGAGTAAAGGAGATTTGGGGCGATGGCAACATTCTATCATCCCAAAGGTGTCGAAGAAATCCTGGTTTAAGGGGATGGATGTGGGTCGAGACTTCATTCGTGTCATGTCTCGCCTCATGTCCAATCATTATTCTTTGAACGCTCATTTATACCGGGTTGGGCTGAGCGACAGCAATCTCTGCGAGTGTGGACGAGGCTATCAGGACGCAGATCACGTTATTTGGTCTTGTGCTGAACATCGTGGAGTCAGATCGGAGCTTTATGATTCCCTTCGGGCTCGAGGTAGACAACCCAATGTGCCAATTCGAGATATTTTGGCTGTACGTGATTTGGAGTACATGAAACTCATTTATGTGTTTTTGACTAACATTAGCCTTAGATTGTAGTTAGTTTAACCTGTATGTTTACTATAAGTTTTTTTTTATCTGTGTATGTGTGTTTTTTTTTCTTTTTCAAAAAATGTTCAAGTCAAAAGTAAACCATAAATTGTATAGTTATAAGTTTTTAGATAATTTAGAATTTAAATTTAATGTGTTATGTAAACCATACCTTAAATTCCCACCCTCTTTCCCATCCGTAATTTGTAATTCCTATTAACCTCGAGACGGCCGCGAGTAATCGGCTCTATCCTCCTAACTTTAGTTTTAAGATAAATGATGTATATAAATATGAAAATTTGGCTCTGTAAAGTTGATTCGATTGAGCCTGTACAAATAAACGATTATTAAAAAAAAAAATAAGGAGTGTATCGAATATAAGCTATCCACATACATTTGCGTTGTACGCATGTATTTGTGATGGTTTTTTATGCTCTGAACACTGCATGCTGTGCGTTTTACTGTCAGCTTTCTTTTGTTTACTTGTTTGTGCGGTTCAAATTCTGCGTTTTCAAAATGTCGCGTATTGAAAAGGAAGTGAAAATTAAGGTTCTGGACACATGGCTAAGTGAGAAGGGTATTACTATGCGAAAATTGGCGAAGCGGTTTGGAATTCATCATGCGAGTGTTAAAACCATCATTAATAAGTTTGGGGAACACTATTCTTTGGATGAGCTACCAGGAAGAGGTAGAAAACCCGGTTCTTCCAACCCGAAACTGGAGCAGAAAGTGGTATCTCTAATCATGAAGAACAAATCAATGTCAATACGTGATTTGGCCAAAAAAGCAGGAACGAGTGTCGGAATGATCCAGCGTATCAAGAGGCGAAACCACCTGAAGACCTACAAGAAGCAGAAAATCTCGAAACAAAGTGCAGAACAGAAGAAGCGAGCAGCAACAAGGGCCCGGAAATTGTATTCGCGTCTTTTGCAGCGTCCGGATGCATGCGTTTTGATGGACGATGAGACCTATGTAAAGGAGGACTCAAAAACCCTTCCAGGTCCACAATACTTTACTGCCGTCGTTGGGGAGGATGTGAGCGATGCGGACAGGTCGATTCAAGTGGAGAAATTCGGTCGAAAGGTACTGGTATGGCAAGCAATATGTTCCTGTGGTTTGAAGTCAACCATTTTTTACACTACCGGAACTATAAATGCGGAAATCTATCGATCTGAGTGTCTCCAGAAGAGATTGTTGCCTTTATATAAGAAGCATAGTACACCTCCACTGTTTTGGCCGGATTTAGCGTCGGCTCACTATGCCAAAACCACTCTCAATTGGCTTGCGGAAAAGGGTATAGATTTCGTTGAGAAAAATATCAATCCACCAAATTGCCCTCAGCTTCGACCCATCGAACGTTACTGGGCAATCGTGAAGAGGGTCTTCAAGAAGACTGGTAAGGCAGCTGGGAACATGCAGGAGTTCAAAAAATTTGGGCTCAAGCGTCCAAAAAATGCGATGCAACACTTGTCCGGAACTTGATGAAGAGCATTCGATCCAAAGTTCGAAAATTCGTGAAGGAATAACTTAAATTTCATCCGGTCTTCATTATGTTCAAGTTTAACCTCGTACAATAAAGGATCAATTTTTTGTATGAATAAAATATCGGTTTTCAACATAATTTGAAAGAAAGTTTGTGGATAGCTTATTTTCGATACACTCCTTAAAAAAAGTACAAGAGACAGCCCAATGGGGTTGTACGCAAAGGTGACGTAGGACTACGTAGCAATGTGTTATGAATGCGTTATCATTCTTATAGAGCTCGTATTAGAAAGAGGCGACATTGTTCGATGGAACAAGTGATTATCGGTCAAAACCTTCCCCAAAAATCAATGAGGTTAAACTGTTTGATGTATTACCTGGTTGAAAATGTTTCGTATTGCCACTTTGCAACGCAGGAGTTGTTCTAATGGGACGTTGGATCAGCACAAATGGATTAGATGTCGCTCTTTTTCCTAATACACTGCGCCAAGGAGATGTAAGACACCCCATAAATGTAGTATCAGATCAGTCTTGAATGGATTATTTTTATTATGTTCCATACCAAAATTAAGAGGTCGACAAACAATTATGGTTTCCTGACAACACTTCTGAAAAGGCGCTTTTTGACAGCTCATCTAACGTAAACAATGATTCTTGGTGTCTAGTACTTTTGATACAGCTTACTTTTTGTCGAAGTTTCTTTGATTTCTGGTAGATAAAAACGTTATTTGGAGCTATGTTAAAAGGCAAGAATTTTTCACAGGAGGAAACAAGTAAAATTGTGGCATGGAGGGAAATTGTCATGAGCATTAAACAGATTGCTCAGCGGCTTGTTAGATCCCGATGCGCGGTGCAACATTTTCTTGCTGATCCGGAAAACTACGGCAAAAAGTATCCAAAAACGATCAAAGGGAAGCTTACAGCTCGTGACAAGAGAAAAACAGTCAATGCGGCATCAAATTCCACACCAATCCACTCAGTCAAATCAAGGTCAAGCTCGATTTAAACGTGTCTAGAAAAACAATTCGCCAAGTTTGGTTTACAATCCAAACATATGCCGGGCAAAAATGATGCGGGTGCCTTGCCAGAAGAAAGAACATATAGCAGTTAGATGGAAAGTTAGATAAAGTCAAAGGACTCATACGATTCATGGTTGTCACTGTGAAAAATAATCCTTTCTTCGCTTCCAGGTTATCTTCAATGATGAGAAAAAGTATAATCTCGATGGTCCTGATGGATTTAACTCTTGATTGGCGTGATCTGCGAAGATTCTCTCAACTTTTCTACATTGAACAAACAAAAAGTCTCGCACCCGGCTGCGAGACCTCAGGGCGAGTCCTTAATCGTAACCTTTAACTTACGGCCGAAATTCTCAACGCACTAACTCCAACGAAGAATGGGCCTATAAAAAATGAACAACTTACAGGGTGGGCAGTTTCTCCTTTTTGAAGGTTTGTACTTTCGGAGATTTGGGGACTGGGTAATCTCAAATGGGTTGAATTTTAGTGCCATCAACTGCTATGCCTTGGTCGGACAAAGTGTAGCCCAACTAACTTTTCTTGTTGTGAGAAAATTTGGATTTCTCCAAACTTATCGTTATATTAGCTTTTCGTAACCTATTTTTAAGAGGCGAAAATGCTCTTTTAAATCAGTGGAGGTGATAATGATATCGTCTAGATTTAACATAGACATGTGGCTCTAAATCAATGCCTAGCACTCTATTCATCAATTAAGTCTCAATAATGGCAGCTCCTTTGAGCCCAAAAGGCATGACATTGAAGCAGAATAATTGATTACCTGCCTTAAAGGGAGTTGAGTAGTCGCAGCTCGATTCTTCAAGCGAAATCTGCCAATAAGTTTTTGAAAGATCGATAACAGTGAAGTACTTCGGCCGATCCAACCGGTCAAGAATTCCGAGCATATCTGGGAACGGGTATGCTTCATTTCTCGTTACTTCATTTATGCGCCGGCAATCCAAACAAATTCGCCATTCCCCTGATGATTTCTTCACGGGCAATCACGGATTACACCACTCTGCGGTTGACTCCTCTATGACGTCAAGTTCTATCATTCTATCTATTTCCTTATCGACTTCCTTCTGGATATGAGGAGAGCAGCGATATTGGTGTGTTTTTTTTTCGGTTGTGCCCCTTCGACGAGAAGTATTTTTTGTGTTAGTAGTTCTTTCTAGTTGGGCTTCATTCGTTGCCTTAAATTCTTCAATGATTTTCTCCAATTCATTTCTCTCTTCGGTCATTAAATCGCCACGTTCCGTGCAGATATTGATCGGTATTTCCATGCTAGTGTCTTCGACTATGTCTTCCTCGACAACCTGTGGTCCATTTGGTTCGACGGCAAAAACAATTGCCTTTTCCGGTTCCGCATAAAATGCTTCTACCATGGTCATGCTGTTTCCAATCAAAAATGCTCTTCCTCGCATTTTATTATCATGCATCACGGCTGGGGTAATTTTGAGCCAATTCCAAAATTTGATACCTAATATGAGTTTATTTTTAAACTTTAGGTACAAGCAATGTTGGAATTACATTGGTGGTACTGTTGGTATGTGCATATGGAATATGAACGACTCCTTCACAGTTATGAGCTGTCTGATCTGCTGTTTTAATTATTAAAATTGATTGATGGAATCTCAACTGGTGTTTTTCGATTACGTCCCTGCAGCATAAGATACTTACGCTTGCTCCTGAATCCAACCGAGCTTTAATTCAAGTTTCAAGTACTTATTTGGTTTCGTATTGATGGAAAATGCAGTTGCATATTTTAAATATGCGCGATCTGGAGCAGTCAAGTTTTCTGCAGGGGAGTTTTGTGGAGTGGCAGAAAGGAATTTTTTGATTTCTCGTTTTCCTGCTGCGACTGGAAACGTTGTTTATTGGGGCAATTTGAAGTAATGTACTTCATTTGTCCATCATAAAGACTGTATTCGATGAAATTTGGACACACGCAATTGTTCGTAACTTTTTTAGCGTGTGGGTAAAAATTATTGAAATTTTAACTGAATGTATTTCATTGTGTTGTGTCAATTGTGTAATGAGTTTCGTGAAAATCGGTCGAGTGATTTCAGTGATGGCTTCGAATGAAGAAATAGTGCGCCAACAAATTTTGGGCACTCACTTCGAAAACCCAAACGCTTCTCATCGATGGATCGGAAAACAGCTCGGAATCGCACATTCAACCGTATCTCATGTGATCAAAACGTTCAAGGACCGTAAGACAACCAAGCGGAAAAATGGTAGTGGCAAAAAACGTGGCACATCAAATCCGGAGAAGGCCAGGATGGTATTGAACCAATTTAAGCGTTATCCCAACATTTCGATCAGGGATGTTGCGAAAAAGGCAAAAGTTTCAGTTTGTTTTGTGCAGAAAACAATGAAACGTTCTGGATTACATGTGTACAAGGTCCAGAAGGCACCGAACCGGAGCGATAAACAGAACTCGGTGGCCAAAACTCGTGCAAGAAAACTGTACAGGAGTGGCTCACAAAACCGTTCTGCATTGTGATGGACGATGAGACCTACATTAAAGCCGACACCAAACAAATGCCAGGACAGGAACACTACGTCGCCACCTCTAAGTTGGCCGTTCCGGAGAGTGTACGGAAGAAGAAACTGTCGAAATTCGCCAAAAAATTCCTTGTCTGGCAAGCGATCTGCGGATGTGGCAAAATGAGTCAGCCCTTCATCACCTCTGGGACCGTCAACGGACAAATCTACAAGGACGAATGCCTCCAAAAACGACTTCTGCCCTTCTTGAGATCTCACGATGGCCCGACACTGTTTTGGCCGGATTTGGCATCTTGCCACTATGCCCGGCCCGTCTTAGACTGGTACAAAGATAATAATGTAGTTTTTGTACCAAAAGACGTCAACCCTCCAAACACTCCGGAACTTCGCCCAATTGAAAAATTTTGGGCAATCATGAAGGCAAAGCTCGTTAAAACTCCAAAACTGATAGAAAATGAACTTGAACTAAAGAAAGTGTGGTTAAAAGTAAGTAAGCAAGTCGGTCCTATCATTGCCCAAAATTTGATGAAAGGGGTCAAGGCAAAGGTGCGGGCATTTGGGTTGGGAGAAGAGGTTCAATAAACCAATGATGTCAAAACTTAACCATTTAGTAGTACTTTATTTCCAGAAAGTTTGAAAAGAATCGGGCTCAAGGAAAATTTTTGGTGACCTATTTTGTGTGTCCAAATTTCATCGAATACAGTCTTTACCATATATTCATTATGGCTCGTATTGTTGATTTATTGGCTGGAAGACAGTGATTTATTCACATAAATAAGTCACAGTGCGTTTGAACGCAAACCAAATATTCCAGTGATTTATTTACATAATTAAGTCATGAACCAACATTATTTTTGGTCTCAATCCAGCAAAGAAAAAACCTAACTCTAAAATTGATATTTGCAAAAACAGTCTTAACATAGGACTACGTTTCTCTTTTTCATACCGGGTGTCCTTTCAAAATTTTGAAAAACGAGAGCGTTACGCAAAAGTGAAAGGTTTTTGAACGCCAATATAGTTTTCCCTTTCCGGGTCCTCAAAAACGGGTAGCAAGTGGTTAAAATTGTCTTCTTCTTTCTATTTTACTAGGTTTCATTCCATGTTTAATACAGTCATAGCCACACCCCTCAGCTACAAATTTATTTAACTTTGCTGCCGGTGTCTGGTGTTATAACTGAAGCCCGTCCCCTCTTATGAAATTTAATTCGTTCTGCATGTTTGTGCCTCTCTTTTTTCGAGGCAATGCTATCAACGCCAGTATATAGCACACGATTCGAACATAAATGATTGTATAAAGATATTCAAGTTCGATTGAGCGGCAGTACGGTTATGTTTTTCGCTCTCTCGTTACGAATATTTTTTTCTCGTTTTTTTTTATCTCATCCGTTTTATCGTGATTGCACGTCTGGCCCGCAAATTTAGGAGTTTAATAAACTACTATCCGGATTGAATACAGCACATAATGGTGTTCAGCTGGCCAAATTATATAAATTAACATAGGCGTAGCCGGGGGGGGGGGGGGGGGGGCCGTTGCCCCCCCCCCCCTAAGTTTTGATTTTATTTTTAGAATTTTATTATTTGTTTCAATATATTATTATTTATTTTTTATCTCTAGAAGATTGCAAGGTAACTTGTTGCAATACAGTTGATGTTACTCCAATACTACTCAATTAAGTCACAATCAAGTCACTGTAACCAAATATGACGATTTTGTGTTGCTTGAGATGTTTGTCAGATTGCTCCTTTACCTAAATAAAAAAGCCAAATTACGCGAAGTTGCCTCGATTTTGTAACAAGTTGTAGCAAAAAAGCGTAAAAAATTGACATCCATGAGAAAAAAGTTGTAATTATATAATAGTTTTTAAATAGTAACGAGTAACAATTTTATTACAATATTTTTCCTTTAACCTAGAACCCAACATATGTAGCCTAAAGTATCTAAAAACCCCAAGCAGCACACAACAGTCAAAACTGGTTTCAGCAGCTCTATTGTGACTTAATTGAGTCACAGAGCAGTCACCTTTACTGGGTTGAAACAAATGTGCTACTAGGGAAATATCTCTTAATCTGTAATGTTAGCTATTAGATAAGCATTGATTGATTTTTTTCGCCGCTAGCTGAAAGTTGAAGAAGCTATGCTCAATAAAATGTTCAGTTCTTGGTTAATCAAAAAACTGAATATTCAAACCTATGCTATAGCTTTCAGAAGCCAAATAATACTAGATTAAGAAACACAGTTGATAGTTAGAAAAAGTATTAACGAAAAATATTTATTTGAACTATTCATGGCATGGGTCAAACCGCCCCGTTACCCCGCTTTCCCCGTTTTAGGGTACTGTAGTTTCGTATTATTGAGAATATATGTTGATCATATCTTACAGTTTGATTCAGCGTGTGAGAAGCAGAACAGCAAGCTAGTCAGGGCGAGAAGTTGCAGTTGTCTTATCCTATTCAAATAATTTATCCGTTTTTATGAGCATGAGCAGGATAATGAGCATGATTGACCGCCCGAAGTTGTTATTCCGTTACTGCCAGTTCAGCTGTTATTACTCAGAAGATCAACAGATGATGCAAACATGCTCAATGTGTAAAACTGGTGATCCCAAACTAAGGCAATACCGGCGCTGGCCTCGCCCGAATGCAGGTCAAATAAGGAAAGGGTAAGAATGCGTTAACGTTTATTTGGACGTTTTATTGGAAGCCGAGACTTCCACGAGAAATCACTGGGATTTTGGATGACAAGATTGGGTGGCAGCAGGGTTCGTTTTGGTAAACAATAAGCTGAATTCACGCTTCGTTTAGTAAAATATTTAAATACTAGTACCGATCTCTGATTCGAACCGATTACAACCGTAAGGATGCTATTGGGGCCACACACAAAGTGTAATGGTGTTTTTTCATCGGAAAAACAAGGTGATTTTTTATAATGTTGGAAATCCGATTTGATCTGAGTTAAACCAATAATAAGGATGCTATTGGAGCCACTCACAAAGTGTGATGGTGGTTTTCCGTTAGGAAAACAAGGATAATTTTATGAACGCTTGAGAGACGCTTTGTTGTTCTCTTACTGTGCTCACTCGATCACTCGTTACACCGAATTATAGATAACCGAAACAACACGAAACGCGCCATGCTCGATAGGAAAATAGTGCGTAATAAAGCATCGACACAACCTTTCACAGCCGATGCTCGAACCAAACTCTTTTTTCGTAACTTACAATTTTTACTACTGTATTCTACAATCTATTGCACTGCTGTAACTAATAACTGTATCAATCAAGTTGAAGTGTCTAATGAACAATCTATGCTAATCCATTAAAAATTGAAATTGAGGGATTTCGTAAAAATAAGAGTCCGTAGATGCATTTTGTGCCTTCTGGTAACTTTATGTTTCTATTGATATCCATGCTCATCGGTTTAATACCAACCGGGAGAGACTTGGCCTTATACAAATGGATTTCATTATCTTCAGTCCGCTCAACCAATCGCAACGTTTTGTGATAGATTGGACGGATTATTATAATTTGAGATAACTCCATGCAGATGTCTTCCAAGTTTGGCCGATCGACAAGCAATCGGTGGAGAGTTTAGAGGAAGACCGGAAGAATAAGCGATGGTTCTGCGCGTGTTTATAAACAGAAGAACCTTCATAACAAAACGAATCATCGGGTAAAATACATACGGTTTTTTTTTTAATTATAAGCAGTCTAAAGCAGTTATTTGATTCATTTTATCCAGAAGTACCATAAATGGACATTCGAAAGTTTTTCAAAAGTAAGTATAATATTTTCCAGCATGTAATTAAAAAAAAACAAGCAAACAAAACAAAACGAATGTTTTTTTCATGCAGCTGAAATAACCACGAATAGAAAAATATGCAAAATGGTTGTATTTCTCGAATTTGAACAACAATTTTAATGTAATTCAATGATACACCGTTTTGGTTTCATACTACTCAGATACACATGATTGCTACATATACCGTGTTTCGACAGAACGTGTTTCAGTTGGATCATATCAGATAAATCGGTTCAAATTTCAAAACGCAGATGCAGATGTGTATATAAATTATTTTTAAAATATTGAGGAATAGCTGTTGGAACGCATATGAATTTCTTTTCGTCATTGATGAATAAAATTTCTTAAATTATTTACTAACTACTCGTGTGTTGAGAATGCAAGTAGCAACAATTCAGCACAAAAAACACAGCTTGCTTACATTTGTTACTTACGTCGTTTTAAAAGGTTATGTTTGATGTTCCTGTTTAGAAAATATCAGATAAAATAATTATACTAAAGGTGAGCAAAGGGGACACAAACCATGAGCTATAAACCACCAAAACTCAAAATGTATGTTTGTTAAAAGCTAATCACTTATTATTTGAACAACCATTAAAAAAATATAATCTATTCAAACGGTGTGAGCATGGTGAGTAAAAAACGGTGTTTCTTCTGTGTTGCTTTGGGTGAGAGGGTCGCGGATGAAAAGTACATTTTCAGTACAAACTGCAAACAAATTCGGTGGTTATTCTATACAAAAATCCAACATGACCCGTTAAATGTTTGGCATTCAATGTGGTTTGATTTAAAAACATGGGAAAAATCGAAAGTTTTTAAAATCGTTTTTTTTTTATTCCAGAACAAGCCTAGAATTGTTTAATCTTGTTGCAAGAAACGGACGGGTATTGTCAAATACTTTGGGTGAGAGTAGAGAAGATAATCCACCCGCATTCAGGCGTAATGTCACATAAATGGGGCTCCATTCCCGCTCCATCTGTCGGAACATGAAAATGACCCTACTCTACTGGTCCACCGGGCGTTGTATTGTCCGTTAAGTGTCCGTTAATGTTAATTGTTCAGTATGTGCAACCACTGGTTGGAGACGATGTAATTCTCTCTCTCTCTCTCTCTCTCTCTCTCTCTCTCTCTCTCTCTCTCTCTAAAAAAAACTCGCCCCCCCCCCCCCCCCCCCCCTATTTGAAATCCTGGCTACGCCTATGCTCTTCAATTCGTCCAGCAAGGTGGTATTTTTTTAAGATGCCATATCTACTGTATCATATCGATATGAAGACGGATTTCCTCGCCCTAGGGTGCAGGTAGTAGTAAGGAAATATTATCGAGCGAAAGTTTTTTACTGCATCTGCCATGGCTTCTGCAAAACAACTAATTTCGCTGTCAAAGTTTAACTGTAAACAATAGGGGTACTGTGATAGGCAATTGTGGCAATTGGTGGCATCATAAATAGGTTTGTAGTAAAATAACATAACATTACGATGAAAACGGTCTATCTTTCAAACACTATCAAATGATGCATGATAATTTTTGATTCGATCTCTATAATCTGAGCTTTGTAATGAGAATTAAATCAATAACCATAACGCAATTCTTCAAATGAGGATCAGATGAGGATGTTAACAAAATGGAAACGTTGGATGAGTTGAAGTTTATGAAAATTGTACTGCATATCTTCTGTTGAATGAGTTAAAACAATACTACACAGAAAATAAGCGTTCCCAAAAAGGAAAACGGACCGTGAACTAGTTCACGTTTTCAGGATTTTTGCTTTAATCGTTATTAAGTTCATGATTACGTGATTCAGTTCACGGTGTATTTTTGCATGTTATCGAATTCATGACTGCATTTCACGGATCTGGGCACGGTATTTTTTCCGTGTATAAATTTAATTGTCACTCGACCAACCGAGCAGGAAATTATACTGATAATCCGTGTTTTCTTGATAAGCAGCAATCAAAAATGAAGATACTTGAGCCTATTCTGCGAGTCCAATCAGTCGAGACGAGTCACTCTCAATTGTCGAGCGTCAACTTGCGTTAAATGGAGCGTTGACTTATTCGATACGACAATTGTCAACTTGTTAACTGAGAGCGACTTCTATCGACGCATTCTTCTCGCAGAATAGACCCAGCTTGTGAATAACAGCTTTTAGAATTGTGAATAACAGCCGAAAAATTAGAGCTCTTTGAAATGTCACAGTGTATTATTTAATATGCCCAGCACTGTACGCTTCTCATTATGCTACTCAGTGACAACTACGATGAAATTGGTTATGCATACATTTTAATTAAAACTATGTTCTGTATTCAAATGGAAAATGTGTCCCGGTGGAAGCGATTTCCAGTCTCAAATAAAGCACCCAAGGCCCCTCTCCCACTTCTTACAGTCGAGCAGGTTTATTGATAGTTCCACACAGACTCACATCTAACTCGACGAACCATGGGAGCACGCAAAATGCGCATCAATAGATTGGTCGTAAATGAATTTCGAAAAGCAATATTTATTGCACCTGAATGCAAAAAAGTTCCCGTGGTGAAACTGGGACGTGATTAGTGGGATAAATCCAACAGGATTATTATGAAGCACGTGAGGAAGCTGTACGTTTTAAATTAGTTTTCAATTAGCATGGTTTGCTTAGGGTAAACTACACACAAGTAAACAGCGGGTGGATTATAGAAGTGTGATTCGATGTGCTAATGCTAGGATTACATATTTCTGTATGGGTGTTGTTTGCAGATAAAGCTTTACAGCAGACATCATTTGCAGCATTTTCTCTATAGGCAATAACCGTACCGCATCAATCAATCGAATCATTTTCCAAAATTATACAAAATCAGACTTGTTCCGAAAACATTCCGTGAAGTGGCAAGCTTATGACTTGATAACAATAAATTCGAAAGTATGCGAACAGCAAAATCTGGCCACAGAAAAATAAGCAATAAAATTCGATTTAAACTTACTTTTACGAATCAAAGATAGTTCACCATAACAAAATACCTAATAGGAAATATTCTTCCACATTTGAGGAAAATTATTTTCATTACTAGCCTTTCCTTTTGATTATTCACAATTACGATAATATCTCACCAATATTTACTTATAGTTCGAAGTTCAAAGGTGAATTTGTTATTTCTTTGAATGATTTTTTTGTAATATCAAGACGGCAAATTAGGTCGAAAAACATATAAAGTGTATGAAAGGTACACCAACAATAAAAAATTAATTTTGGGAAAGGCTTTTTTTTTTTTTTTTGTTGTGGGGGTGGGGGAAAAAAAAAAAGGGATTATTTTTTTTTGGGAAATTTTGTGTGTGGGGGGGTGGGGGTGTGGGTGGTGGGGGGGGGGGGGGTGGTTTGGTTGTTTTGGGACAAAAAAAAAATCACACTCTCCGGGGGGTCTCTCTTTTTTTTCTCGGAAAAAAAAAAAAAAAGGTGGTGAAAAACAACTATTATTCTCTTCTGCTCAAAGAAAATAGGACCACCAGCGTAGAAATTTTTGCGGGGGGGTGTCTTTTTTCGGGCCCCTTGCTGCGTTGTCACCACTTCCGCACGCTTCTGCGTTTTTGGCGGGGGGTAGAAAAAGTTTGGGGGCGTTAGTGTTGAAGATATCCATATTTAGTTTAAGAAACCTGAATTAGTCTAGAGTTAACAGTTCGACATGACACGAATTGTCTTTGTCTGAGAGTAGAGAGCGAGAGAGAATTTCATCCCGATTACGATGGTAGCCGATGGTTGCTCTAGAATAGGCAGATAAAGAACAGTTCAAAATTTTGTAAATAGTCAGTATCGAAATACACATCGAATCTTCAACACATACTCCGTTTATTGTTTTCTTGTGGTCATTTGATGACAAGTGGATTCTACGTTGGCATTCCCAGACTTGTGCGCGTGTGATCTCGATTGGGAAATCGGCAAGGTCCTCCCGTAAAAAGGGACTTTGATTATTTGTGTGGGTCGTTGGGATATTTTCCGCGAGTGACACCTTTTCGGGGCTAGTTGAACCTAGCGAAGAAAGACCTTCGAACACGGCAAGGCGAGTATCGCCATCATTTGGTCCTTCGAGCCGGATCGAAGGCAGTTCTAACCGAGAAGAAATTTCTCGCTGAGTGGTGTGAAGAAAGCGATTACCAACCGCGCGCGCGGGTCAACGTGGTGACTTCGTCATATTGATAGTGCTATTGCCTTTGTGCAAACAAACAGTGCGAGTGCGCTGGGAGGTTTTACCAAGGCGGGTAAACCTCGTTGGTGTGTGAAGAAACATTTTTCGGTTCGTGTGACTGTTTTCGCGATAGTGCCAAGGCGGGTGCTATTTGGGCTCTGTGGGTGATTCGATCATCGCAAAACGATATCGCGGCGGTGCTTTGGAAGAACGATAGTGACGCTACGTTCTAGTGCTTCGAACGCGAGTCTAAGTTTCAAGTTTCGAAACACTTTCTACCGTCGGCAAACAGTTCGTGCGTGATCTTTGTGTGACGGAAACATTTACAAGTGATACTCTACAATAGAAGAACGAGCATTCATCTTGGCCCTATTGTCTGTGGTCATTGTTGGAAGGTGATTCACCCTGTATCACCGTCATCGCCATCTTCAAGGCTTGCTAGCGTGGCTTAAGAACGCGACTCGGCGCCATCGCTTTGGTGCCATAGGATTGGTGGAATTGGATTGGATTGATTTCATCGACCATTTAGAAAGCATCCGATCGCAAGGATAGCTCCCGGTGAGTCCGTTCTATGTTATCGTTGCATGTGTGGCTAGCAGTAGCCGTGATTAGAATATAAGAAAGTGGGTAGCCTTTATCATTTGCTATTGTGGCTTGGTGGTTAAGACGGCCGCGAATCGAGTGGAAAACCGTTCGCGCCCTCGATTTGCGATACCGCGTAGAAGTGGGTTCGTTCGCGACGGGAAGGAGAGATCGATTCGATTGAAAACGATCCACTTCCGTCGATTTGATTCGTCGCGTAGAGTTTTACACCGCGACGGGAAGGAGCAATTTCGTTCGATTGTGTATTACTCTCGCCGGTTCGGTTCCGCGTAGAAACGGTTAATTTTCGCGTCGGGAAGGATTTTTCGTTCGAGTTGAATTACCGTTTCCGTTCGTTTGTTCGAGATGCCTGCAAAAGAGGAGAAGCAGTTGGCTGGTAGTTTCGCCCAGCGCAAATGCGTTTTAAAAATTTTCGATGCACTAGAGCGGTTCATTCACGATTATGACCATGATCGTGACAGTTTTCAATTGTGTGTGCGCATTGATTCGGTAGACAAGCTGAACGCTGATTTCGGGGAGTGTCAGAGTACGATCGAGAGATTCGATTCACCAGAAGCGCTGGACCAACACATCGACGAACGGGTGCAATTCGAGCAGCGGTACTGCCAGGCAAAGGGTTTTCTTCTGTCGAAGCGTGCTGGAGATAACAACCAATCGTTACTGAATGAATCGATCCCTGCACAACATCATCCAAATTTCCACCTACGTCTACCCAAAATTGATTTGCCGAAGTTTAATGGTGATTTTTCACGTTGGATTTCTTTTCGAGATACATTCACGTCGATGGTACACGTTAACTGCGATATTCCAACGGTCGCTAAGCTCCAGTATCTCCTTCAATCACTCGAGGGTAGTGCCAAGAAGCCGTTTGAGTCGGTGGACATCGAAGCTGACAGCTACGCCACTACATGGGAAGCTCTCTTGAAGCGATATGACAACCGCAAGTACCTCAAGAAGCAGCTCTTCAAGGCCCTCTCCGATTTGCCAGCAGTTAAGCAGGAGTGTGCTACGCGCATCCACGGTTTAGTTGACGATTTTCAACGTCATGTTCGCGCCCTCTGCAAGTTGGGTGAACCAGTGGATCATTGGGATTTGCCACTCATCCATCTGCTTACGTACAAGCTGGATCAAACCACACTTCGCGCCTGGGAGGAGAAAACCAGCCAACAGGACGACTTGAAGTACAATGAACTGGTCGACTTTCTCTACCAACGGGTACGGATTCTCAACTCCGTAAGCCCAGACAAGCATCAATCAACGTCGTCTAAGGTGGCCGGCATTCCACAGAGAAACTACAAGCAGAACCTGTCAGTCAATGCAGCCACAGCCTCCACTCCAAGTTATTCCTGTCCACTTTCTTGTTCGGACAACCATTCTCTGCGAACATGCCCAGTGTTTCTTGGGAAAAACGTCAACCAACGTCGGGAGCTGGTATCTCAAAAGCGATTGTGTTGGAATTGTCTCAGCGTTGGCCATCAATCAAGGAATTGTGGTTCAAAATTCACCTGTCGCACGTGTCACGAGAAACATCATTCTCTTCTGCATAATTTTACCCAAGCGAAGGTATCATCCACATCAGCTATCCAAAGCAGTTTGGCTGAGTCAACTACGTCGTCCAAGTCTACTGCTCCAACAGCTTCAGTTCAACAATCCCTCCCATCCACGTCAAAAACCGTGGATATGTCCGGTGCCCAGCAGGTCAGTATGGCAGTCCAAACTGCTTGTACCATGACACTGCTGGAAACGGTTGTTGTTAACATCGTGGATGACTACGGAAACACGCACAAGGCAAGAGCTCTCCTCGATTCGGCATCAATGTCGAATTTCATATCGAAACCACTGGCGAAGATTCTCTACAGTCATCCTACCACAGTTGACGTATCCGTGGCAGGCATCGGTTCGTCTACACAAAGGATAAGAAGTGCCATTACTGCAACCATCGAGTCGGGAGATCGAACGATCTCGATGAAATTGCAATTTTTGGTACTGAAGCAACCGTCGTCAGAATTGCCAACTACACCGATCAACATTTTGGCATGGAAGCTGCCAAACGTCAAGCTAGCAGATCCTCAGTTCAACGTTCCTGGATGCATAGACCTCGTTATCGGCAGTGAAACGTACTGGGATCTCCATACGGGACGGAAGATTTCTCTGGGTGATGGTCTTCCGTGGGTAGTCGAAACTTCATTTGGTTGGGCGGTCTCTGGACCCGCATCTCGCTCGGCTACCTGCATTCCACGGTTCTGTTATCTCTCTACTGCTGATGATCGGCTGGAAGCCGCTCTTCAAAAATTCTGGGACATGGAAACAATTCCATCAGGCTTAATTCGATCTGCAGAAGAAAACCACTGTGAAGAGCTGTATTCTACAACGACGACGCGTGATTCAACTGGACGATACGTAGTGCGTCTGCCAAAGACCAATGATCCGGAAAAGGTTCTCGGAGAATCTAGGTCTATTGCTGATCGACGCTTTTTGAGCCTGGAACGTCGCCTAGCGAAAGATTCTACAACGAAGGACTCCTACAATCGGTTTATGGACGAGTATCTACAACTTGGTCACATGCTGAAGACTACTTCTACTGAATAGAGAGCAAATTTTCAATTGGTGTTCTAGGAATGAAATAACCTGGAAGTTTATTCCACCTCGAGCACCTCACTTCGGAGGGCTTTGGGAGGCCGCCGTCAAATCGGCGAAAAATCATCTCTAAAGATCATTGGTAACGCCAACCTTGCCTACGAGGATCTGCTAACCTTGTTAGTACAAATCGAGATGTGTCACGAATTCTCGACCTCTAACGCCAATTCCAGAAGGCCCGACGGATTTAGACGTCTTAACACCAGGGCATTTCCTCGTCGGCTGCAATCTTCAAGCGGTTCCAGAATGCAATTGGATGCAGACCGCCGATAACCGTTTAAATCATTGGGATTTAACACAAAAACATCTGCAGCAAATCTGGTCTCGCTGGTATCCAGAGTACCTACAACAGCTGCAAGCTCGTGCAACTAAAGATTGCAATCCGCCAGTCACAATCGAAGTAGGTTCGATCGTGATCATCAAGGAAAACAACGTTCCACCAGCAACTTGGCCTCTGGGGGAGGTTGTTAAGGTTCTTCCGGGAAAAAAGGTGGTGTCCTGCGTGTAACTGCTGTGAACAACGGCGACTGTTAATGAAGTGGGGGGAGCTGTGCAAAAATTCTTCTTCCTTCGGCCACCGAGTGTCACAGAAAAGAAAATAACTCCTCTGGGAGCAAAAATCCAAAATTACTATTTTTCTAGTGTTGCAAGAGTTGTAAATATTTTAATTTATTGCAGTATTGTTGTATCTTGGTGGGAATGTTGAAGATATCCATATTTAGTTTAAGAAACCTGAATTAGTCTAGAGTTAACAGTTCGACATGACACGAATTGTCTTTGTCTGAGAGTAGAGAGCGAGAGAGAATTTCATCCCGATTACGATGGTAGCCGATGGTTGCTCTAGAATAGGCAGATAAAGAACAGTTCAAAATTTTGTAAATAGTCAGTATCGAAATACACATCGAATCTTCAACACATACTCCGTTTATTGTTTTCTTGTGGTCATTTGATGACAAGTGGATTCTACGTTGGCATTCCCAGACTTGTGCGCGTGTGATCTCGATTGGGAAATCGGCAAAGTCCTCCCGTAAAAAGGGACTTTGATCATTTTTGTGGGTCATTGGGATATTTTCCGCGAGTGACACCTTTTCGGGGCTAGTTGAACCTAGCGAAGAAAGACCTTCGAACACGGCATGGCGAGTATCGCCATCACCGGTATTTTTACAACATTGTATGCATCCAGATATATTGTATGTTGAGGCCATTTTCTCCCCCTCCGCAAGAAATTTAAGCTTTTTTGAGGGGGTGGGTATAACCCCGTGGGGGGGAAGTGGAGGAGAAAAAGTTGGGCACTATACATTCTTTATCCGCCATCGAATTGAAAATAGACCAAACCACCTCTTTTTTCTACATCTAGTTGTTGGTTCTTCTTCTCTAATCTATATTTGTCTCATACCCAGAATAGAACTACTGTTCTTATCAGCGTCTTGTAATTGATATGCTTAGTACGTGGGTGAACGACTGCAGTAGCTATCCGTAGTCACCAATGCATTGCAATGCTTCGAGGTAAACATATTCATCCACGACTTCGACTCTCCCTATGTGAGCTCTACCTCGCTACTCCTGCCATCAGATACTTTGTCTTCAACGTATTCACCTTTAATCCGATCTTTCCTGCCTCATGGTTCCTTTTGGTGTACTAAAGAGCAACCGCCAGGAACGTTTTCTCGATAATTCCTACGTACAGCGAAACAGATATACTGGCTGGTTTTGTTGAAAGCTGTACCCCGCATGTTTAAGTCAGAACTCCTTCTAGCGCAGTATACAGGATGCAGAAAGACCATCGTCTTCCCAATGTTCTTTGCGTGTTTCAAACGAGTTAAATAACGTACCTAACACAGCACTCTACAGCATGCAGCGTAGTCAGTATTAGTTTTGTCAGTTTCCCGGGATCTGTTCTTGTGCATAACATTTCATAGCTTTTCAGAATCAATAGTACAGGGTGTCCGAATATTATCCGTACAGTAAAATGGTGTTAAAACCATCTTTTATTGTTGGATTAAAAAAATCACAAGTTTTATTTATTCATTCCAAAATGGCCGCCTCGTGCTTAGATGCACGCCTTCAAACGTTTCGGGAAGTTATCCACGATGGCCGCGAGTTCTTCGACTGATATTTGTTCCCAAACCTTTAAAAGAGACGATTTTAGATGTTCTAGTGATTTATGTAGTGTACTGCAGGCTCTTGACTCCAAGGTGGACCATACCAAATAGTCTATCGGATTCAAATTCTATGAGTTAGAAGGCCATTCATCTTTCGTTTAAAAGCTTGGGAAAATGCGTTCGCAAAGACTAATAGTTTTTTTGCTCCATGAGCCGGCGCCCAGTCTTGTTGAAAAATCCATTCATTTTTGCCGAAATGCTGCGATGCCCAAGAAGCTGCTGTGTCAGTAAGGAGCTTCTGAGATACCGCTTGATTCACTTTCACCCCCTTGTTGATGAAGATCAAAGGGGTTTTGCCGGAATCAGTTATTCCAGCCCAAACCATGACAGAAGCGGGATGATGACTCCTTGAAATACTTCCACCGATAGCGGCCCTCGGATAAGCGGTTCAGGAGAACCTTAGCTTTTCTCAACCGGTTTGCTTTCATGGTGTCATTCAAGTAGTGATTCTTGCACAGTTTTTATGACTTAAGCTTAAAATCGTCGTGAACTATGTCTCCAACGGAAGATTTTGAAATTTTCAGTGCTTTCGCCAACTTTCGGATTGAAATCGAAGAATTTCGCTTGATTCGTCGCCAGATAATCTCGCACATTTGTGGAGTCCAAACGGTGCGCTATTTTCCTCTCCCTACGCGGTCATCTAGCGTTCCAAGCTGTTGGAATCGTTTCATTGCGTCACTCACTGTAGATTTTGCCATATTCAGGATATTTGCAATCATTGAAACAGTTTTTCCTTTTCAAAAAAGTTTAATTACACTTGTGCTCAACTCATTCGGCTTCATTTTGAATGAATAAGAAATCACAACTGTACCAAACTTACTCCGTATAAAGACAATGGATCAAGATGTTAAACCATGTAGGTATGCTTAGTTTAATCCGCTTGGCTGTGTTGAGGCATGTCGACAAAGTCTGTACGGATAATTTGCAGACACCCTGTATCGTATGCGGCATTGGCGTCGATGTATAGGTGATGTGTTGGAACTTAATATTCGCCGCACTTTTAAATTATCTGCCACAGCATGTAGATTTAGTCTGTTGTCTATGGTCTGTCCCAAGAACCAGCTTGATAACTTCCTTCAAATCAAAATGCTCGAGACGATAGACGGCTTTTTATGCTGAGCCGAGAATGGTGATCACGCGGTGGTTTTCTCATATCAACTTGTCACCCTTTTTGCAGACTTGGCATATAGCTTCTTCTTTCCACTCTTCCAGTAGCAGTTCAGTATCCCAGATCCAGCCTATCTGTCGATGCAGACATGTCGTTTTTATATGTTTCGCTCCGATACCATCCTTCTCAGTTGCCTTGTTGTTCTTCAGCAGTTTTATAACACCCTAAAGTTCATTTATCGAGGAAGTTGATTTGTTTCATTCGTCCGTCGTATTGGTGAAGCCATTTATTTGCTACCATGGTGTTCCGCTTCGCTGCCATTCAGTTGTTCAGCGTGGTATTGCTCCCACATTTCAGTCACCCCACGTTCATCCGTCAAAATACACATCAGTTGAGTTTCTTGTAAAATTTTAGGTTTTTCTACAGAACGAAACGTTTGTTTCATTTCCTTACTCCGCAATTTCACAAGGCAGCTCTCCAACAAATCCTACATTTAAATTTTTTGACGTCATTTTGAGAATCATCGTACAATTTTACATTAGAAATGGTCATCATCCAACCGAGTTAAAAAATAGTGCAAAGTAGTATTATCAAAATAATGATTCAAATGGACTGATTAATGTGGAAACTTCATAATTACCTGATACATACAATAAAATATCAAGGCCAAGAAGAGCCCTGCAATAAATTTGAAAAAATATACACATATGCAAAACATATGAAACTAGCATGTAATTTGTATTTTCAAACAGTTTTGATCACGAAAACTAATATAATAATTCGAAATAACTGCCGAGTTACTCTAAATTCAAATTCAACACGAGAACTTCTCATCGTACACACTGCTAAAATCGGTCGACTACGGTGGACTGGGTATGTCGTAGGAATGTCAGACGACAACCCAGTTATCATAATTCTCGAAGACGAACCGAAGGACTCAAGAAGGAGAGGCGTGCAACGAGCAAGGTGGATAAATCAAGTTGAAGACGACCTGAGGATCTGGTGAGGTGCAGCCACCCGAGTAAAACATCTTACTGATTCTATGTTGAGTAAGCTTCTTTATAACCAAATTTAGTCATACAAACGTATTGTCAACCGTTATAAAACTTGTGTGTTGCTTGGGCATGACCCGAAAAAAAATAAAAACAACTTCTGTATATAGCAGAGGCCACCCTGGCCTTGGCCTGTTTGGTTTGTTAAGGTATCAGTTAAGGTATCAGGAGGTCTGAAGGAAGTCGAACAAACTGATCGTTCTGTTCAGAAACGTGATTCGCCGATATGGCATAAGGATTACGATTGGGATTGTACCTATGTCTTGAGTGCAATGAATTTCATAGAGAGTTTTCCGGACACCTTAGAGGAAATGAAGAAGCATGACGATTGATGGCACTGGAAGACTGCAGTCGACTAGGAGATGCATCAGACAAATAGCACCAGTGGCACGTTGGTTTACTCAGCAATTCGGATACGACTTCTTAGATATGTACGCTTCAGTGACAAGGCTGGATACAGTTCAAACACTTCTGGTTATGGCGAACCACGAACGCCTCGAGGTCCACCAGATGGAAGTTAAAACGTTGTTTTTGAACGGAAGACTCCATATAGAAATCTACATAACAGTTTCAGAAGAATTGGCTGAAAGACTGTCAGCTGAATCGAGCGTTGTACGGCATAAAGTAGGCGTCCAAGGTGTAGAACGAGAGGTTCCATGTGCCGGTGACTGACGTAGTGAGAATGATCGTTGTCTGTAGGTGCGTGGAGAGGTTGAGTCGAATCTGTTCCTGTTGCCCAACGTTGACGATATTCTCATCGTTGGCCGGAGTTATAAAATTGTAGATGCGTCTCTTGGCTGAGTTCCGACCCAAGACAAATCCGAGGGTTCCTTGACATCCGGATTGAGAGGGATGTGCCGAATTAAACTATGCGGATTACGTAGCGTGAGTATCGGGAAGTTGAAGAAGGGTATGAAAAAAGAAAGAACAACTCAGCCATATAGGGAGTAAGTAAGCTGTCTGGCGTACGTTGCACATAGCTCACGACAGGATTTGTGTGCGGCGGTGAATCTGTTCAGCCAGTAACATGGTTGCCCAACTAACGAGCACTGGTGCTACTTGAAGCGTATCGTGCGTTGTGTGAAGAGAGCGCTTGACATCGGCTTGGACTTTCGAGGTGACCGAGCGCTCGTGATAGATTCCGATGCGGATGACGTGAAGAACAAGCAATCGATAACTGGCTGCGTGTTGCGAGTGTTTAGTGGCACAGTGATGAGGTTGACACGGAGACAACAAACGATTGTGTTGTCGTCAACTGAGAGCTCGTGGTGCTATATACGACGGCATTCGAAGGTATTTAGCAACGTCGATTGTTGTCCGACCTGGATGTTACTGTGGAAGGAGCAGTGACTTACTTCGAGGACAACCAATCCTGCATCAAAGTGGCAGAAGAACCGGAGGATAGTCGACGGCCGAAGCACGTTGACATTAACTTCTACTTCATCCAAGAGTTGGTACAGGAAAGAAGGATTGCGGTTTCCTACATTCTGACGGATCAGGATTTGGCAGAAATTATGGCCAAGGGCTGCCAGCCGGAGCTTTTGGACGTTTGCGAGAAGCTGTAGGGTTGCAAAAAATGAGCAGGAGTGTTGAGTAACAATATCTGCAATGAACTCACTGTGCAGCCCCTTTTGAGTGTGGCACTAGCCTGAGACAAAACTTAGATTCCAAATCCAGCTTGATTTTTGGTAGGCTTTTCTGGCCCTACAATAACTGTGCAAAATTTCAATTCGCTCGGTGAAACTGTATTGCCCGCGGTTTTAATTGTATATAGTACTTTTCATAGAGAAACCTACTTTTACAATGAAAAATCTAGCGAGGTAAACCGTTGTTTTCTTAAAATAAACCAATTCAATTACACCCTGTTTTTTTCAAGACCTCAAATCCGTATCCAAGTGTAGTGTGGCACCCATGAACTGGCGCAAATAGAGAAGCAAGTGAACGACAGTGGTCAGTGAATGCTTTCAAACCGCTTGTATTCTACAAAAAGAATAAACACGTTTTGTGAAGAAGAATAAGAAGAAGAAGGTTGACACATTTTCCTAGAAGTTCTTGGTTTGGCAAGCCATCTATAGGTGTGGATAGATGAGCCAGTCATACATCATGACGGGTACCATGAATGCGAAAATCTACCGAGACGAGCGGCTCCAGAAGTGCCTGCTGCCCTTCCTGCGGTCTCACGGAAGCAAGACACTATTTTGGCCGGATTTGACCTCCTGCCACTACGCGCGGCAGGTGTTAGACTGGTACACAGGTATCTATTTTGTTTTTGTACCAAAAAACTGCCTGCCCACCGAACTTGCCGGAACTTCGACGGATTGAAATGTTTTGGGCCATCATAAAGGCCAAACTTCGTAAAACACTAAAGTATTCGAGAACGAGCTAGCCTTGAAGAAACAGTAGGTAAATGTATCAAGAAAAGTCACCCCCTCTAGTAGCACACTTGTTGCTAAACAGTTGAAGTTACTTGATTGCAACTCATTTATGTCACAATCAAGTATCTGCAATCAATTATGTCAGTTTTGTGTTGCTTGGGCCACTATTGCATAAAACTTCATGAGTGGTGTCAAGGGCAATGTGAGGGCATTTTTTCTTGGACAAGAGATGCAATAAATCATTGATTCAAAAACTTTATCACAATGTTAGAAGTTTGAAAAAAAAAATCCTTCTAAAAATGAATTTTTGATGACAATTTTAGAGTGTCTCATTTTTTTCGAGTAAAGTCTTTATCCTTTTCAAAACTTGAGGCACACCCCAAGCAACATTGCCAAAACCATCCAGCTTTATTATGTTTTATTAAAGTTTTATGAAAGCCTCTAGAAATTAATTTGGTTTTGTGAGGGCACCAAGAGGTGCCAATAGGTTTCATATTTTAGTCAGGTTTATGAGAACCTATACAGCTTTTCTATAAGGATCTTAAAACTTTGTTTTCTCAAATTCCTTTTACTCCTATCAAAGGTTTTTTTTTGACTTTATAAACTCGTTAAATGCTGTTCTGAATGCCGTTCCAGGGCTCATTTATAGTATCTAATTTGTACGATAATGTTTACGTAATGTTAATTAGTCATAAGTTAATTTCTACGGCAAAAACTTTCGAAAATTAATGATTCACAGCTATTAATACCGCGCTGCTTGACTGTTGTATGTCATTAGTAGCATTGTACGTACGTAATGTTTAGTTCAATTTTCCAAGAGAAGAGTAGTTTCGTTTTCATTGCCTTGACAGAACATCAAGTGGAATACTGATTTTGTTATCAACAGGAAAAATGTACAGCAAATTGACTTTTCTCACTGATATCAGGATCAGTTTTAATGTTGATGTCACAGGAATGCATTTAGATTTCATGTTTGATCGTTTAACCGTTTAAGCGACCGAAACGGCAGCACCCTTAGTAATCATTATCAGCAACATCACAGCATCATATTTGGCTTTCAATTAGATCTCAGACTTTACTAGAGTAGACATGAAAAGAGGATTCTAACGTATCAGGTAAGACCAACTCTTTTGGCAGTCATTTTCAATGAGAATTCGAAAATACTACACTTCAATGACATCGACGAGCACAGGCCTCTTTACACGAAACCAGCCGCCTACACATTCTTTTCACTTTTATCACTGTACTCATTCTATAAAACCACAATTCTCACTGCTTTCATGCTCTGCTCCATGTCGATTATTTCGGATAATCCAACCCTCGTAGTCAACACCTTTCATTTGTGAGGAAGAGTCTATACAGTAAAGAAAAAATACTCAAATGTAAGTCCTTACATCTTCAGTCCATAAGTAAATAACGTGGATCAAAGTAGGCTCTTTAGATATTTGAAAGTAATTTCATTGAAATAGGAATTTCTAGGCAAAACTGCATTTGCTTGACAACATTAAGAAATTAGAAAAACTAACAAACGAGTATGAAGTAAGTAAATCTGAACTGTGAATTGGAAAATTTAAATTTATCGTGTAGGCGTACGAATTCGAATCGAAAAGCTCTTGCCGCGAGCAAGCATTGTGTTTCTAAGACCACCACAATGAACCAGACCACCATGTGTAAAGCTTTTCAGAAACAGAAACGTGCCAAAGAACATTTTCCGAATGATTCGGTTTTCGGTGGTTTCATCTGGAGTAAGATAGGCACTAATGGTAACGCGTACGTCCCAGCATCCGTAGATTTTGCCCGTCGTTACAGCACTCTGACTGAATGAGTTGGCACTCTGGTCCATATTCCATCAAGAACAATCAGTAGTTTAACAACTTTCTGGCGAGCAAAATCAGTGTGATTGCTTCCAAGTGCAAGGTATGTCTTCCTACTCGGTGAAAAGTTTTGACGATTTGCGGTAGAGTTCAAGAAAAGCAAAATTCAGTTATGCTTTTAACAACTCTGTATACCTTCGTGCTACACCCCATTTACTTCAATCAACGAACACCGTTTTATTTACTGAAGAATTCTTCAACTTTGAGGTACACGAGCGTGCTGCATATTGCCGATAATTGATCTTTTCGATGCGACGTGCTGAAAACTGTGAATTTTCAGCTAAACAACATAATCAATATGCCACAACCTGACACTGTACTCAAAGCATAACCCGAAGACACACTGGTTATGGAGAGTTCAAACGTGGCATAAATGTGGGTTTAATCAAGGAAATTATACGGTGGATATTAAATTAAATGACACATTTACTCTAAAACATGAATTCCTGACTTAAGATATTTTGTCTAAAAATGTATCTCCTTTCATCCACTGTGCGACGGCCCGACGTCAAAGTTTCCTGATAATTGATGGCTGACTGAGGCTGTCGATTGGAAAATACATAGCATTAAAAGGTGGCGGTTGGCATGGCCTCAACCAACGAAACCAATTGATTGATCGAATTTGGCGTTCCCGTGCAGATGTTGGGGCTTATGGAGTACGCACAACGCACAACAATGCAGCTCAGAAAATAAACGGCTTAATTTATTATTTACATGGTACACAGACGAACAAATGTGATTTTGTGACCGATGATTTTCGAGTCACGAGGAAGCATTTGGTGAAACAGCCTGTTGCAATGTTCTTATGGTGAGAGGTATTCGTTACTGGGTAATCAATAAATTCGAATCAAACACACCATAGGAAATATATATGAATAGGCTTGTGATTCATCTTTCGTCAATCAATTCATAACCTATGAGGTGGGTTCAAAGTATCGATTAAGCAAACATTTCCGTTCGTTATTAATGCGTGCATTAAAAAAAGCGACTAAATGTTCCGATTTTTCATGCGATCACCCTGCCACCTGGTGGTCGGTCCATCGGCCAGTACTAGTTGCCTATACACTGTGAAACAGTATTTGACTGCTCCATCAGTTTGTTCTCCGCAGCTATGGCGAGAACAGTGAAACAACTTCGATCTATAGTTTGTTCGTACCACCTGCTCTATCCGGGCCTATAAAGTCGGCCATCGTTGCCCACTTCGTGTCGGTCGAATACGATCTTCAAGATTCTGGCACTTCTGGAAAGGGAGAGTCTATAGAGTGGAAGCCTAGTTCCGGCCGTCCGACCGTTTTAAGGAGGATTCAACAAAAGCTCAAACGGAAGACGGGAGACAAGATGGCCACTTCAATCCGTGCGTTGGGCCAGGAGGTCGGTGCGACCGGCCAAACGGTCAAAAAGTATTTGGCCAACATGGATATCCACATGCGGAAGCGTCAGTCCAAGCCAGCCGTGTCGGAGAAACAAGCGGAAACCCAGAAACAACGGCTGAAGATTCTGTTCAAAGAGATCTTCCCGGCGAAGCGGAACGTGCGGAAGCATGCCAACCCTCCCAATGTGCCCCAGCTCCGCCCAATCGAGAAGTTCTGGGCCAATTTGAAGAGAAGAGTTTATTTAAATAATTTTGTGGCCATAACGACGGATGATTTGATGAAAAAGGCGACCAGGGAAATGAAGAATATGCCTACATGCTCCTTTTTTTCACCTACGGCCAAAGTTTTGGCTAACTACCGCATGGCGGCGTGGTAGGGAAGTGAAGTATTTTTGAGAAGTTTTTAATTTCTGAATGAATAAAATGCAATTTGGTTTGTTAAAATATATTTTTCCGTTCTTTATTACCATCCATCCGAAAAAAAGTCGCTTTTTTAATGCGTTCATTATGCCGAAGTGTTAGCAGGATGGGAACAAAAAAAAATTGATTTTCCCATAGTATTTCTCATAGAAATTTCAAAAAGCCAGTGCAGTTCGTGTCTTCTTCTTCTTTCTTCTTGAAGCCTATTACTTATCACAATTGGCTTATCGCCTATCTCTCAACATGTAGGATACATGAACCGGTTGATAGAGTACTCGGTTGTGGATGCCACGTAACTTTTTACTTTTGCTGATAAAATGTCTCATCAGTGTCGCACCTGTGCCACAAAAAACGTGATTTAGAGCTGCATGTCTCCATTTTCTCGAGTATCGTACATTTTTAAGGTCTCTCCTGCGTCTCTACCGACCGGATTCGAGGCAAACACCATTTTTACGGGATTGTTGTATGGCATCCTTACATCGGGTCTCACCCATTGTATGCTTACAGCTTCAGTGACTTTCTGCATACTGAGTTTGACATAGAGTTGCACTAGGTCATGGTTAATTTTTCTCCTCCATTCACTATTTTCACACCGCCGAAGATGGTCCTGAGCGCACGTTTTTTGAACACTGTTCTTGCAGGTCCTTCTTGAGCAGTGTCCACGTTTCGTGCACGTAGAGAACGACCGGCCTTGTCAGCGTCTTGGACATGGTTTACTTAGTACGGGGGTAAAGTTTTCCAGACCTTAGGGTCTTGTGGAGTCCATAGTTATCACGACTTCCAGTTATACGCGTCTCCGAATTTCTCTGCTGCAATTATCCAACGTCAACAATGATCCAAGATACAAAAACTCGTCTACCACTTCGAACTCATCTCCGTCAATAATCACAGTTCTGGCTGTACGTGATCACTCACACTCGATTCCTCCTGCCAGCAGATACTTAGTCTTCGACATAAAGGGTGTACGGAATCAAATTGCGACACACACACATATTCGGCAAAATTCGCCCGTTCAACCAATCATCTTCAAACTTTCAGGGAGTAAAATAAAACATGTTATGAATATGTTTCCATGTTTGTTAAATTCAATTTCAATTCCATATCCCAATGCACGAACCTTCTTCTTTACACTACTCAAAGGGTCCTGTACAACATCTGGACCAACTTTTTTTTTGCGTGGCAATCCATTTTTTCTTCATATCTTCCTCCAATTTCACTTCCTTAGGATGCTTCCGAAGTGCCTGCTTCATGATGGCCCATTACTTTTCATTTGGCCACAGTTCCGGTGCGTTCAGGGGGTTGAGTTGTTTCGGCACGAAATTGACCTCCTTAGCCTTGTACCACTCCAAAACCTCTTTCGAGTAAAGGCACGAGACTAAATCCGGCCAGAAAATCGTAGCACCATCGTGTGACCTCAGAAGTAGACGCTTTTGGAGGCATTCCTTTAGGTACACCTGCCCATTGACCGGTCCAGTTGTCACTTATGGGGTGCTCCACTTTCCACACGAGCAAATTGCTTGCCAACTCATATATTTTTTGGCAAACTTTGACATCTTCTGCTTTCTAACGTCCACAGGGACATCGAATTTATGATGAGCAGTGAAAAACTGGAGCCCCGGAAGCTGCCGGAAGTCTGCTTTTACATACGTCTCATCAACCATAACAAGGCAATCTGGTTTCGGCAACATATGGGTGTAGAGCTTCCGTGCACGTGTTTTACCTACCGTATTCTGCCGTTCATCGCGATTAGGCGCCTTTTGGACTTTGTACATGTGTAGCCCTTCGCGTTTTTTTCGCATTTTGCACGATAGTTTTGGTTAGATTCAGTTTCTTCGCCACATCTAGAACTGAACTGTTGGGATTGCTCTTGAAAGCTTGAACTACCCGCTTGCGATCCCTAACACTATACGGAGATCCATTTTTGCCACTTTTCTCTTTCCGATCGATGGTCAAACGTTCGTGGTACCGATTTAAAAAACGAGACACCGTAGAATGTACCATTCCCAGCTTCCTGCTGATGGTACGATGAGAAAGATCCAGATTTTCGAGGTACGTGCGCAAAATTTATTTGTGCCGCTACATATTGAACTAATTCCACCCAAAATTTCAATAGAAAACACCCAACGAGTAAAAAGTTACAGCCATTTAAAAGTGGTGCAGTTGTATGCCGTACAACCTTTATTCACCCTTACTCAAACTGTTTCTGCTTCACGTTTCAGCCTGACGTACGACTCAGTAACCACCTGGAATGTTCTTCCGACAATGTTCGCATCGTGAGCGAAGCAAATGAATCGACTGGATTCATTTAAAATCATTCACATTAATTCATTACTGCTGCTGTCTTGATGTTCCGCCTATACGCCTTTCAGGTGTTCATCATAGTGATGCTTCCACTTTTCGATCACGTCACTTTCATCCGTCAAGATACCTCGAACCTCGTTCCGACATATTTCGGCACGCAGTACAAAGCCTTTGCGTGATCCGTTGAGTTTCTTGTACAACTTTCGCTGCTGCTCCATTTCTTCGCGCTCCAAGCCCAGCAGGTGGCGGTTCTTATCCCGGATAAGATGAGTTTGCTTTCTTCGCTTTTGTCTGTATTGCACCACGTTTTGACGGGCTCCTTGCTGCATCCTCATCGCCCGCGCTGTATTCTTCTCGTCTGAAACCGCTTGAGACTCCTCGTCGAAGCAGTGGTTCCATCAATTTCTATCCACGAACCCAATGGCAGCTTCTGCTGCGCTGTTAATGGCTGCTTTGACACTATTCTAGAAGTCCGCAAAAGGGGCTTTCATTAGCTCTCCCTTATCCGGCATCGTTGCTTCTAGGCTTTGCACGCAATCAGTTGCGACTTCAGGTAGTTTCAGTCATTCCAGATTGTACCATGGCAGGCGTCAGTACCGAATAATGCTTTCAACAGAAAGTCTTTGGTGCATTTTTACTTTAACCAGGTAATGGTCCGAATCGATGTGTGCGCCGCGGTAGGTCCTGACGTCGATAATATCCAAGAAAAGCCTCCCATAAAAAAAAACGTGGTTGATTTTTGATTGGGTCTGTTTTAGTGATCTCCAGGGTTTATCGATATAGAAGGCTGTGCTGGAAGTAAACTGGAGTACTCTTAAATTTCCTATAATTGGTCAGAGTTCTCCTCCTGGCCAACCTGAGCATTGAGATCTCGTATTCTCATTCCTGCTGCGCGTACAACGCATCCTTATCGTCATCGTTACTTCCTAGGTGAGAGCTGTGCACGTTGATTATGCTGACGTTGGAGAAACGGCATTTCATTCTCAGTTTGCACATTCTGTGTTCGATTGCCGACCAGGCAATGGAGAGGATCAAAACCGTCTAGATCGTTCTTTCATTTGGGTTACATTACCTCCGAAGCCTTAAAATGCCTGGGCTTCATCTTCCGTGCTGCAAAAGACTTCTCAGATATTCACTGCCTAAAGACACTGTATTGTTCATTGGTTTTCTCTAAACTAGAATGTGCAGTAGTACCAATAGAGGCAATTCATCACAAACCGAGCAGGAACGAATAACTTGATAACTGGCCTTGAGATTTAAGAGCGCTGCATAAGAGGAAATATACCAGAGGATAGTACCATAAAAATGTTCGCACAATGTAATGCGAATACCAAATTGAGGTAAGACAATACCAAAATAGTACGATAATTTTACCCGAGCAGAACACAAAAGCATATGAATACCTAATTTTGATCTTGATAACTGGCCTTGGTATTTATGAGCTCAGATTAAGAGGTAAAATACCTGAGGATAATACCTAAGAATTGCAAGCAAAATGTCTCTAGAATAACTAAACTTGATATTCCGGATACCTGGGTAAGTATGTGGTTACCTTAGAGGTATTGTTTTGGTATTGTCTTACCTCAATTCGGTATTCGCATGACATTGTGGGAACAATTTGATGGTATTATCCTCAGGTATTTTACCTCTTAATCTGAGCTCATAAATACCAAGGCCAGTTATCAAGTTATTCGCTTCTGCTCGGGTATCCTAGAACATTTTGCTTGCAATTCTTATATTTATTTTTAACAAATATCAAATCAAAATTTTGTATTCATATGCTTTTGTGTTCTGCTCGGGAATATTATGCAAATACCAAATTGAGGTAAGACAATACCAAAATAATACGATCCTTTTAACCTTCACAGTTATGAAGATCGTTGCAAATCACCATAATCGCGGCCTGTTGTCCCAAGCAAGCCAGTACTGCCAACGGAACAACAACGGTCCTACGAAACAACATCCGCAAGCTAACTCGGAGGCAGGGGCAGTTTATCATCGCTGGTGACCTAAATGCGAAACACAAAACCTGGGGAAACACCCGCCGCAACCGAAACAGCATCATTCTGCAGGAGGACCAGGAAAAGGGTCATTACACCATTCTGGGTCCGGATACTCCCACCCGGTTGAGCAGATCTGCGGCCCACTCGACAATCGACATCTTCCTCACCAACCAATGTTGTTCCCCGCCCAGCCGGTCGTGCACCAGGAGCTCAGCTCGGACCACTATCCAGTGGTGGCCGAAGTTGGCTCCTCGGTCAACCGGCATCTAATCACCAGACGGGACTACCATCGTGCCTGTTCGAAAGGTTCCGACAACACGTTGATGACAACATCGATTTCAACATGCACCTTGAGTCGGCTGATGACAACGAACGGCAGTTGCAGAGCATCGAGCAAGCGATCTCCCAGGCCTGGGAGCGACGTGTCCCAGTGATAGATCAGGTGAGCAACTCTGTACCCATTGATAGACCCACTAAAGGACTGATTCAATTGCGCAACGCCTTACGAAGGCAATACCAGTGAACTGGTCTGCTTACTTTAAAAAGTCATTGCAATCGGATGACCAAAATTATTAGGGCCAGAATGGTGGACCTCAGAAATTACCATTTTTCCGACAAGATCCGCTCTCTTCCAGATTGTACAAAGCCGTTTTGGAAGTTGACAAACATTTCAAAAACTAAACCAAGGCCTATTCCACCGTTGATCACACTAGACAGCAATGGCTCCAAGGATCGCTTGATAACTCCTTCAGAGAAGGCTGCAGAGATAGGTCAACACTTCGTCAGCTTCCACAATCTTGGACAAAACATCGCCAGTCCACACGAAGCTGCCGTTAGCGAGCTTGTAAACAACATCCATCTAAGTCCCAACGACTTCTCGGAAGAATTTGAGATCTCAGCTGACGAATTGTTGACCTATAACAAAGCGTCTAAGAACAAGGCCCCAGGTTTTGATAACATCATGAACATGGAGCTCAAGCAATTGAGCCCCCAGTTCTACGTACACCTGGCGTTGATTTTCAACCAATGCCTCCGACATGGCTGCTTCCCCTCGTGTTGGAAGTCAGCCAAAGTCATCCCCACCCAGAAACCTGGGAAAGATCCTTCCTCTTCCAAGAGCTATATACCAATCAGCTCTCTCTCAGGATTATCCAAGCTGTTTGAAAAAGCGATCTACCGTCGGCTTCTTTCATCTGCCGACGAGCTGAACATCTTGCTCGACGAACAACTTGGCTTCCGATTCACCAACTTAATCGAGTCATTAACATCCTCAGACGGAACAAGTCTGTTTCTAAATCATCTGCCATGGCACTACTCGATATCGAGAAGGCCTTTGATAACGTGTGGCATGATGTACAAGCTGAAAAAATACAATCTTCCCATCTTCCTGGTGAAGATAATTAAACATTATTTGTCGGTCAGGACATTCCGTGTTTCACTGCATGGTGCAGTTTCCGATGCACAAGAGATCTCCGCCGGTGTTCCGCAGGGAAGTATACTAGGTCCACTTCTGTTCAACCTATTCACTTCAGACATACCCCCGCTCCCTGAGAATGGATCTCTGTAGTTGTTTGCCGGTGATACATCAGTCGTCCACAATGGTAGGGTAACAAGAGCGCTTACAGCGAAACTGCAGCGAAGCTTAAATATCCTGTCAGAATACTTCACTGAATGGAAGATCTGTATTAACGCAGCTAAGACCCAGGTCATCCTATTCCCATACTCAAATTCTCGCAAACATGTTCCGCCTGAGGATTGTAAAATAAGACTGAACAACACAACGGTGGAAAGGACTAATTCAGCTGTCTATCTTGGTGTTTCCCTAGACAGCAAGCTGATTTTCAGGGAGCAAGTTGACAAAACTTTCACAAAGTGTAACGTTCTGCTGAAGCTACTGTACCCATTGATCAACAGAAGGTCTACATTATCCCTGAAAAACTAGGTTGCTGTCTACAAGCAAATCATACTTCCAGTCATCGAGTATGGCATGCCAATCTGGGAGAGTTGCGCAAAAACACATCATCTGAAGCTTCAGCGTGTTCAAATTAAGTTCCTCAAGATGATCCTGAACACCCCTCCGAGGAAAAGAACATCTGAGGTCCATCGTCTGGCCGAGTATAAAAATGCTCGATGATCGCTTTAGTGAGTCTATCAATCGGTACAGGGCACGCTGTCCGACATCGGATCACCAGATCATTCGGAATCTGGTTCCCCACCTCTTGGATTTTCAAATTGTAGTTGTAGTTGTAGATTAAGTAGGTTTTTTTTTCAAATTTTAACAAACAACGCCCCAAGGGCTGATCTGAAAATTAATTTAAAACATAAAACACACCAAACACATTAAACACATAAAACACATAAATCAAAGCTGTGGAGCCCATCGGGCCAAAACACTTAAAAAAAATTAAAGAAGTATATAAAGACAAAGAATGAACATAAAAAAACAAAAGTAAAAGTAGTAGTAAGATCTTTGCAAACTAATCGGCCTTGATCTTCTTGAAATTCGTAGAATTGCAACAAAGGCTTCTTTCGCGTCCGATGTTTTTCAGTCTCATATAGATTGCTCTTCTGTGCTAGTTTAGTTGAATCCGTTTTTTCATGTTTCTACTTTCCATAATACTTATGGCAATAATGTGCCCATCAGTAGTCCTTATAACTTAAAGGCATGTGAACCTGTCCCCAAGTTTACATTTTGTTATTGCAGTATATTGCAAAATATTATATATATATATATATATATATATATATATATATATATATATATATATATATATATATATATATATATATATATATATATATATATATATATATATATATATATATATATATATATATATATATATATATATATATATATATATATATATATATATATATATATATATATATATATATATATATATATATATATATATATATATATATATATATATATATATATATATATATATATATATATATATATATATATATATATATATATATATATATATATATATATATTATATATATATATATATATATATATATATATATATATATATATATATATATATATATATATATATATATATATATATATATATATACTAAAAAAGAAAGTGATTATATATATATATATATATATATATAAGTTAAGCATAGCTTGCCTCCAGCGTCAACGGATGTAGAGTCGCCTGCTTCACCGAGACCGACCATCAGCACCCAGACAGCAGAGTCAGCAACACCCAAGCTGGACACCGTCGGGAATGCGGAGACATCAAATATCACCACGCTGGACAACGTGACCGGAGTGACATCGTTGCTAGGTGCAAGACTAGCAGTTTTAGGGAAGAAGGCAGGGCAGTTAGGCCTTTGATATAATGAATAAAGTCAGTTCGAGTTAAACAGTCGTCGCGAGTAGTAGTCTAGTTTTTTTAAAAAGTTATCACAGCCGAATGTGATTGTAATTGGCGCAGTCGGCGCGGATTTTGTTAAAGTGTTAGAACCGCAATCGTGCATCCACGAACGAATATCGTGAGATTAGTGTTCCAACCGAATAACGTTTCCGCGAAGAACCATTCCATCTTTGTTCATCCGCGATCGAGCATCCGCGAGTGTAAATCGTAGTGATTAGTGGTGAACATAATTGGAAGCTCTAGATTAGACCCGAGCGAATATCGGAAATTAGTAGAAAAAAAAACAACAGACCGAATTGCAAGGAACCAAAACACGATGACCCCAAATAACTGGATCCCATTCATCCTCACCGCACTAATTATACCCTCACCTACATTATCCTCAATCCAAATCCACGATATCACCAACAACGCAGGAGCGTTGATTCTTCAAAGGGGGAGGGAAGAGTAATTGCCGGATATGATAGGCTACTGCATGTCATAGACTTTTCACAATTCGAGATATCAATCTTGATAATCGAAAATGCTGTAAACAAATAAAAAAATTCATCAAGTGATTTTTCCAACATTATAAAATTTAAACTTAATGAAATTAAATTTATATTCAACACACTTAACGCAAAACCAAATAGAAGCAAAAGATCCATAAATATTTTAGGTACAGCAATTAAATACGTTACAGGCAATTTAGATGCCGATGATTTGCAAACAATTAACTACAATCTAGACAAAATTAGAAAATCAGGAAACGTACTTATTGACGAAAATAACAAACAAATCAAAGTAAATTCAAAATTTGAAAATAGGCTTAACTTGATCAATGAAAACATTAGAAAGCAGGAAAACATTCTCAATAGCATTCTGAAAAACGATAATTATATCCTAACGGAAAATCACAAGATATCCATTATATTTCAACTAGATACATTCCTGGAGAACTTTAAGAACATAGAATACGCAATATTGTTAGCTAAAGTAAATATCATCAATAAATTTGTAATGACACCCAAAGAAATAGAAACTATAGTTCAGGAGCTAAAAAGTCAGGGATTAGATATCAACGGCCTAGACGATGCCAGCAGTTACATGTCAACAACCGTACTCCACCGAGGGACATCAACCATCATCTGTGTGAACATCCCAAGGCTCACCCCAACAGTCTACAAAAAAGTAATCATCGAGCCTTTGCCGCTGTCCAACCAAACGGTGAAACTAACACACAAAGAAGTTTTGTTCAATGCAGAGCAAGTCCTAGCCATCACATCAAAATGCCAGGGGGATGACCAAACTACAATCTGCGAAAGAAGACAACTAATGGTAATCAACGAGAATCCATGCGAGACCTCAATTCTACGAGGACAAAAAGGACAATGTTCGTTTTTGGAAAAACCGCCAACATTGGAAATCAGAATGATTGCACCAGGAACACTATTGGTGATAGCCGTTCAACAAGACGTACCCATCAATAGCACCTGCGGCATCAAAACAACAAAACTAACCGGAATTCATCTGGTAACATTCCAAAATTGTTCACTTTACATAAAAAACGAGCTATTTGAAAATTACGAATTTCGGTTCAAACAGGCATCAATTCTGCCATTACAACTCACAAGAATAAAGACGTTGCACATAGAAAAGCACGTTAACCTTTCAGCACTGCACGAACTTCATTTGGAAAACAGACGTCAATTGGAAACAGTCAACTTCAACCACAAAATTGGACTCGCATCGATCAGCACAATTATCATCCTTACAATCGCATTAGTAGTCTTTGGATTCATCAAATATTGGCGTACCAGAAGTATAGTGGATTGTTCGGGACGAACAATACTTGAGGAAGGGCTAGTTAAGCATAGCTTGCCTCCAGCGTCAACGGATGTAGAGTCGCCTGCTTCACCGAGACCGACCATCAGCACCCAGACAGCAGAGTCAGCAACACCCAAGCTGGACACCGTCGGGAATGCGGAGACATCAAATATCACCACGCTGGACAACGTGACCGGAGTGACATCGTTGCTAGGTGCAAGACTAGCAGTTTTAGGGAAGAAGGCAGGGCAGTTAGGCCTTTGATATAATGAATAAAGTCAGTTCGAGTTAAACAGTCGTCGCGAGTAGTAGTCTAGTTTTTTTAAAAAGTTATCACAGCCGAATGTGATTGTAATTTATATATATATATATATATATATATATATATATATATATATATATATATATATATATAAAATATATATATATATATATATATATATATATATATATATATATATATATATATATATATATATATATATATATATATATATATATATATATATATATATATATATATATATATATATATATATATATATATATATATATATATATATATATATATATATATATATATATATATATATATATATATATATATATATATATATATATATATATATATATATATATATATATATATATATATATATATATATATATATATATATATATATATATATATATATATATATACAGCAATTCCATGAAAAAAAGTTATACGATCTCTCAGAATTTTATAATATTCGGTAGGATTGTTCAACATCGAAAAATATTAGACCCGTATTTTTTTATTTCGTTATTAGACTGGACCTTTCTGCGTTAGACTGGTCCAAAAAATCGTGATTTTTCAAAATCTTCAATTTTCAAAAATTTATAACTCCTAAACCGTTTAACCGATTTTAGTCATTTTTGGCCATTGTATTGGTATTTTTTTGAATTTCCAAGCAAAAATACGAAACCTTTGAATATATCAATTTTTGTATGAAAAAAATACAAAACAAATAGTTTTTCTTGAATTTGACTGCGAGGGGCCTCAACGACTCCTTGTTTTAGTATTTTTAAATGAAAGAGCATTCAATTTTACATAACATATCAAAAAATTGGAGATGTTCTGCGTGTCGTTTTGGAGATACAATTTTTTAAATAATAAATCATTACTCTTCATTTTATACATCACCCGCCTGTAGAAACGATGAAGATGCATGGTAGATTACCATGCGTCTCCATCCAATCAAACCTATGACTAATGAAATCTATGAGTTACTTACAAACTTAGTATAACATTCGAATCAGTCTTTAAGGCTTTCCGTTAACCACACAGACCAATTGCTATTTTTTGACGATTACCTTTTCAAATAAATAAGGCTTTAAAATTTCAAATATTTTTGCTTAGTGTAAGTTCCAAGAAAAAAACACTTTAAAGCCGCGCGACATGATGAACATGTTAAAAAATAAGAAAAACACTTTTATACATTTATTTTTATTTATTAAGTTTTTTCATAACAATTTTATACATTTTTCTTCCGTTGAAAATGAATTTTGTTTCACAATAATATACTCTTCGTTTTGAGGCTTAAAACTATGGAATGACTGAGTCCCTGAAATTTGCTTCACACGTGTGTAACGATTTTTTAATTTTCTTTCCATTTTATTATAGTCGGATTCCGAAAAAAATTGATAGTGTATTTTCGAGTCTGGCTTAGAAATAGCCCATGAATAAAGTTCTTCGGCCGTTGTTATGTGATGATCTTGCAAACTGGCTTTCGCAGCATTTCGTTTCAATACGCCTCCCAAAGCATCACAAGGGCCCTTTCCATGACAAGTAGCGAAAAAATTCCACTCGGCATCTATGCCAAAATCTTTTTGCATGTTGCACAAATTAAAAGCGGTCATTTTATTTTTGTATTGGCTTCCAGATCCATCTGAGAAGAAATAAATTTTCTCTAAACCTGTAATACTTTCACTTGGTTGGCCATATATTGGGAAACATCAAACTCTTGCATAATCCTATATGTAGACCAACTTTTGGGCAGTGTGGTTAAAATCCTATACCGCTCATTGCTATCTTTTGTTTCCTTAAATTTATCCTTAAGCTGTGTTAGCATTTCATTATCGTCAGACAAAAACGTGTTATTGGTGGTACCGATCGATTCATAGCTGGTTGTTTCCAATGAGCCTGTAAATAAATATAACAAATTATTGATTAAAAATTGATTGATTGGAAATCATGCAAATAATTTCTATTTTATTATTTACTTTGGTAGGGAAAAGGAACAATGCCGGACGGTCCTGCAAGGGCAATTGTTTCGTGACTGGTTGCTTCGCACGATTCTAAAAGAATGTAAAAATAAAAATGTTCCAGTAACAATTGCAAGAGAAGAATTCAAATTAAAACAGAATTATATGAACTTTTATATAACATACCTGTAGTGCCTATACTGGATGGTCCTGTAATGGGTTCTTCGGTCATGGTATCAATGTGCTTATACAATTTCTTGTAGCAACTTTGACAAATGAAAGAGCTACTCTCATCAATTTTAACCTTTTTTTCCACAGCATGGTCGTACAATTTTGCGTTGATTTTTCTGGAACACGAACTCAACACCCAAACACTACAAATTGAACACTTACGTTTCATTTTACGATATTCTTTGATATAACTGTTCTGATATGATACTTTGTTTTCAACTGGTAACTTCTTACATAAATTTCCGTGTTTTATATGATGTTTATATTGTACCTACGATCAAGTGAAGTGAACTGCAGCCTAGACTACAATAGGTATTGAATTGTTTCTCGGCTATAGCGATCAGGTCTATTTGCAGACGGGAGCGAGTAGAGCGGAATTTCTAAAGCGAGAAAGCAACAGAATAACAGATAACGCAAGCGAGCGACGAGTATGAAATGAAAGAGATGTTGTTCACTCTGCTGCTTCTCCGCTTTAGAAATTCCACTCTACTCCCTCCCGTCAGCGAGTAGACCTGATCGCTACAGCCGAGAAACAATTCAATTCAATCTCACAGGTCGATAAACATTCTACATCTACAGTAGGTAGTCAATACGTATCAACGGTTCTTCTTTTAAATAATAATACCAATGCCCCTCTGTGTAACGAAAAGAATGTTAGGTAATCAAATTGTCAATATCTACCTAAAGTCTCATTAGTCTTAGTTGCTATAATATTATATAATTATGTCAAGTAAATATTATTTATTATATAATATTTACTTGACATTCTGTGACCTACTCATAGATTTCATTAGTCATAGGTTTGATTGGATGGAGACGCATGGTAATCTACCATGCATCTTCATCGTTTCTACAGGCGGGTGATGTATAAAATGAAGAGTAATGATTTATTATTTAAAAAATTGTATCTCCAAAACGACACGCAGAACATCTCCAATTTTTTGATATGTTATGTAAAATTGAATGCTCTTTCATTTAAAAATACTAAAACAAGGAGTCGTTGAGGCCCCTCGCAGTCAAATTCAAGAAAAACTATTTGTTTTGTATTTTTTTCATACAAAAATTGATATATTCAAAGGTTTCGTATTTTTGCTTGGAAATTCAAAAAAATACCAATACAATGGCCAAAAATGACTAAAATCGGTTAAACGGTTTAGGAGTTATAAATTTTTGAAAATTGAAGATTTTGAAAAATCACGATTTTTTGGACCAGTCTAACGCAGAAAGGTCCAGTCTAATAACGAAATAAAAAAATACGGGTCTAATATTTTTCGATGTTGAACAATCCTACCGAATATTATAAAATTCTGAGAGATCGTATAACTTTTTTTCATGGAATTGCTGTATATATATATATATATATATATATATATATATATATATATATATATATATATATATATATATATATATATATATATATATATATATATATATATATATATATATATATATATATATATATATATATATATATATATAATTTTATCTAGGTGTGTATGTAATCAGTAATCATCTTAAAAAACCAATACATTGATGAAATTTCATTTTTGTATTTTTGTTGCTTCATTTTGCCTTATGTCTGTCTTTCGTTATAGAATTCGCATGAGTGTGAGTGCGTTTTCTATTCAGTGGTCACGGTCAGAACTATGGATTGTTTTGTCTGCTTCTTTTGTTCCATTGGATGGTGTGCAGAAGCTTTGTTGTTGTATAAAAAGTCGTCTTCTTGTTGTTCGGTTCGTAATGTCGTCCGTGTTATCCGAGTTCCAGCGTGGCCGCATAGTCGGTGCACGTGAAGCAGGTGCATCGATTACGGAAACCAGCGACTTGGTGGGAGTATCTCCCGCAACAGTTTGCAGAATCATGGCCCAATACAAGGAGGGAAAAACATCACCAGGAAAAAGCGTAGGACGAAAACGGAAGCTGGATGACCGACAACAACGGTCATTGCGGCGGATCGTCAAATCAGACCGTCGGATCTCTGCTGTAAAAGCAACTGCTGCTTTGAATGACTTATGGAAGATTCAGTTTCTACTTGGACCGTTCGTAGAGAGCTGCATAAAATGAACCTGCATGGCCGCGCTGCTATTGCCAAACCGCTGATAATGCCGAAGAATGCGATCGCAAGAAAGCGATGGTGCAAAGCCCACAAAGACTGGACAGCGCATCAATGGCAGCAGGTCGTGTGGTCTGATGAATCATCGTTCACACTTTTTCCAACAACTGGACGAGTATACGTTTGGCGTACCGTCAAGCATGGCGGTGGCTCAGGAATGGTGTGGGGTGCCATATCTTGGCATGGACTTGGTCCTATTATGGCACTTGGGGGAAAAGTGAAGGCTGCCGATTATCAAATTATTTTGGAAGACAAGGTATTTGTTCATATGATGACAAATCCTGAATATAACATCTTATTTTTTTATTTGATGGTTAGGTGCTGCCGATGATGGAATCGTTCTTTCCTGGAGGGAATGGAACCTTTCAGGATGATAACGCTCCGATTCACAGAGCGAAGATCATCAATACGTGGTTCGAAGCACAAGACACCTGCCCTGGCCTGCACAATCGTCGGACCTCAATATAATTTAGCCGCTATGGTCAACTCTCGAAACAAGGGTGAGAAACGTTTTTCCTCCTCCGTCATCGTTAAAGCAGTTGGAAGAAATGCTTATCGACGAGTGGCAAAAAAATCCTCTGAAAACAGTTCAACAACTTTAGGAATCCATCCTCCGTCGAATCCAGGCTGTTCTGGCGGTAGACGGAGGTCCCACTCGCTATTAATAAAATGCATCGTCCTTATGAAAAAAAAAAAATCAAACGCATTTCCGAAATAAACTCATAATGGATAACCAAACAAAAGCCGCTGCGGTTTTTGCTGTATATTTTCCGAAATAAACTCATAATGGATAACCAAACTAAAGCCGCTGCGGCTTTTGCTGTATACAGAAGTCGTCTCCATTCTACTCGATCCATGGCCGGGGGGGGGGGGGGGGGGGGGGGGGGGGGGGGGGGGGGGGGGGGGGGGGGGGGGGGGGGGGTGTATATATATATATATATATATATATATATATATATATATATATATATATATATATATATATATATATATATATATATATATATATATATATATATATATATATATATATATATATATATATATATATATATATACAGCAATTCCATGAAAAAAAGTTATACGATCTCTCAGAATTTTATAATATTCGGTAGGATTGTTCAACATCGAAAAATATTAGACCCGTATTTTTTTATTTCGTTATTAGACTGGACCTTTCTGCGTTAGACTGGTCCAAAAAATCGTGATTTTTCAAAATCTTCAATTTTCAAAAATTTATAACTCCTAAACCGTTTAACCGATTTTAGTCATTTTTGGCCATTGTATTGGTATTTTTTTGAATTTCCAAGCAAAAATACGAAACCTTTGAATATATCAATTTTTGTATGAAAAAAATACAAAACAAATAGTTTTTCTTGAATTTGACTGCGAGGGGCCTCAACGACTCCTTGTTTTAGTATTTTTAAATGAAAGAGCATTCAATTTTACATAACATATCAAAAAATTGGAGATGTTCTGCGTGTCGTTTTGGAGATACAATTTTTTAAATAATAAATCATTACTCTTCATTTTATACATCACCCGCCTGTAGAAACGATGAAGATGCATGGTAGATTACCATGCGTCTCCATCCAATCAAACCTATGACTAATGAAATCTATGAGTAGGTCACAGAATGTCAAGTAAATATTATATAATAAATAATATTTACTTGACATAATTATATAATATTATAGCAACTAAGACTAATGAGACTTTAGGTAGATATTGACAATTTGATTACCTAACATTCTTTTCGTTACACAGAGGGGCATTGGTATTATTATTTAAAAGAAGAACCGTTGATACGTATTGACTACCTACTGTAGATGTAGAATGTTTATCGACCTGTGAGATTGAATTGAATTGTTTCTCGGCTGTAGCGATCAGGTCTACTCGCTGACGGGAGGGAGTAGAGTGGAATTTCTAAAGCGGAGAAGCAGCAGAGTGAACAACATCTCTTTCATTTCATACTCGTCGCTCGCTTGCGTTATCTGTTATTCTGTTGCTTTCTCGCTTTAGAAATTCCGCTCTACTCGCTCCCGTCTGCAAATAGACCTGATCGCTATAGCCGAGAAACAATTCAATACCTATTGTAGTCTAGGCTGCAGTTCACTTCACTTGATCGTAGGTACAATATAAACATCATATAAAACACGGAAATTTATGTAAGAAGTTACCAGTTGAAAACAAAGTATCATATCAGAACAGTTATATCAAAGAATATCGTAAAATGAAACGTAAGTGTTCAATTTGTAGTGTTTGGGTGTTGAGTTCGTGTTCCAGAAAAATCAACGCAAAATTGTACGACCATGCTGTGGAAAAAAAGGTTAAAATTGATGAGAGTAGCTCTTTCATTTGTCAAAGTTGCTACAAGAAATTGTATAAGCACATTGATACCATGACCGAAGAACCCATTACAGGACCATCCAGTATAGGCACTACAGGTATGTTATATAAAAGTTCATATAATTCTGTTTTAATTTGAATTCTTCTCTTGCAATTGTTACTGGAACATTTTTATTTTTACATTCTTTTAGAATCGTGCGAAGCAACCAGTCACGAAACAATTGCCCTTGCAGGACCGTCCGGCATTGTTCCTTTTCCCTACCAAAGTAAATAATAAAATAGAAATTATTTGCATGATTTCCAATCAATCAATTTTTAATCAATAATTTGTTATATTTATTTACAGGCTCATTGGAAACAACCAGCTATGAATCGATCGGTACCACCAATAACACGTTTTTGTCTGACGATAATGAAATGCTAACACAGCTTAAGGATAAATTTAAGGAAACAAAAGATAGCAATGAGCGGTATAGGATTTTAACCACACTGCCCAAAAGTTGGTCTACATATAGGATTATGCAAGAGTTTGATGTTTCCCAATATATGGCCAACCAAGTGAAAGTATTACAACAACAGGAGGGAATAATGTCAGTGCCTAAAAAGAGGATTAGTAGAGCTTCGTTAGGAGAGGAAACGCTAATGCGTGTTCGTAATTTTTATAATAGCGACGATATAAGTCGTGTGTGCCCGGGAAAAAGGGATTATTTGATATCCAACAATGAAGAAGGTAGGATCTACATACAAAGAAGGTTAGTTTTATGCAATTTGCAAGAGGCGTACTCCATATTTAAAAATACTCATCCTGATATTAAGATTGGATTTTCGATGTTCGCCAGTAACCGTCCAAAACACTGCATTTTGGCAGGAACAAGTGGCACGCATACGGTGTGCGTTTGCATTTACCACCAAAACGTTAAATTGATTTTTAAAACACTCCAAAGTAAACAATTACTTCCAGATGGTGTTCAGTCCTACCATGATATGTTTTCAAAAATAATTTGTCAAAATCCAAATGAGCATTGCTGGCAGCAATGTTGCGAAAATTGTCCGGGAATGCAAATTTTGGCGGTAGAACTTATGACCATTCTTAATAACGGTCACGTTGAATCATTACAATTTAAACAATGGCGTCAAGCAGAAAGATGCAGTTTGGACTTAGTTGAAATGGACACACAAGAATTTATTGATACTTTTTTAGAAAAATTACTCAATTTATTGCCACATAACTTTACAGCTGAGCGACAGGCAAACTATTTAAAACACGTGAAAAACAATTTAAAAGCTACTGAGTGTATCATAATCTGTGATTTTTCGGAGAATTATTCATTCGTTGTGCAGGATGCAGTTCAAGGCTTTCATTGGGCAAACGCTCAATGTACTATTCACCCTTGTGCTATTTATTTTAAAGATGAAGAATCAAATGATTTGAAGTTTACCAGTTTTATTGCAATTGCTGATTTCACTAAACATAATCATGTCGCAGTGCGTCTTTTTTTGACTCAATGCATAGCGTTCATAAAAAGTAAGTTATCAGGTTTAGAGAAAATTTATTTCTTCTCAGATGGATCTGGAAGCCAATACAAAAATAAAATGACCGCTTTTAATTTGTGCAACATGCAAAAAGATTTTGGCATAGATGCCGAGTGGAATTTTTTCGCTACTTGTCATGGAAAGGGCCCTTGTGATGCTTTGGGAGGCGTATTGAAACGAAATGCTGCGAAAGCCAGTTTGCAAGATCATCACATAACAACGGCCGAAGAACTTTATTCATGGGCTATTTCTAAGCCAGACTCGAAAATACACTATCAATTTTTTTCGGAATCCGACTATAATAAAATGGAAAGAAAATTAAAAAATCGTTACACACGTGTGAAGCAAATTTCAGGGACTCAGTCATTCCATAGTTTTAAGCCTCAAAACGAAGAGTATATTATTGTGAAACAAAATTCATTTTCAACGGAAGAAAAATGTATAAAATTGTTATGAAAAAACTTAATAAATAAAAATAAATGTATAAAAGTGTTTTTCTTATTTTTTAACATGTTCATCATGTCGCGCGGCTTTAAAGTGTTTTTTTCTTGGAACTTACACTAAGCAAAAATATTTGAAATTTTAAAGCCTTATTTATTTGAAAAGGTAATCGTCAAAAAATAGCAATTGGTCTGTGTGGTTAACGGAAAGCCTTAAAGACTGATTCGAATGTTATACTAAGTTTGTAAGTAACTCATAGATTTCATTAGTCATAGGTTTGATTGGATGGAGACGCATGGTAATCTACCATGCATCTTCATCGTTTCTACAGGCGGGTGATGTATAAAATGAAGAGTAATGATTTATTATTTAAAAAATTGTATCTCCAAAACGACACGCAGAACATCTCCAATTTTTTGATATGTTATGTAAAATTGAATGCTCTTTCATTTAAAAATACTAAAACAAGGAGTCGTTGAGGCCCCTCGCAGTCAAATTCAAGAAAAACTATTTGTTTTGTATTTTTTTCATACAAAAATTGATATATTCAAAGGTTTCGTATTTTTGCTTGGAAATTCAAAAAAATACCAATACAATGGCCAAAAATGACTAAAATCGGTTAAACGGTTTAGGAGTTATAAATTTTTGAAAATTGAAGATTTTGAAAAATCACGATTTTTTGGACCAGTCTAACGCAGAAAGGTCCAGTCTAATAACGAAATAAAAAAATACGGGTCTAATATTTTTTTTCGATGTTGAACAATCCTACCGAATATTATAAAATTCTGAGAGATCGTATAACTTTTTTTCATGGAATTGCTGTATATATATATATATATATAAAGATATATATATATATATATATTATATATTTATTTATATTTATATATATATATATATATATATATATATATATATATATATATATATATATATATATATATATATATATATATAAAAAATATTTATATATATATAGAGAGAGAGAGAGATATATATATATTTATATATATATCTATATATATATATATATATTTATATATATATATATATATATATATATATATATATATATATATATATATATATATATATATATATATATATAGAGATATTAGGTGCGCAACTAAGTTCTCGGTGTTTTTGGGGGAAAAGGAACTTTATTTTGGAAAAATGGTTACAAACGAATTATTGGTATTGCCGGTCATGGTTCGGTTTTTTTTCTCTTTGTGGTGGGCGGGATGCGTTTCGGTGGATGTTCGGGTTGTGGTGGTATCGAAAGTTGGGTTGGTTGGGGGGTGGGGGGGGGCGGGGGAGGAAATGGGGGGAGGAGGGGGGGGGGGGGGGGGGGGGGTCGTTTTTGGGTGTGTGGGGTTGGGGGGTTGGGGGGGGGGGGGGCGGGGGGGGTTTTTGTGTGTGTGGGTGGTGGTGGGGTTGGGGGGGGGGGGGTGGGTTGGCGGGGTGGTTGTTGGTTTCGTCGGTGCTAATAAATAACACCAACTTGGTCCCACCAAATACACAGCATAACCTTCGCAGCGTGAATATTCGGCCTAGGCGACGATGTTGAAGCATGCCCGGACAGTCCCCATGAATGTTTCCGGGTTACTGTAATGAATCCATTTTTCGTCACCCGTCACAATGCGATGTAGAAAACTCTTCCTTTTTTGCCGCTGGAGCAGTTGTTCACAGACGAAAAAACGACGCTCAACATCTCTTGGCTTCAAATCGTTAGGGACCCAAGTTCCTTGCTTTTGAATCATTCCCAATGCATGCAATCGCTTAGAAACGGCTTGGCGGGAAACTCCTAATCCTGAACCAAGCTCTTCTTGCGTTTGACACGGATCCTCATCGAGCAATGCCTCCAATTCAGAGTCTTCGAAGTTTTTTGGCCTTCCTTCACGCGGACGATCATCAACACTGAAATCACCGTTTTTGAAGCGACGAAACCAATCACGACACGTTGTTTCACTCAGAGCAGCATCACCGTAAACTTTTTGGAGCTCTCGATGTGCATATATGTTTTGATTAATTAATTGATAGATTGATCCGATAAATTTGGTTATAAAACAGGTCCTTTTGATGATGAATTGATATAAGTATTTCTCAAACTTTATAGTTCAAGGCCATTCTACAACGATCCTCATTTTCTTAACATTTACAAACTGACTGTAAATCACTTCCAAAATATATTGTGAACAAAAAAAAATAGACTTCCAGCAGTGTGGGTCCGAAAAGATCAGTCACACTGGTCACTCTACACTACTAAGAGTATTGAGCGTTTCCAGATGAAATCAGCCGGAAAAAGTCATAATCTTGCACGACCCTCTCCGATTTGGATGAAACTTTGCACATGTCTTCGGAATTGGTGATGATGGATTTTTCGCGGGTTAAGGGAATTTTTTGACTCAAGAAAATTTTTTCAAAAGGGCGTATGTGTTTTGTCATGCGTATTTTTCAAAAAATCATAACTCGAAAACCGTTGGTTGTAACAAAATTACGTCTGAGAAGAAGTTGTAGGTAATTAATTTGACTTTATGAAAAAAATATGCACACTGTAAAAACAAAATCTTTTTTCTTCAAAAAAATCAAAAATTATACTTAAAAATTAATTAGCAAATATGTCCAACGTACGATTTTTATAAAAGAATTTCCAAAAAGACTTTAAGTCATAAGAAAAAGAATAGAAGTTGTTTTACGATAGAGCAACTTAAGATAAAAAAGTTCCTAAAAGCAAGAAAAATTCAAGTTTTTTCCAAATTTTTGTTTTTGCATGAATAACCATATTTTAATAATATAATACGATTCTTCTAGTGATTTTAAACAAAAATGCTTTTTGTGAGCAACATTCTATATGTACCCGTTTTCGAGATAATTTGAAAGTAATGTCGAAAAATGGCTTTTTCCATGAAAATATCCCTTTATCAAAAGTTAGTCGTGATTGTCCATCTTCAAAAGTATTTTTTTCAAATTGTACATAAAATTTTCAACAACTATCCTTTTGACACCAAGAAGATTGAACATTTTCTTAATTAACGAAATTAACGAATCTTAATTACCAAATAAAAATTTTGAGTTGTTTTTTGTTCATACATGATTTATTTATTTTTTCTACTAATTTAAAAAAAAATTCATTTACATTTTTACAAACACTATTTCCTAACATTCCTATAAATATTATGAAAACTCAGTATTTCGTAAGTTGAAAATATTTTCGCAGCGATTTTGTTATCTGCAACTGGAATGAAGGAGTGATATTTCTGTGTACCAGGAATCATTTTTGTTTGCTGATACCACCCCATTCTGCAGCTCCCTCTTCATATTCTTCTTGTGAAACATAGCAAAATGATATTTTTGCGAAATTTTCTTGATTTCTCTTAATAGCCCAATCATACAAAGTTTTCGCACTTGTTATTGGATGTTCATGTTGTTTGGCCAAGCTTGCTCTTGTTGCCATTCGTTTTAATGTGCCGCCAATTACATCACATTGTCTCTTACCATGTAAAGTTGCGAAAAATGCCACTCAGAATCAATGTTATATTTCTCTTTAAACTTGCAGAGGCTTGCAAAAAAAATTTCAATTTTTGTATTGGGAAGCAGCCCCATCAGACATAAAAATGGCCTTTTTTATATTCATTAGTTGATTTAAATACGTTAGTAATTTAGAAATAAATACTTGTACCGCAATTGCATCATGTCTAAGAACTTCTGATATTACAACAAAACTTAAGCATTCCTGACTCCATATAAAAAATAATAAACGGATGAATTGTAGCCTGATCATTGTTCCAATGATGACTTTGAACAGCATCCTGAAGTAAAAATGAATAATTCTCTGCAAAATCGCAAATAATAACTACTTCTCCTTCTTTTAATGAAGACTTTGTATATTTTAAAAATTTAGATTGCTTTGTTTTTATATAATCATGAGTTAATAGTTTTTCTAATTTCTCGCTAAAATATTCAACAAATTCATCGACAGGTTTTAATAGCGTTTCTAAATTACATCTATCAGTTGTAATCCATTGTTCGAACGATATCTCAGCCAAGTTATGTTTCTCAACTTATTTTAAAAATCTTATCTCAAATTCTGACAGCGTGGGACAATTTTCGCATTCACGGAGGTAACAATATTTTGATCTTGATGATGAATTACACAATAACTTCTCAAAATGTTGATTACAATCAGTGTTGAATGAATATTTTTTTAAACTGTGAAGCATTAAATCAATATTTTCGTGAATTGCGCAAACACAAACGTTGTGAGAACCTGAAGCATTTAGCAATTTACAATGTTTTGGTCGTAATACTGCAAAAGTACTAAATCCAATTTTATGTTCACTGACTTATTTAAATCGAGTGAAAGTTTCTCTAAGTGATGAAAGCAATAACCGTTTTTGAATTTGTTGACGCTTACCATTAGTGTTTACAGAGCATTAATCTCTTTGTCCCGGCATGGCTCTGCTGATGTCGTCCTCGTCAAAAAATTGTATCACTTGATTCTTTATATCCGGATTCAAACGATTCCCCGATCTGTCGTTGGGGGTAGCCAATACTCCATTTTCGGCTGCCAATTCTTCTGCTTGTAATGCAAGGTATTTGTTTGTTTCAAATTTGCTCGTTATCTGCTGAATCGTCCACGAATAAGGCAAAACTGTTAATATACGTATTTTATCTATGAATTTTTCTTTCAATTTGGAAATAATTTCATCATATTCCACAATCTTTGTTTTCAATGTAGCTAACTCTTCGACTTCTTCTTGTGGTGGTAAGCTGAATAGATATTTTCTAATACCTGCTAAAATTTCGGCAAATTTTTGCCGACGGTATTTATCGTTTTTAAATTCTCTAATGGATATCGGAGACACATTTATTCCTGCAATTCCATTATTGAATAACTCAATGTTGTGTATCCTGGAATAATCCGGTAGGTCACTGTCCTGAGAAGAAGCCGAGGTAATTGAAGCTGCCGATGGTATTTCCTCCAAATCGTCCCGTGATGTGGTTGGTGCTTCGTCATGTCCACCGTTTTCTGGTTGCTCCACTCTTTCGACAGGATTACGACGATACGAATATAACCGACATGAATCACAAATTCTTAATGACGTGTCCAAATGGACCGTACACTGCATGGATAAAAGTTTTTCAATTAACTTGTCAGTTAAATTTCTAAGTTTAGGCGAACACTGCTCCCGATTTCACGAAAAGGTTTACAACAATGCTTTGTTTCGAGTTCCATTTCAAATCGTTTTACACTTTACGCTACTTATGAAAGACACTGTTAAACTGATGTCATGACTTTGTAATGTAATCCTTTTTATACGTACTAGGTACGCACTTTAGGTACTTTTTTGAAATATTGGTATGTGCAGGGGTATGCATGTAAATTATATTTTGTGTCAACACCAAAGGGAATGCATGAATAGGTATAAAGGGGCGTAACAATTGTATTCTTACTGGTATAAACAGTTTAACTAATTAAATACATTATGTTTCTACCTGAACAAAATACGCTTGTACACTAACATGAATACTAATTATTTTTGTTTCGGGTTAGGTTTTCATAATATACTGTAAGTAAAAGCAGCAAATTTTGTCGTGTTACCTACAGTAAATATCAGGAATCAGTTTGTCTAGTATTCTCGGTAATAAAAGGTATATTGTAGAAAATTTTATGTACAATTTGAAAAGAATACTTTTGCAGATGGACAATCACGACTAACATTTGAAAAAGGGATATTTTCATGGAAAAAGCAATTTTTTCGACATTAATTTCAAATTATCTCGAAAACGGATACATTTAGAATGTTGCTCACCAGGAGCATTTTTGTTTAAAATCTCTAGAAAAATCGTATTATATTAATAAAATATGGTTATTCATGCAAAAACAAAAAAATGGAAAAAATTGAATTTTTCTTACCTCTAAGAACTTTTTTATCTTAAGTTGCTCTATCGTAAAACAACTTCTATTCTTTTTCTTATGACTCAAAGCCTTTCTGAAAAAAAATTATAAAAATTGTACGTTGGACAGATTTGCTAATTGATTTTAAAATTTTTATTTTTGATTTTTTTTGAAGAAAAATTTTATTTAACAGTGTTCATATTATTTTTATAAAGTCAAATTAATTAACTACAACTTCTTCTCAGACGCAATTTTGTTACAACCAACGGTTTTCGAGTTATGATTTTTTGAAAAATACGCATGACAAAACACATACGCCCTTTTGAAAAAAAATTCTTGAGTCAAAAAATTCCCTTAACCGGCGGAAAATCCATCGTCACCAATTCCGAAGACATGTGCAAGGTTTCATCCAAATCGGAGAGGGTCGAGTTCAGTCATTTGCTCATTTGGCAGAGAAATGCTCAGTTGCCATCAACGTAGCAGTCAAACAAAATTAGATTTCCCATACGGTGAAATGTGATAACCTGACATTTATCCACGCTAAGTATCAGTTTGTTTCTCTGACACCACTCGGAAAATGAACTCAACAAATTTTGCAAAATTAAGCAGTCTTCTTGCGTGCGCACCACGATGAACAACTTTAAATCATCTGCATACTTAGACCACTTTGAAACGTTCAACCAAAATCACAGCGGCATCATTGAAAAACAATACAAACAATCGCGGTCCGAGATTGCTACCTTGTGGAACTCCAGAGTTGTTAGCCGTGATATACAACCATCTGTCTTCACCCGCAGCTGATGGTCAGTAAGGTAAGATTCTAACCAGAATACCAATTGCGTAGAAACTCCAAGGCGTGAGAACTTGTGCAGCAATATTCCATGGTCAATTTTATCGAACGCTGCTTTCAGGTCAGTGTAAACTACATCAATTTGCGCCATATCCTCCTCGCAATGCACCTCGACGGAAAAACTAACAAGTTGGTGGTAACCGATCGTCCAGGCAAAATTCCGTGTTGATCGGTAGATATGTAGCTTTTTGTAGCATCAAGTATAATTCCACAAACTATTATTTCAAACAACTTCGAAACGGCTGACAAACTCGTTATACCTCACTAGTTAATAACATCGTGGCGATCTCCACGTTTAAAAACAGGTATCATAAACTATTGCTTCCAGATGCAGCGAAACTTGCAGATTTGGAAAAAAAACAGCTGTACTCCACTTTTCTGATAAGACACGGGTAATAAATTAACTTTTAATCAAGAAACAGAAACGATCAGCAAACTAATTTACGGTTTAAAAGCGAATAGTCTTTGCGTCAAGTACAAAACGAACGACGAACGATGAATCAAACACTCGTCAACTCCTACAGATAACCATCAAGTTCTAATCTAGCATTTCAGATCTGCTGCAGATAAGATGCCAAGGGATCTTCCATTAAGGTCCGCGACCTCATACGAGCTGTTGCCCTTTTTCGCTACGATGACACACGCTTTGTACTGTAAACCGAATTTCGCGTTAAATTTGTTTCCATGTGATGATAACGCAAAACTTCGTTTGTAGACTTGTTGTCCGACAGTGAATGTAGGTGAGTATCGTTTGTGACGTAAATTGTATTGCTTTTTCGTACTCTCGTAGGATCTTTTCAAATTTTGCCTTACAAGCTCGAAATTCTTCTTGTTAATTCCTTTCATTCTATTAATCCGATCTTCCTCTGAGATCTCACTCTCATCTTCCGATGGTCCAATCCTCGTGTTACCACTTCATGACCGAATATCACACGGTATGGGGTGAACCTCGTCGAACCATGTACGGTGTTGTTTAACACAAACTCAATTTCTGATATTTTAGTATCCCATAGCTTCTGATCGTAGCGGACGTACGTGCGGATCATTGCGTTTTGTTAAGCCGGTAAAGACTAAATATAGTCCATGCACACCATTTGGAATAGTCGGGTAGTGATACGTTGGTTGTCCATATCCGGAGCAATTGATGTTGAGTGTTTGTTCTCTTTGCAAGTTCCACATTTGCCTACGTACTTTTTAACATCAGCACTCATTCTGGGGCAATAGTACCTTCGTTTTATACTTTCGATGCACTTCTCGAATCCAATGTGCATCATGCCATCGTGTTCTTGGTGCATAATTTGTGCACTTTTTGAGTCCGGAACACACTCTTTCCATTCAACCACGGACTAATTACGGACATCGGACGGACGATTTATGCATGACGCACCTGGTCAAAATTTTCAGTGTATCAAGTTCCATATATACAGAATATCAGTATCAGAGCAGTACTAGAAAAAGATAACAACACTTATTTCAAGCTTTTTTTTTCACCTTCGGCAACACTGTTTCTTGTCAAAACAAAGTCAAACGTTTTGCGGTTTTATTCAATTTTGCAAAATGAGAAATGTACAGTCGGCGACGGGGCGCTAGTTCTCCGAGAGAACTGTGAAGTTGTCAGGATATTCAATGGTGATAACTTCGGTTTATTAGCGAGCAATATCGTCAAACATTTAATTGTGTCTTATTTTTTTTTCAGGTTTCCTTCGGCCACACGGGTGTGTTTATCGTCTCATGGAAAATTGGGCCACGCTTGTGCTGACCATCAGTGCACCAGAATTTGCTGCTGCTTATCACATAGGCATTCGACTCCTTAACAGCACCGTAAGTTTTACAAATAGGACGTTTGAGCAGGTGGACTGGACATCGCATTTTCGGAACAATCCTTTGTTTCAAACGGTTTGATTAGGTTAGCACACTGGTATGTACCTTGTTATGCCGAATCGTGCGCAGTACGAGGCCAACGACTCCCTCGGCTGTACATCCTGGAACGTACATCCGAGCGCTGGCCAAAAATGTGAACAGAGATCCCCAGTTAATAATGTGCGTTGTCTCCAACAACACAGCAGATCGGTATACTGTCATTAAGAAGAAGTGTTGTGTCAATCGTGCCATTCCAACACCGGTCATGGTTTCGGAGGACAATCACTCCCAAGGCTGGTAATGTGCGGACGCTATCCGTCGCAACGAAGGTCGTCATCAAGATAAACTGCAAACTGGGTGGTATTTCGTGGAAGGTCAAGATTCCCTTCAGTGGTCTGATGACGATTGGTTTTGATGTTTGTCACGATGCTAAAGATAAATCCAAGTCGTTTGGAGCTATGGATAATAACAACAAAAACACACCCAAGTTGTATTCCACCGTTATTCAATCAGCAATTATTTGCGACTTAACACCATCAAAGCGCTCAACGAATATCGTAGAGAGTATAGAAAACTGCCGAAACGAATCATCTTCTACCGGTATGGCGTCGGCGAGGGTCAACTGCATTACGTGTTCGAACTCGAAGTCAAATCGGTTGTGAAAAAACTGAACGAATTGTATCGATCAGCTGGATCCGATCAGGACGCTCTGTTCACCTTCTTCGTGGTCAACAAACGCATTAAAACTCGCTTCTTTTATTGCAGGCAGAATCCTAAGCCCGGAACTATAATGGACAACGTTGTCACTCTCCCGGAACGGTAAATTTAGGTACTTCACTGCTTATGTTGACTAAAAACTACAAGGTACAGCCCAATGGGGTTGTGCGCAAAGGTGACGTAGGACTACGCAGCAATCTAATTCCCATACACGCCAGGGCCATCCGCTAATTGATTTAAGTCAGTCCAGAAAAGAGCCAAGAAAATTCTATTGTACTTTCTCTAGAAAGCATTTGGTGGCTCTTAATTATGATACGGCCCCGGTTGTATTTTCTACGATGGTTGAGAGGGCCACTATCTCTAACGCGTAGAAGATAGTTATGGATCTGTTGGTTCATTGGTTGTTCAACACGCTTTGCTATTTACTCCGGGACGCGGCGTTTAAAGCAATGCCATGTTCAGCCCGGGCGCGGTAATGGAAATTTCAAACAGCACAAGAGAAAAATTCAAACAAACGAACTCTCCAGTTGGCAAACTAATTTGGTCGTCCTGAAAAGGACGGATTTAGTTGACGGGGGAGAAACAGTTCGCGATTGAACTTGGGATTTTTTCCTTGGTTCATCTCATCTTCATTGCGGGTGGCCATCTGCAGGTGACGTGAGATGATTGATTCTTGTCTCGTTGTCACGGTCGGTTTTTTCCCGCCAACTCGTAGGCTTCAGCAGCCATGTTTCTCGCAGCAAGGTTGACGGGAACATCGGCAACAACAGCCAACTGCACCAACGCCTCTCTGGGCAGCGACTGCTCGTCCAACATCTCATGGATGACTCACGGGATGATTGATTCTTGACTCGTTGTCACGGGCGGCTTTTTCCCGCCAACTTGTAGGCTTCAGCAGCCATGTTTCTCACAGCGAGGTTGACGGAAGCATCGGCAACAACAGCCAATCGCACCAACGTCTCTCTGGGCAACGACTGCTCGCCGCCGCAAACTGTGATCCTACAGCCACTGCACAGCTTAACGACTGTCGTAAGACTGAATCAAAATGTTCTGCTAAAAGCTGTTAGGTAAAAGCATCGGATGCTAGTGCATGAAAGAAGGCGGTACCAACGAAGGCAATGTGTTACAAACAGCATCAAAGGGGACGAACTTCAATTATTGCGCCACAATAATTAGTTTTAATTATTACACGCAAGACGGATGATTTTCTTAACCGAACCTTTCCTAATTTGCTTGCCACCGCCAGCAACTAATCCGCTATGCATAGCTAGGAACTACAACGAACTCAACCACATGGTCGGCCTGAAGTGACGCAGTTCAACTCAAATTCCGTACGTTGGTTGTTCAACGTTCTTTGTCATTTACTACGGGACCGAACGTTTAAGGAATGCTATGTTCAGCCGGCACGCGGTAATTGAAATTAATTTCAAACATCACAAGAGAAAATTTCAACCAAATAACTCTTTAGTTGGCAAACTAATTTGGTCGTCCTGAAAAGGACGGATTTAGTTGACGGGGGAGAAACAGTTCGCGATTGAACTTGGACTTTCGTTCTTGGTTCATCTCATCTTCATTGCGGGTGGCCATCTGCAGGTGACGTGGGATGATTGATTCTTGTCTCGTTGTCACGGTCGGCTTTTTCCCGCCAACTCGTAGGCTTCAGCAGCCATGTTTCTCGCAGCAAGGTTGACGGGAACATCGGCAACAACAGCCAACTGACCCAACGCCTCTCTGGGCAGCGACTGCTCGTCCAACTGCAGATCTTACTCTGCACAGCTCCACGACCGCCGGAAAACTAAATCAAAATGCGAAGGTGTACCCGTTATATAACATTCATGGCTGCCTAGGAGACGTTCCTTACTTAAATATGAAGTCTGTGCGTGGAAAGTACTGTGTATTTGGTAAATTTACTATGAAAAATCGATATTATAAGACATCACTTCATATTTGCGTTAATTTTATTAGTTGCATGTTAAAAATCAATAGTTTGAAATATTTAAATCGAAGCGTAGAAAATGTTCCGATCGATTGGTGCAAACATTTTGGAAATCAATCGTGGAATGACTTAGTTATTAACGTTCAAAACCTATATATTTTTCGTGACGCTCCAAATTTTCGCAATTCGAACGTGTACCCCAGTATTGAAAACACAGACGTAGTCCTACGTCAAAAACAGTAATTTCCTCTTTTAGAATGGATTTCTACATCGTCTCGTAATCGATTCGCCAGGGAACTGTTTCACGCACCGCGTACTAAATCATCTACGGCACGTCCGGTCTGAAGATCGATCACTTGAAGATGTTGACCTACAAGCAGTGCCAGCTGTATTACAACTGGTCCGGAACGACCGGAACTATCACGTCGACTCACACTTGGCCTTGGCTCTGTGCGCCAACTCGTGAGTTACTTCAATTACGGGTTCCTCAGTGGTTCTTAAATTAAATCAATCATGAGTTTTTGTGAAATAAAAACTTTCAATGGTTCGCATCTGCTCTAATACGCTCTTTTATTCTTTCAGATTATGGGCTCTAAATATTTTACCTGTAAACGATTATCATGCATAGGAATTCCAGCATTCTCGTCCTTCATCGTGCTGATTCGATCTTCCCGGCATGCCGCTGCGAAGTGGCCTTCGGAAAGAGATTGATGTTGTCCCACCGAATGACACCACCACTGATGTAGTAGACGATGTTACTACTGTTGTGATATTCGGAATAGTTGGCGTACTCATCGCGTTAAGTGAACTTTTTTCGCGTGAATCTCGTCTACCTAATAAAGACGCGAACGATACACTTCTGCTTCATCCACGGCTTCATCACAAAACAAATCTTCCAAATAAAGAATAAATTCATCTTTACATCATCTCTTCACCTTCTTTCTAAGGCTACAAAACTACTTTGGAAGAAAATGCGAATGCCTGAATATATATTGTCTATTTCGCATCTAAACTACCCATACTAAGAATACATAAACTGTATTTTGCTCCCTCTAAGTCATATTTTTTGAAATCTCCAAACTTAAACTTATACCTGTACCAAGGCACGTCCTGTAGAGAAATTTACTCTAATCCTAATAGAAATAACGATTGAAGTAATTTGGAAAATTAGAATCTCCAGATTCATTTCGTACTTTTTGGCAACTTGTGCTTTTCATAGTACCGGCTTAGCAGTCTTGATCCTTTTCTCAATAATTTGATTATCTCCAATTTGCTTAACTACCCGCATTGTTTTGTGATGGTGGGCGTAATATTACAGTTTGGCAGAACTCAATTCACACGTCTTCCATATTTAACAGATGAGTAACCACCCCGTACCCCACAGCATGATGCTAAAAAGCGCACCGGAAGATTCGATAAGTTGCTTCCCCTACATTAACTCAGCGTTTTAGCTGTTCTGGGACGTTGGGTACACACTCGTTGGGTAGCCTACAATCTGAGATTGAAGTTGGAACTTGCTCAGCGATTGGTTTCCAAACCCGGGGTAAGCTATACTATAAGCGTGGGGAAGAACAATTTCCGACAAGCGCCGAAGGTGGAGTGTGATAAAAATTGAGCCACGAAATCCACCATTTCTGGTCAATTACCCGAATGAGTTGCTTCACGAAGATAGCTTTTTTGGAAAAGAATAAGACTTTGGCTGCGGCATTGGAGCAAAATTACAAGATGTAATGCTCACAACTTCTGTGTACAGCAGAGGCCACGCCGGCCTTAGTCTGATTCGTAAGGTAAGTAATTCTCGCTGAAGAACCAGGACGTGTCGAAAGGATTCAACATCGAAAAGAAGTCACAGGAATATTAGAGAAGATTGAAGACGGTAGCAAGCGTACAAGAACGATGGACATGGTTGACTTTATGACCGTTCTACATGCGTTAAATGCGGAATGAATTCACTTCAGTTAAAGTAGGTTTCGTTTTATTGTATTGTTCTAAAGAAATGATTCAATAGGTACATCTCATGGTTAATGTTATACCACTTACAATAAGGATAATAAATACTTTGTATATATTAACCGATTAACACCTTGATTGTATTTAGGGAATAGTAACATTCACTTGATTCACTTTTCTGATACTTCGTTCTGCGTTCTGAACGAACGATATGCTATTGGAACCCTGTAAGTTGAAGAATGGCCCTAGAAGCAAACTGCAGAGTCTCGCTGGAGGGGCGGTGATTGTTAATTAATAAAAGAATTAAATAATCCGGTTACATCCGACAGACGATTTATTAAAACACTTCTTCTCGCGGTGACGGTTGAAACGGTTCTCCCCAGAAATTATAATTTCTATCCCTCCTTAGTCCACGCTCTCAAAGTTTTCTCTTTCTCTCTGTTTCAATATACTATGCTAATAATCTCTCAGACGGCAATGTACTATTATTGATTCTGTTTTAACTCTACATCCTTTTTCTGCTCTGATAAAAATAAAAGTATCCAAAAAGATCATAACTATCCCATACTGACAACACACTATGAGCTTTACCTGGCGGGTAATTTCTTGTCACGTTTTGGACGCTTAGTATTTGCATTGGTGTCTTCTTCGTTTTGCTTCTGATTTCTCTTGGATGTCCTCGAATTCATCTCTGCCACTGGCGATGGTACATCGTGATTAGTTCCTGCATCCGATTCGATTTCCGTGGATGAATCGCTCATCATCAATGGTCGTGCTTGATCTTTATCTAGCCGTTTAGAGTTTGGATGCTTGTTTGATGTCTTTTCGGATTCAGTTTTTCTTCTAATTGGCCATTTTCTTAGATGAGATATCGGGTGGCGGTAAATAAACCTTCTTTCTTCCTGACGACCACATCGTTTCCATTTCTCTTGACTACTATAAACTTTGCAAGTTTAAACTTGGGCTCGAGTTTGCCAGTTTGATAATTTTTTAACATGACTTCGTCTCCAACATTGATCTGAGACAGTTTAGCATGTCGTCGCTGATCAGCATATGCCTTCGCCTGAATCTTTTTAATTGCATCTCTGTCTCGGGCTTCCTCATCTCGACTCCAATGTGTGTTAGAAACTCTTGGTGTTGGGGCTTCTTATCTTGCCCTAGACTATTGTCTTAGACCTGGGGGTCGTTTTACGTTAAGCTCGTTAGGAGAAATTGGGTGGAATGGCGGAATGACCTTCCCTCACATTGCAATCAAGGTAGAAAAATCAAATAAAGAATGGAAATAAAAGGACTTTGTTCTAAAACGATAAAGAGATAGAATAAAGATTAACTTTTACATTTTAATCCGGTTTAATTATAGTTTGTTTTTAATAGGAAAATGAATAGGATAGGATTTTCTTTTTGCCCTCACACCTCTACGACCTTCGAATCAAAGCCGGATGACGACAGGTGGATCAGCGACCAGAGGTTTTGTTCGCCCTTCCACCAACTGTGAACACCTCGAGCAGCAACTACGATGAAAATTCGTCTTGTCGGACGGGCACTAACGGCAGGATTTGACGGCAGCCAGTCACCCTTTCTCGTCCGAGTCACACACGATCCAGCACTTCAACCACCAACGCACGGAATATTCCAATGGCCGACCTTTTGTGGTTAGTCGGTACACTTTTATTCACTGCTAGAGAGCGATTTTTTTGTTGATCGGTTGTTTTTAACCGGCTCTTCGGGTTGGTGTTGGTTGACGATCGCGACAATGGTGGTGGGCTGTCGCTCTGACAGCCGATGTCAGCAGTGCGTAACGGGTGTAATGCGAGATGGGAATAGGGATGGGAATAGGGATGTGCAAGATGATTTCATTATTTTCATTTTCGATACTTGTTTCATATTTAGTCCAATTTTATTTTAATTCCATTAGGTTAAACTTCATCTCTAGTTATTTTCTTTTACATTTTAGAGCAATAGTAAGTAGTATTTAAAATATACTATAGATTTGATTATTTAGGTACAGTATGTTAAGGTTAGTTGTAAATGTAATCGTTTTGGCCGGTTACATTCATTCCCCACCTCATGTAAAAAAAAATATAAGTAATAAATTATTATTTTTTTTAATATACTTTTTTTTATTTTATTTTTTTTTTATGAGGGAAGTCGAAAGGTTAGGAAATCTGTCCTAGTAGCTCTCTTTTCAATGAGAGTTAGATTGATATGGTGAATTGACTTTTTCGTTCTTAAGAGAGGAGCTCTTATTCGCAAAATCACAAAACTCTCATTGATAGAGTCTGGCTATTAGATTAGAATGGACGACGGTAGCTCTCTTTTCATTGAATCGTGAACTGATTTGGCGGAATGATTTGTCCGTTTTGATGAGAGGAGCTCTTTTCCGCGAATTCACAAACCATTCAGTAATAGAGTCTGGCTACCTAGGCAGAAGGAAGGGTTGTGGTGGCTCTCTTTTGATTGATCCAGTGAATAGATCTGATGGAATGATTTTTCCGTGCGAGTTAGAGGAGCTCTTTTCAACCAGATCACCAGCTGCTCAATCATAGAGTCTGGCCACGAAGGGAAATTGGTCTTGGTCAGGAGTTCTTGCTGTTGCAGCTCTCTTTTCGTTACGAGTTGATTAGATCTAGTGGAATGATTTGTCCGTTCTTATGAGAGGAACTCTTTTCCGCTAGATCACTTAACTCTTAACCATAGAGTCTGGCTGCTCAGCTAGTGAATGAAATGAATCAAAATAATATGCGTCACCGGAGATCATGTCCTTCCGGTAGGTGGTTCGTCAGAAAAAATAGGTCCAACCTCTCAAAATCAAATATTTAGAAATACTATGCTATTATATACTTAGTTGATATTTTTAGAGTAAATTCACCCTCAGCTAAGAAGAGAAAAATAAGTATTCTAGAAACCTCTTTACTTTATTTATTCATCACCGAAGAGAAAAACGGGATTCAAAGATACGCACTCACCCTTTCATTGAACCCCCCCCCCCCCCCCCCCACCTTTCATACAATTTATTTTTTCATTCATTCCATTCATTCACACAGTTGTCTGGTGTAAAAAGCCATCTACCAAAACCAACACACACATACACTCCAGTTATCGACTAGTTTATTTATTCTAGAGCCCTTATAAAATTTGAGAAGGTCTAGCGTTCTCGCCAAACCCACTCGATCGTAATTGTAATCGATCGATCAATGAAATTTACCACCGGTGAGGAGTTACTATTTTAATTAGCAATCCCAGGAGATGAATGAGAGGAGGAGGCAAAACATGATGTGCCTAAGGAGGAAACGACTTCTGACGACGAAAGAGACCGGTGAGTTTGAGGGTTTTTAATTTTTTTTTTTTCTTCGGCGATTGGCACTGTTATAAAAAAATTGAATTGTCCTTCTATGGAAATGAAGCTTGGAAGAGAAAGCAAAACAGATGTTCTACCAGCGGATTTTGCACTACCCTGGTTTCAGGTGAACGGATGGCCAGGTTCCTAAATTTTTCCCGCTTAGGTCCTCCAACTCATAGGAAGATGAGCCGATTTTAGCCTTCACCCTGCAGGGTAGATACTGCCGACCAAGTTTGGCATTATAATTTTAGACGGCCGAAGACTGCTTCATGTTCTTCCGGTAGACAAGCTGTCCTACCGCGAAGGACATGGCAAACGCACGGTTACGTAAGTTGTAACGGCTTCTTGACACGTCGTGGGACTTTTAGAGATTTTTACGAACTATCTCATGAATGTTGACGAACATCTGTTTGCGTCTTTCCACTTTCTCTTCCGCGGATAACTCTTCTCCGTGGCAAAATAAACGATGGTCGGACCCCTGCTCCGATAGCTCGTGTCCGTGGGAAATGAAATACGAAGTAAACCCGGTCGAGGCGTGGAGACTAGTGTTTAGCATAAGCTCAATTTCAGGGATTTTCGTATCCCATAAACGCTAGTCTTCCTGGACATAAGTTCGTATGGTCGCGTTTATTGTCCGGTTGACGCGCTCGACTGGATTCGCTTGTGAATGGTAGCGGGAGTTCAGCCAGTGTGTGATTTTGTAGTGGTCTAATAATTCTTTGAAGTGCTTTGAAATGAATGTACTGTCATTGCCGGTGATAAATGTTTCAGGGATAGAATTCCGGTAGAACCACTGATTCTTCAAAATCACACACATGGCTGAATTATCCAGCTTTTTCATCGGGTGAATCATTACCCACTTCGAGAAATAGTCGCAAATCACTAAAATGTGCTGGTTCCCCTTCCGGCTACGTGGCAACGGACCCACAAAATCCATTGAAATGATCTGCCACGGCCGGGATGCACAGCGCATTTTTCCCATTTCCGGAGTGGTTTGGACGTAGGATGGCTTTACCTCCTTACAGGTGGAACAAGCCTGAATATGTGCCCTGACGTCCTTGGCCATCTTGGGCCAATAGTAACGCTGTTTTACACGAGCTAAAGTTTTGTCGAAACCAGGATGAAAATGGTCATCGTGAACTTGTCTCAAAACCTCGGAGTCTTTATCGGATGGAACTACTTGCTTCCATTCGAAGCGCGAGTCGAAGGGTACATTTTTGGCAGTGATGAATTTGTACAGCCTACCATTCTCGACCTTGAAGTCGACGAAGTCGTCAGGGCGACTAGTAACCTTCTCCATTAAGGATGCGTACCACGGTGAAGTTGCAAAGCTTGGACTATCGCTATGCTTCTCGATAGTGCATCCGGGACGACATTTTCCTTGCCTTTCCGGTGCACTACGGTCACGCCGAACTGCTGAAAGTCCAAGCTCCATCGACTACACCGGGAACCAACCTTCCACTTCGTTTTGAGGATGTGGGTCAGCGCCGACGAATCCGTCACCAAGGTGAAATGGTAGCCTTCAATGTACCACCGAAATGCTTCGATGGAAAGCAGGGCGGCTAGAGCCTCCTTCTCAGAAGCGTGATAGTTTTTCTGAGGAGTGGTGAGCTTCCTAGAAAAATAGGAAATTACCCGCTCACCACCCTCCTGTTGCTGGGTGAGTACTCCAGCAACAGCGACATCGCTCGCGTCCGTCTGGATGACGAACTCTCGGAAAAAATAATCAGGGCTTCTCAGAATCGGTGCGGCGATTAGTAGCTCTTTTATGGAACAGAAAGCTCTCTCCGCGGCATCATTCCAGCCGATGATCTTGGTTTTTGATTTCAGAAGGTCAGACAAGGGTCCGCAAATCTCGCTGAAGTTCGGGATGAATCGTCGGTAGTAATTCGCCATTCCTAGGAATTTCCTGAGCTTGGTTATCGTTGTCGGTCTCTCGTATTCAACGATCGGGCGGATATTGTCGGGATTTCCACGCAGACCTTCCAAGCTTAAGAGATATCCTAGGAAGGAAATTTCCGGCACCCCGAACTGAGACTTCTTCAAGTTAATGGTGAGGTTGGCTCTGTTCAGTCGGCACGCAATATCACGAAGCAATTGGGCGTGATGCTCAAATGTTTCCGTCACCACGACGATATCGTCGAGGTAGGCGAATAGAGTTCCAATACACCGTGGCCCAAAACCCGGTCCATGAGTCTTGCCAGCGTTGCAAGACTATTAACAAGACCAAAGGGCATCCTGGTATATTGGAACAACCCCTTGCCTTGCACACTGAAAGCCGTATACTTCCTCGAAGACTTCTCCAATGGAACTTGTAGGAATGCCTCCGACAAATCAATAGTTGAAAGGTATTTTGCCCTCGGGAGTTGGCCTAGGATTCGACATGGGTGCGGCAAGGGGTAAGCATCACGAACAGTACGTTCATTAATCTTACGTTCGTCTAAACAGAACCTTATGGGGCTTGACGACTGGCACGCAGTTCAACGACCACTCTGAGCTGCTGGGTTCAATTATGCCCGCGTCCAGTAATCTCTTTAATTCTACAGACACCAGCCCCTGTGTAGGAGACATGACGCAGGAAAATTGTCGGACGGGGGGTTTTCTCCGTCACTTCTCGGCAAGTTCTATTTTGTGCTCCATTAGTGGGGTAGTGGATAATCGTCCAGGGTGGGCTGGTATGAACAGTGTTTTGATCTGTTCGATAGTCTGTTGCTCTGACGCAGTTAGAACAGACGGGAGTGGCGGCCGTTCAAGGCTCGTTTCTTCCTCTGAGCTTTCGATCATCGTGCATCCTGTAATTGTGGGTTGAATATTGAACATCTTCCAAAAATCCTTCCCACAGATACAGCTGATGGCCAGATTGGGGACGATCAGAGTAGGAACAATCTTGACGGAAAAACCAAGAAAACGGCAGGTAAATCTGTCCGCGTACACAGAGTGCTTCTCCGCTCGCTGTGCTTAGCCGGACGGGATCCCGAAGTAGAAATATCCGCTTCAGTTTGATGGAATTAAGACGGCGTCATTGATCAGGGTAAGATTACTACCACTGTCAAGAAGAGCTTGAAAGTTTACGCCATAAACTTTAACGGAAGTATACGGACGATTATCGTTCGGAAATGGGTATGAAATGGAGAACAAAGCCGGAGACACCTGGTACACGCTATTAGTAGCCGGCTCGAAAAATTTGGGAGCGTTTACGCCTAGAAGTTGCTGTTCAGCGGCCGGCGGTTTTGGCTCGCTGTGGCGGCGTTTTTTTTTTTCGCAATACGGACAGTTGTTGGATGGGTAGCCTCGAAACCCACAGTTCTCGCACAGTACTCCTTTCGGAAGTCGGCAATGGTCCATCCGATGCCCAAACTTGCCGCAATTGAAGCAGTGGCGATTGGAGAGAGGCTGATGAGACTCGATCATTTCTTCGAGTGTCACGTGTGACCGCGTTGGCCCACGAGGCCCAGCGGCTCCGCTTGGGGAACCCTTTTGATGCTGGTTGGCTTGCGGAAAAGAGTTACCGGATTGATGCGGTGGCTGTGATGAGCGTTGCTTGCTCGCTTGCTTCTCCATTTTCGGCTTGGTCTCAGAACTTCCTACCATTTTAACCGACTTCTCCGGTCCGAAGACCTTATTGTAAACAGAGAAGTTGACGGCGTCTATCTTCTGATCGGCAGACACCAGTGTCTGGAGGTCGGCGATAGGAAGGAAATTCAACTGTTTCTTATAGTCGATCCTTGCATTCTGCATCAGAATTTGGACCTTTTCGTGCTCCGGAATAGGAACACTCATTGTTCCGAACAGTTCCTCCATGCTATGATAATACTGGAAAAACGTTTCGTTTCTCAACTGGTGCCGCTGATAAACTTTCATTTTTATCATGGAATCTAGATCAAGGTGCATAAACGTCCTTCTAAGCTCTAGAACCAGATGCTGCCAATTCATCAGGTGATCCGTGGCTCGCTTGGCATATACCACTGTAAGGCGGGTTCCTTAAATAAATCAATCGCTGAATCGAATAGTTCGACTTCTGAGGCGTGCTCAGAGACGGCCATGGCATGAACCATCCCGAAAAACTGATTCAACTTCAACCCTTGATCTTCGCCATCGTAATCAGAAATTGTCCACTTAGACACAGGCAGGCTATGACGCCCCTGATTACTCGAAAGAGCAGTACTATATGGAGTGAATGAAGGGTTGGCGTAAGGGTATGAAGTTGAGGCAGCAGTTCCAGACCAAGGATTGGTCAACGGAGCGTTTCTCAAAGTCGGGTTCTGAGACCATGAAGGGTTTGTACAAGCACTGCCCAGTGTTGGATTCCCAAACCAAGGATTGAAACTCGGCGTGCTATTCATAGGCAGTGAAGCTGACCACGGAATTGAAGCTGGCGCCGTGCCTTGCGCTGGGTTTCCGAACCACGAACTAGTGGTGGGGATGGAGTTGAAAGGCTGTACACCCGTAGCCTTCTGAAGGTGTCCCTGCCGCAATGAAGAAGATTGAGGCAGTGCTGACGAGTAGCTCTGAGGGAGCGAGAAAGAAACACTAGTACACGGTTTGGAATGGCCTTGTGCGTTCGTTAGACAGGCTGAGCTGTACGCATAAGGTTCGGTGATTCGCACCGACTCACCGGAGCGCGCATGTTCAGTTTCTTGAAGTTGAGATGGATAGGGAGTGAACGGAGGTTTATTCATCGGAACACTGGTTCCGGACTGCACATTCGATGTATCGGTAACATAAATCTCCTCTCGCTGCTTTTCTCGCCTATCCAACTCTGCTTCAAGCTTTTTAATTCTCGCCATTAATGAATTCACACTTACGGTCGCTTCCAACTGGGAACTCGCAGCATTGATTTCAGCTGGCGCGGTTCTTATAGGTATAGTACCGGTACTAGTAACTGAAGTGGATAAAACGCGAGCTGCTGAATCACCCTCTGTTGAGAACAGTTCCACCAGAGAATGGTCCCCCAGCTCATTTCTATTTTCCACTCCTCGTTCCTCAAAACCCCTATAGAAATTTTTTATTAAAAGTTTCACCACGTCTTTTAACATCGCTTTCAAAAAGTTTTCCACTTCTCCCAATTCCCTAGCATTATTTACTAGCAGGACAATTCGGTGGCCAAAATGCAGCAATCTTGCTTGCCCCCTAACCCTGAGAACCTTATCGTTTTTATTTAAACCTTCATATTATATTGTGATTGTATTGTATTCACATCGTCGTGTTTTAGCTGCGCAATATTTGTTGATTTTTTGCCGTTGGAGCTATCGTTCCTTATTTTTTCCGTTTTCTATTCCCGCGAAATAATATTGACTGTTCGAGGAAAGTGCAGTTCGCAGTGGTTAATATCCGCTTGAAGCAAATTTCGTGTTGTGATATCAGTGAAAACCGTTTCTCATCAGACATCTTTCGTGTCGATAATTCGTTTATTGTTTGTTTGGCTATTCATCGCGCCGATACGTGATATATCATGGTGTGCCTACGTTGTCAGAAAAAAGTGTGCGACTCTGACCGAATTGTATGTCAGGGTTATTGTGGTGCTACCTTTCATGCAGTTTGTGTGAATGTCGATGAGCCTCTCCGAGAGCAGCTAGGCATAAACGGCACCAATGTTTTCTGGATGTGTAATGGCTGTGCCAATCTTTTTACTAATGCGCATTTTCGCACTATGATGACCGGCTTCGACAACAAAACTGATGATCTGCCGAAAGCGATGCAAACTATGCAAATAGAAATAGAGAAGCTGCACTCTGCGTTAAATGTATTATCGGACAAGGTAGACGCTAAGCATAACACTCCGACTCCTTTTGCTACCCCGAACGGTTGGCCCAACCTTGGAGCCAATGGGAACCGGCTTGATTCGATGAAAAATACACCAAAGCGCCGCAGAGGTATGGATGGAATTTCGGTTGCAACTCCCAGCGTTACGTGTAACATGGGAACGAAAAAAGTCAACGCGATTAAAACTGTTCGTCTTGCTGGTCGCCCCACTGACGATCTGTTCTGGATTCATTTATCTGCTTTCCATCCAACAACCACAGACAACCAAATTGCCACACTTGTATCTGAGTGCCTCGATTTGAGTAACATGCAACCTAAAGTGGTTAAATTGGTGCCAAAGGGAAGAGATTTAGATTCGCTCCAGTTTGTGTCCTTCAAAGTAGGAATAAAGGTCGAGCTGAAGGATAATGCCCTCTCCAGTGAGTCATGGCCAGAAAACATTCGTTATCGTGAATTCGAGGATTACCGAGCAAAAAACGCACCGAGAGTGGTTACTCTATCGTCGATGGAAACTTCGGACAATATTCTGTCTTCAGAAATGGAAACAACGAATTCGTCAATGACGGGCTCATAGGAACATATGCAACTTCTTCGATAACGCCGGGACGCACATCTGCCGCAAGCCTTTTGGAAACCTCCGACCTGCCCATCACAGTCGAGCCCCTCCTTCCAGCGACCTGCAGCCGTCCCGGGCCTGTGTATGGTGTCGGTGAGGTGGTCTTCCAAAAACCCCGTGCAGGCAAGTATACTGTTTTTCCGAACCGTGCGTGCCCTGATATGCTTCTCGTTTCCAGTCTATCAGCAAGGAAGTCGAACTACATACCCTCTTTCCAAGCACAAGGACAAACCCCAAGCTTCACGGAATCTTCGGATTCGCCTCTCACTAATGGCGTTTCCAATCAAATTCACACCCAGCCACCAGAATCATTCGAATGGCGACACGACGTAGTGAGCACGCTATCATCTATTCCAACACCGGGACGCATCGAAGCTTGTATTATGGAAGCCCTCGATCCTCCCACCGTAGTCGAGACATTCCCGCCAGCGACCTGCAGCCGTCCCGGCCCTACGTGTGGGTGTGGGGAAAGGGTCTTCCAGATCGCAATCTCAGGCAAGTACGAATCTGTTAATCACCCGACAAGACCTGATTCGCCCTCGGTTTACAGCATATATCCATTGTTTCCTGGCGCTTCTCAACAATCATCGCTTGTAAGCCAAATGCCGAGACGCACCGAAGATTGCATTATGGAAGCCCTCGATCCCCCCACCGTAGTCGAGCCATTCCCGCCAGCGACCTGCAGCCGTCTCGGTCCTACGTGTGGGTGTGGGGAATCCTCCAGAACGCAAATTCAGGCGATTACAATTCCGTCAACCCCCAGACAGGACCTGATCCGCCCTCCGATTCCAGGCTACTTTTGGTTCCGAACACCGTACGTCAGCGTTTATCATCCAGCAGCACAGCGACTGGTGAAACAAGGCGCCTGAATACACGAAAGTTACGCATCTACTACCAGAACGTCCGTGGCCTGCGCACGAAGATCGATTCGTTCTTTCTTGCTACTGTTGGTTCGGAGTATGACGTAATAGTGCTAACGGAGACGTGGCTTGATGATAGCATTTTGTCAACGCAGTTGTTTGGAAGCTCATTCACGGTTTTCAGGACAGACCGAAGCAGATTAAATAGTCGGAAATCGCGTGGTGGAGGAGTTTTGATTGCCGTCTCCCGTAAGCATTGTTGCTGCATTGATGCAGCGCCTGTTAGCGATGCCCTTGAGCAGCTTTGGGTAAAAGTTAAATTCGAAAGATCATCTGCTAGTATCCGGGTGTTGTAAACCTCATTCAGCAACATGTTGATTCCATTGATTCCGTGCTATCGTTCTTAAAACCTACCCAAGTAACACAACTTGTTATGTAATGTTCAAAAATTCATCTTTAAGACATGATCTCATGTATTTTTCTAGTACACATAACTTATTTTTGGTATCTTATATGACCAAAACAGCGCAATAAATCGATCTATTTGAAACATCTTTAAGGTCACACAAGAAGTTTTAAGATACAGATTTAGGACTAATAATACGTTTTCAAAATACTTTGAATAGCATGCTTTCAACATGATGATGTCTTATCTTGGTAGTTTCGAGCATCATAACAACAAATATGTTATAATCAAGTTATTCCAAAGTAAAAGCAATTGCAGAAATACAAGAACATGACATGCTAGTTTGAGAAATGTTAACGAACAGAAGTTAACAACGATTGTTAAGATTGTTGTGATTGTGAAAATTATGTTTGTTTATGACCAGAATATGCATAGCTCATAGTAAAAAAATGACTATCGTTTTTGGCTAAATCGATTGTTTAATAAATATAAGAAATCTTAAAATGGTAGATACTCTGAACGCTTAACAAAGTATCATATGCGAGGCAGTTTTTATGGTGCAACTTTTGGTTTTACCCTTGCATAATTTATGCGCCGTTCTAAAGATTGAAAAAAAAATCCACTGAAAGTTCTCTTATATTTTGCAATTTTGTAGCATCTCTGTTGGAATCATCAAAAACCGTCATGGTGAATTAGACACATGGTCTACACTGTCGATTAAAATTATCTTTAAAACTTAAAAAAAAAGTCTCGATTATCGAGCAATTTTCTTTCTTACTCAAAATGTATCATATCAATCATCGACAAAAAAAAACACCTTTCGAAATTTTTGATGATAATTGTAATCATAGTTTCAACCGGCACTGTAATTTTGTCCATAGCTATGGCGTGAAGTTGAAATTGAGTTCAAAATGCATCTTGAGAGCAGTCTAATAACATGCTCATGATGGTCCATTGCAAATTATTTCAGTTAGTTATAATAACATCATAATAACCATATCAGAGCATCTTCTTAGTGGAATGTCATTTGGCTCCAGAAATTTTTGAAAAAAATGACGTTTCTTGTGGACCATCAAAATGAATCAACTACTGATGGTGATTCTTATTGCATGCTATAGTTCTGAAAATATGTTTGTTTTTTTTTGTAGTTGGACCAATTCTGTAACCGTTTCTTAAGAAGATATCTTGCAAGTGGGCTAGGTCTGCTTTATAATCGATGTGAAAAATTTATAAAAAGTAATGGGAATTCATAAACATATTCATCATATTCATAACAAACATTACTGTCAAATTCGATCTTTGTTTACATCTGCTAGTTTGACACTTGTTGGATTGAATTGTTGTGTTCATGCATTTCTGCATTAAGTTTTACTTTTTAATGACTTGATTATAACTTATTGGTTATTGTAATGCTATAAACTACCTAGATAAGACATCGTCATGTCAAAATCATGTTATGCACTGCATCTTTAAAACTTCTTATGCTACCTAAAAGATGTTATAAAAAGATGGGTTGATTGCGCTGTTTTGGTCATATTTGAGTCGAAAATTAAGTCATATGTTCTAGAAAAATACATGAGTGACTTATGAAAGGCAAATGTTTTGCGATAGCATTCTCTTAGCTTGTATGTGACAAAAGATGTTTTTCATTTCATTCTTAATACTCTTCTATAACAAAATTTCAAGATAACTGACCAAAAAGATGTTTTTGGTGTTACTTGGGATAGCTCTCCAGTTCGGGGACTATAACCATCCGGAGTTGCAATGGGTTATATCGGAGAGCGGCTCCTCTCTTGACATCGACACAAGCAGATCGCGGTTGACTACATCTGGTTGTGCACTGTATGATGCATTCTGTTTCCATGGTTTGGTACAAGTGAATGGCGTAGAGAATGTGAACTCCCGCATCCTTGATTTAATCCTTACCAACGAGGCAGCCCTGCCAAATTGCTGCGTAGAGGAGGCAGCCGATTCTCTCGTTGCAATAGACCCGGCACATCCAGCCATTGACATTTCCGTGTCCGAAATCGTTCCATTATGCTTTGAGGTAGTTGAGGAAATCCCTAAGTTTGATTTTCGACGGGTTGACTACAATGTGTTAAATGAAGCATTATCATCGATTGATTGGCAGTTTTTATACTCACAACGGGATTTGGACGACGTTGTCGATATGTTCAACGCAGAGATACGGCAAGTTGTTGAAGCACATGTCCCTCTTCAACGAACCCCAATTAAGCCGGCTTGGGGTAATAGGCATCTGCAGAAACTGAAGCGTCACAGACGAGCTGCTCTCCGAAAATATAATCAACACCGCTCGAACACGTCGAGGCGTCAATTCGTGCTAGCTAGCAACGAATATAAGCGATGTAATCGCTTCCTGTATGGGCGCTATATAGATCGTACCCAAACAGGTTGCGTAGGAATCCTCGGAAGTTCTGGTCTTTTGTCCGCTCAAAACGTAAAGAAGATGGATTGCCAAGCTCTTGTATTTTGTGGACTATTCTGCCAAAACAGCCTCTTCCAAATGCGAGCTTTTTGCCGAGCACTTTAAAGGTGCGTTCTCCCCTAGAATCATCACACCGCAACACATCGATGCTGCCTTACGTGACACTCCGTTAGATAGCTTTGACTTTGGAATGTTTGAGATTACTGCTGAACATGTTCGTGATGCTATTCGCAAATTAAAGCATTCTGCTTGTCCCGGACCTGACGGAATCCCGCCGACCTTGGTGAAAAACTGTTCGGATGGACTGGTGGAGCCTTTAGTCAAGCTGTTTAATCTTTCTTTGCAATATGGAACGTTCCCTGCTAGATGGAAAACCTCGAGTCTCACGCCAATTCACAAAAAAGGGGACAAATGCAACATTGCCAATTACCGCGGAATAACGTCGTTAAGTGCCTGCTCTAAAATATTTGAGATAGTTGTGAAAAACGCACTCTTCGCATCCTGTAAGAATTACATATCTTGTGACCAGCATGGATTCTACCCGAAAAGATCTGTCGCAACTAATTTAACTCAGTTTGCTTCCCTATGTATTCGCTCGATGGACGCTGGCCTGCAAGTGGATGCTGTGTATACTGACTTTAAAGCTGCCTTTGATCGTGTGAACCATGATATTCTTCTTCATAAGCTAGAGAAAATGGGAGTATCTGCAGCCTTTGCGAGATGGTTCAAATCATATCTTACTGACAGATCTGTGTGCGTTAGGATTGGGACGTCGCAGTCCGAACCTTTCACTGCATGCTCTGGTGTGCCACAAGGAAGCAACCTTGGTCCGATATTGTTCTCACTCTTCATTAACGACGTTGCGACTATTCTGCCACCTGGTACGCGGCTCTTCTTTGCGGACGACGTGAAAATATTCATGATAATATCATGTCTCGAGGATTGCCAGAAGTTGCAGCATTTGCTGGATTTATTTGACGATTGGAGCAACCGAAACCTTTTAACTTTGTGCTGTAATATTCATAGTTGACATCAGACTGAAGTCCATAGTTGATCCTAGTATACTGTAATAAGTATTGTATTATTTTATAGCTTTATAGCACTTAGGTTCAATGGAAAAAGAACACTTCCGTTCGGTCTCTTTTCCATCCGACCGTCATGCAGTACGGAAGCACAATTGTAATCCGCTAGTTAAATCAAATAAACTATTTAGGTTAATTAAAGAGTGTCATTAGTGTCTCCTTCCTTCTTCGAAACATATCAAGTTGGCGACGAGGATCAAAAGGTTTATACTCGTGTTGGAAGTGAAAGTTGCGAACTGTCAAACGGTCGTCTACACGTGTTGGAGAACATAACCCCAAAGTAATTATCATGTCGACTGAGGCTAATGGAAACGATAGTGGTAGTGTATCCAGTGCAGTTAAGCAGGAAACGCATGGCGTAGCTCCTGTAGTTCGAGCTGGCATGTTTGGCCAGATCGAGCACTTTGTCGTTGGAGAGAACTTTGAAGAATACGTCAACCGTCTAGAAATGTTCTTCCTTGTAAACGACATGCCGGACAACAAAAAAGTTCCCGTGTTGGTTACAGTCGCTGGTCCCAGCCTGTACACAATTGCTGCCAGATTGTGTGCCCCGGAAGATCCCCGTACAAAGTCGTATGAGGATCTGGTCCGTCTTCTCAACGAGCATTTGGATCCAACCACGAATGTCGTCGCAGAAAGGTATAAGTTCCGGAAATGTGAGCAGCACGTCTCACAAAGCATTACGGAATTCATAATCAGCCTAAAAGCCACTGCTCAACCGTGCAAATTCGAAGCGTTCCTGTCGGATTCACTGCGAGATCAGTTCGTCGCAGGCATCCGGGATCAGAGCCTCCGGAAGAAATTATTAACGGAACCGGACCTGACATTCGACAAAGCTTATTCGCTTGCTCGAAGTTGGGAAGCGGCCTTGAGCCAGAACAAGGAAATGTCCAGTCAACTGCCGCCGAAGCTCGGAGCGCTCAGAAAGGAGGTGAGTCACAAGTCGAAACCGAAACGAAGCCATCAGGAAAAGGAGGAAAGCAAATCAAGTCGTACCAGTCAGTCCAAGTCAACAAAACCATGCTATCGGTGTAGCCGCCATCACGATCCAAACACGTGCCCAGCACGCAGCTGGACGTGTTACTCGTGTAGGAAAATGGGTCACGTTTCTACAAGCTGTCGTCTTAAAAATAGCCAGTCCAAGACTGGTGGAAGCAATCGCGTCGCGGAAATGTCGGAAGCCGTCGAAGTCCTTCGTTTGAATATGCTGGGTGGTCACATCGAGTCAGTTGAGGAGTCGTCCATGTCAAACCTCAAACCACAACCGGAGGAAGAAAAAAACAAGCAGTCGAGTCGAAGTCTATCCATCCTGGAAAATGCAAGTGGACTTACATCTGGATCGTTGAATAAAGTCGATTCACCGGAATTCGTATCGCTAGAGTGCGATGGCCGTCGAATGGAGTTCGAAGCTGATTGTGGAGCCTGTCGTAGCGTCATCTCAATAGATACGTATCAGAAATATTTTTCTAAGAGTAAGTTAAATAGTACTGCATTGAAATTTGTCTCCGTTTCAGGTCAACGAATCAAGCCACTGGGTACGATTGATGTCCATGTATCCACACCATCAGGAATCCAAGGCAAGCTGGAGCTGGTGGTGATTCGAACCGACAGAGCAGTAAACCCATTACTCGGTCGAGACGGTCTTGATCTGGTGTTCCCGGACTGGAGGAAGATTTTTTCGGTAAAGTCTGTAGGTAAGTTAGAACCTTCCTTCGAATCGGTTTTGAAAACGCGATTTCCAAACGTGATAAGTCAGTCCGCTAATGACGCGATTACCGGTTTTACTGCGGAGCTAGTTTTGAAGCCTGACACCACCCCGGTTTTCCATAAAGCTTATTCTGTTCCGTTTTCGTCTGCGGGAAAAAGTGGAACTTAGTCTAGAGAAGTTAGTCCAAGATGGAATTTTAGTCCCTGTTCGCTTTTCGTCTTGGGCAAATCCAATTGTGGTTGTGCCTAAAAAAGACGGTTCCGTTAGGATTTGTCTTGATGGGAAGGCCGCATTGAACCGCCACACTACCGTTGAGCATTACCCCTTACCCAGAATCGACGAAATTCTGGCCAAGTTAGCGAATTGGAAAGTTTTTTGTAAAATAGATTTGTCCGGAGCTTACCTACAAGTTCCCTTGTCTGAATCATCTCAGATTTTGTGTACGATAAACACACATCGTGGTCTTTTTCGTTACACTCGAATGCCCTTCGGTATTACTTCCGCCCCCGCAATTTTTCAGTAGATCAAATTTTGCTCGATTCGCCAGGCATTGCCTACCTGGACGACATCGTAGTGGGTGGGGCTAGCTACGTTGAATGTCAGCATAACTTGTGTATGGTGCTTCAAAAGCTAAACGCCCATAACGTTCGAATAAATTTTTCTAAATCTTGTTTTTTTCAAAAGCGAGATCGAGTATCTAGGTCATACTATTACTTCTGATGGTATACGTCCTAGTCAGATGAAAATAAAGGCAATAGTAGACGCCCCTTCCCCAGAAAACGTTAATCAACTCCAAGCGTATCTTGGGTTACTTAACTACTATCACAGGTTTCTTCCAAATCTGTCGATTGAACTTCGTCCTTTGTACATTTTACTACAGAAAAACGCTCGATTCATGTGGTCATCAGAGTGCCAAGTTGCATTCGAGAGAACTAAAAAGTTGTTGGTGGATAACAACTTACTCGAGCCATATGATCCGTTGAAACCCATAATCTTAGCTGTCGATGCTAGTCCGTATGGAGTGGGGGCTGTGTTGTCTCATTTAGTCGGTCAGGTCGAAAAACCTATCTGTTTCGCGTCGTCCACACTCACCCCCGCACAGAAGAACTATGCTCAAGTGCACAAAGAAGCCCTTGCGGTCATATTCGGTATCACTAAATTCCACAAGTATATTTATGGTGCCACGTTCAAATTGATCACTGACAATACCGGTATCAAGGAGATTTTCAATCCAGCTAAGGGTACGTCGGCAATCGCTGCTGCTAGGCTGCAACGGTGGGCTCTTATTCTGGCTGGTTACAATTATAGCATCGAACATCGTCCTGGAAAATTTATGTGCCATGCTGATGCACTGTCACGTCTTCCATTACCTAGTCTAGCTGATGTAGAACATGTAGGTTTGGGTATTAACAATCTCTCGTCCAATGGTTCCGAAATCGTAAATTTGGAAATTATCCGTAAACATCAAAATTTAGATCCAATTTTGTCTCAGGTGTATGATTATGTTTCCCGTGGATGGCCGAAAAATGTTGATTTGTCAGTCAAGTCGTATTTTCGAGTGAGTTGTCTTTTAGGAATCGAGAATGGAGTGTTATACTTCGATGATAGGGTTGTTGTCCCGGATAGTCTGAGATCGATTGTAGTAGAACAGATGCATTCAAACCACGATGGAATCGTTCGAATGAAGATGTTGGGTAGATCGTATGTATGGTGGAAAATTTTTGATAAAGATGTAGTTGAGTATGTTAAAAAATGCAAGGTTTGCCAACAACGCCAAGCCGTGCCTAAAGAAGTAGTTGAGACTAAATGGCCAACATGTGAACGTCCCTTCCAAAGGATTCATATGGATATATTTTATTTCGAAGGTAGTACCATGCTGATAGTAGTTGATAGTTTTTCCAAGTTCATTGATGTTCGCCTAATGAAAGGGTCAAACAGTCTGCAGATGATAGAGCAGGTAGAATCGTTTTTTGCCTACTTTGGATTAGCAGAAGAGGTTGTGACCGATAATGGTCCTCCCTTTAACTCGGAACTTTTTGTAAGATTTCTCGAGGCAAATAGTGTCAAGGTTTCAAAATCTCCACCTTACAACCCCCAATCGAACGGGTTGGCCGAGAGAGGTGTAAGGACGGTGAAAGACGTGTTAAAAAAGTATTTACTCGATGATAACCAACAGTCGCTATCCTTATCGCGAAAGATTAATCGGTTTCTTATAAACTACCGTAACACTCCATCAACCGTTACGAGTCGTACTCCGTCGTCGATGATATTCTCATACACGCCGCGCACGTTGACGAATTTGATTAATCCGCGTAAAATCGAAGTAGAATCCGTACATCCCAAACCCGTTGTTCGAGTAAAAGATCAAATTGAACAGATTCCTACGCAAATTAAGAAGTCATTCATCGTCGGTGATAAAGTTCTGTACCGGAATCATTTTAAGGAATTAATCCGTTGGATTCCCGCGATTATCTTACAGAAGCTTAGTCCGTTAACGTTCTTAATAAGTGTTGAAGGAAACGTTAGAATGGTTCACGTAAATCAAATCCGATATACAGACTTGGCAGACAAATTTCATCCTTCCATGCCGGTTGTTCAACCAGTTTCAAATCGTGTCGATCAAGGCAGCGAAGACAACAACCAAGCTGCTGCGCCATCTAGAGACTCTGGTCAGAATCAGCCTCAACCCGCCAAAGATTGCTTGCAAAAGAAAGCCAATAAAAAGAGGAAGAGTACGAAACGTCGTCGGAGCGAGTCAAAATCTCCCAAGGTGCGGCGCTCTAATCGGTTGAAGGGTCAGCCAAGGATGAAGTACCCCAAATGAGCGGTTATTTTCTTCGATGCATCTTTAACTGAGATGAATCCACCTAAAAGTTCATGCAGATTTGTATTAGAGAATAAGTATTGTTATCTTGTTATATTTTTCATGCGTACGGAGAAAACGTTTTAAGCCGGGAGAGATTGTAATATTCATAGTTGACATCAGACTGAAGTCCATAGTTGATCCTAGTATACTGTAATAAGTATTGTATTATTTTATAGCTTTTTAGCACTTAGGTTCAATGGAAAAAGAACACTTCCGTTCGGTCTCTTTTCCATCGAACCTAAGTGCTATAAAGCTATAAAATAATACAATACTTATTACAGTATACTAGGATCAACTATGGACTTCAGTCTAAATGTAATACCATTACGTTTAGAGCTACGTTGAATGTCAGCATAACTTGTGTATGGTGCTTCAAAAGCTAAACGCCCATAACGTTCGAATAAATTTTTCTAAATCTTGTTTTTTTCAAAAGCGAGATCGAGTATCTAGGTCATACTATTACTTCTGATGGTATACGTCCTAGTCAGATGAAAATAAAGGCAATAGTAGACGCCCCTTCCCCAGAAAACGTTAATCAACTCCAAGCGTATCTTGGGTTACTTAACTACTATCACAGGTTTCTTCCAAATCTGTCGATTGAACTTCGTCCTTTGTACATTTTACTACAGAAAAACGCTCGATTCATGTGGTCATCAGAGTGCCAAGTTGCATTCGAGAGAACTAAAAAGTTGTTGGTGGATAACAACTTACTCGAGCCATATGATCCGTTGAAACCCATAATCTTAGCTGTCGATGCTAGTCCGTATGGAGTGGGGGCTGTGTTGTCTCATTTAGTCGGTCAGGTCGAAAAACCTATCTGTTTCGCGTCGTCCACACTCACCCCCGCACAGAAGAACTATGCTCAAGTGCACAAAGAAGCCCTTGCGGTCATATTCGGTATCACTAAATTCCACAAGTATATTTATGGTGCCACGTTCAAATTGATCACTGACAATACCGGTATCAAGGAGATTTTCAATCCAGCTAAGGGTACGTCGGCAATCGCTGCTGCTAGGCTGCAACGGTGGGCTCTTATTCTGGCTGGTTACAATTATAGCATCGAACATCGTCCTGGAAAATTTATGTGCCATGCTGATGCACTGTCACGTCTTCCATTACCTAGTCTAGCTGATGTAGAACATGTAGGTTTGGGTATTAACAATCTCTCGTCCAATGGTTCCGAAATCGTAAATTTGGAAATTATCCGTAAACATCAAAATTTAGATCCAATTTTGTCTCAGGTGTATGATTATGTTTCCCGTGGATGGCCGAAAAATGTTGATTTGTCAGTCAAGTCGTATTTTCGAGTGAGTTGTCTTTTAGGAATCGAGAATGGAGTGTTATACTTCGATGATAGGGTTGTTGTCCCGGATAGTCTGAGATCGATTGTAGTAGAACAGATGCATTCAAACCACGATGGAATCGTTCGAATGAAGATGTTGGGTAGATCGTATGTATGGTGGAAAATTTTTGATAAAGATGTAGTTGAGTATGTTAAAAAATGCAAGGTTTGCCAACAACGCCAAGCCGTGCCTAAAGAAGTAGTTGAGACTAAATGGCCAACATGTGAACGTCCCTTCCAAAGGATTCATATGGATATATTTTATTTCGAAGGTAGTACCATGCTGATAGTAGTTGATAGTTTTTCCAAGTTCATTGATGTTCGCCTAATGAAAGGGTCAAACAGTCTGCAGATGATAGAGCAGGTAGAATCGTTTTTTGCCTACTTTGGATTAGCAGAAGAGGTTGTGACCGATAATGGTCCTCCCTTTAACTCGGAACTTTTTGTAAGATTTCTCGAGGCAAATAGTGTCAAGGTTTCAAAATCTCCACCTTACAACCCCCAATCGAACGGGTTGGCCGAGAGAGGTGTAAGGACGGTGAAAGACGTGTTAAAAAAGTATTTACTCGATGATAACCAACAGTCGCTATCCTTATCGCGAAAGATTAATCGGTTTCTTATAAACTACCGTAACACTCCATCAACCGTTACGAGTCGTACTCCGTCGTCGATGATATTCTCATACACGCCGCGCACGTTGACGAATTTGATTAATCCGCGTAAAATCGAAGTAGAATCCGTACATCCCAAACCCGTTGTTCGAGTAAAAGATCAAATTGAACAGATTCCTACGCAAATTAAGAAGTCATTCATCGTCGGTGATAAAGTTCTGTACCGGAATCATTTTAAGGAATTAATCCGTTGGATTCCCGCGATTATCTTACAGAAGCTTAGTCCGTTAACGTTCTTAATAAGTGTTGAAGGAAACGTTAGAATGGTTCACGTAAATCAAATCCGATATACAGACTTGGCAGACAAATTTCATCCTTCCATGCCGGTTGTTCAACCAGTTTCAAATCGTGTCGATCAAGGCAGCGAAGACAACAACCAAGCTGCTGCGCCATCTAGAGACTCTGGTCAGAATCAGCCTCAACCCGCCAAAGATTGCTTGCAAAAGAAAGCCAATAAAAAGAGGAAGAGTACGAAACGTCGTCGGAGCGAGTCAAAATCTCCCAAGGTGCGGCGCTCTAATCGGTTGAAGGGTCAGCCAAGGATGAAGTACCCCAAATGAGCGGTTATTTTCTTCGATGCATCTTTAACTGAGATGAATCCACCTAAAAGTTCATGCAGATTTGTATTAGAGAATAAGTATTGTTATCTTGTTATATTTTTCATGCGTACGGAGAAAACGTTTTAAGCCGGGAGAGATTGTAATATTCATAGTTGACATCAGACTGAAGTCCATAGTTGATCCTAGTATACTGTAATAAGTATTGTATTATTTTATAGCTTTTTAGCACTTAGGTTCAATGGAAAAAGAACACTTCCGTTCGGTCTCTTTTCCATCGAACCTAAGTGCTATAAAGCTATAAAATAATAAAATACTTTTTATAGTATTGGGGGTTAATTAGGGTTTGGTTTTAAATTATATATTTTTGTTTGTGGGAAAAAATTTCGCCAATTTCTTTGGGGGGGTTTGGGGGGAAACCCCGGGGGGGGGGGGGGGAGAGGAATGGGGGGGGGTAGGGGGGGGGGGGGTGGGGGGGGGGGGGTGTAGGGGGGGTTTGGGGGGGGACCGGGGGGTTTTAAGGGGGGGGGGGGGGGGGGGGTGTGGGGGGGTGGGCTGGGGGTGGTGGTGGGGGGGGGGGGTGGGGGGGGGGGCGCGGGGGAAAGGGGGGGGGGGGGGGGGGGGGCCGGGGGGGGGGGGGAATCCACAGCTGGGAATCGAAACCTTGGATAAAAGGCGTTTTTATGCTCAAATATATTTTGTCAGCAAGGTGCTGAGTAATGAAATTGATTCTCCTGCCATTCTCTCTGATCTCAGCCTGTATGCACCAGTAAGGCATCTCAGAAGACGTAACTTTCTTCATCTTGAGTCGAGAAATAGTCGTTATGGACAACACGATCCGGTAAGGTTTATGTCGTCACGATTTAACGAGGTTGCTGAACAATTCGACTTCAACGAGCCTGCCAGCGCATTTCTGCATCGCCAAAGGAACGTGTTACGTAGAGTTTAAGTTTTAAGTTGTTTTAGTTAATATTATTCATTAAGACCCCAATTGATCAGATGGATTTTTACAAATATACAAATATACAAATATACAATAAAAGTTTCACCACGTCTATTAACATCGCTTTCAAAAAGTTTTCCACTTCTCCCAATTCCCTAGCATTATTTACTAGCAGGACAATTCGGTGGCCAAAATGCAGCAATCTTGCTCCGACGGCAAAACTCCCAATCCACATCAAGTACCGCCTCTATAGTTTTCTGGGTTTCCTTTTTTTTTTTTAGGGGGTTCGGGATTGTTTTCCGGCGTGGGGGATGGGGGGGGTCGGCTGGGGTTTAAATTGCGCGTATTGTGGGCTTTAATTTACTCTCATAGGGGATAATATGGTCCCCCCTCGGGGTGTGATCTTTTTTTTTATTTTTTTAAAGAGCGGGGGGTAATCATTCATTGGTTGGTTTGTTTTTGGAATATATTATGATTTGTAAAATTTATTAAATAAAAAAAAAAAAAAAAAATATAACTAATAATTTAAATCTTCATTTAATTCCTTTATATTAATTAATAATTAAAAAAAAAAAAAAGAAAAAAGTAGTTTAATTAAAAAAAAAAGATGTAAAATTGTTTATAATTTATAAAAAAAAGTAAAAAAAATAAAAAAAACTTACACTTATTTTTTTTTTTTACACTGAAAGTTAATTTTAGTTTATATTACGAAATCGAAGGTAGAACTAACAAATCTGTTCGTTGTTTTCAGCAACGAAAGTGATTTGTTCTTTTTATGAAGATACATTCGTAATTAATGGCACACGCGCAACTGTCAAAAGCACGAAGCATTTGTTGACACAGAAACAACATTCGTGCATTGTACGAAAACAATACAAAGAGCTACGAATATTTTGTTACCAATTTAAAAGAAACGTCTCTCTGATGGTTGCCTGACTGACTGAGAGATCTACTTTGTTGACTCGAAATTGACAAAAAAAAGCGCAACCACGTGGAGTTGTCCAGCGTCTTTTTTAATGTTTCTGACATGGGATTCGATCCTGTAATTTTGGAAAGAGCTGATGCTGCATCCTCGGTTGATCTCACTAGGCCATAGCGACTCATGAGGTGATAATTGAATAATGAGTATGAAGTTATAACTCTCGACACCGCTTCAATTTGTATTTTGGGATAAATAAATTATTCCCGCCCATCCCAGCAGCAACATCAGCGAAGCAGCGATTGGCTGGTCTTCACGAAATCTAATTCGTGCATTATACAAAAAGGTGTAATGGTAGCATTTCACTAGATAACAAGCAATATGAATGTTTCATACAATATACGAGACATTTGTTCTATGTACAAAATCCATTATTACGAAGCGAGTGAAAGCTAATTTACGAAAATAAATTTTCAGTGTAACCAAAATTACAAAACTAAAAATTTACACATTTGAAGCACTGTATAATAGAAAAGATGTGATAAGAATCACATATTATTAGTTTATTTTTTTACTTTATTGTTTGAAAAAATATTTTATTTTTTTTGTTTTTTTTTTTATTTTTTTCTTTCCCGAACCCTATACAAAAAAAAAAATATATGATGAATAAAATTTTTTTTATAATACAAATCTTTTTATTTTATAAAAAAAAAATGGAAAAAAGGTTTCCATTCCCCCAAGGGTTTTTTGGAAGGGTTCTCTTTTATATTGAAAATGGAAACCTTTTCTTTTATTTTGTGTTGGGCGCCAATTGTTAGAAACTCTTGGTGTCTGGGCTTCTTATCTTGCCCTAGACTATTGTCTTAGACTTCGGGGTCGTTTTACGTTAAGCTCGTTAGGAGGAATTGGGTGGAATGGCGGAATGACCTTCCCTCACATTGCAATCAAGGTAGAAAAATCAAATAAAGAATGGAAATAAAAGGACTTTGTTCTAAGATAAAGAGATAGAATTTAGATCTACTTTTACATTTTAATCCGGTTTAATTATAGTTTTTTTTTTCAATAGGATAGGATTTTCTTTTTGCCCTCACACCTCTACGACCTTCGAATCAATGTCGGATGACGACAGGTGGATCAGCGGGACATCAGTAGGCGACGCCAGCTTTTCTCGACCGCTTGCTTCCAGCATGGCGGGTATTCGATCCCCGTGGCTTGGTCATCGCGTGACAAGAGGTTTTGTTCGACCTTACACCAACTGTGAACACCTCGAGCAGCAACTACGATGAAAATTCGTCTTGTCGGACGGGCACTAACGGCAGGATTTGACGACAGCCAGTCACCCTTTCTCGTCCGAGTCACACACGATCCAGCACTTCAACCACCAACGCACGGAATATTCCAATGGCCGACATTTTGTGGTAACTCGGTACACTTTTATTCACTGCTAGAGAGCGATTTTTTTGTTGATCGGTTGTTTTTAACCGGCTCTTCGGGTTGGTGTTGGTTGACGATCGCGACAGTGGTGGTGGGCTGTCGCTCTGACAGCCGATGTCAGCAGTGCGTAACGGGTGTAATGCGGGATGGGATTAGTGATGTGCAAGATGATTTGATTATTTTCATTTTCGATATTTGTTTCATATTTAGTCCAATTTTATTTTAATTCCATTAGGTTAAAGTTCATCTCTAGTTATTTTCTTTTACATTTTAGAGCAATAGTAAGTAGTATTTAAAAAATATTAAAGATTTGCTTAATAAGGTACAGTATGTTAAGGTAAGTTGTAAATGTAATCGTTTTGGCCTGTTACATGTGAATCGGTTCTTAGAGAAGGGAGTAAATCCTTGATTGGCCTGCCAGTCATCAATTCTATTGGTGCTTTCCCTGTCACAGTATGGGGCGCCGTGTTGTAGGCATATACATAGTCTCGAATGGCTTTACGCCAGTCTACATTAATGGCTTTTGCAATCCGCAGAGTACGTAAAATTTCCTGATTTTGCCGTTCTACTAGGCCATTTATTTGTGGCCAATATGGGATGGTACGGATGAGGCGAATATTTTTTGCAGTTGCAGTAAGAAGAAAACTCCTCACTGGAAAAAGGTGGTCCATTATCGCTCCGGATTGTTTCCGGGTACCTTTGTTCCTGGAAGAGAATCTCGAGAGCTTCGATCGTCTTGGTAGCACTAGTTCCCTTCATCTCAGTGACTCTGAGAAATCGACTGTAGTAATCAACAGTTACCAAAAATGTAGCGCAAGAGAAGAAGTCGATCGCAATTTCTTGCCAGGCACGTTTTAGCATTCCTTTCCTCACCATAGGTTCAGGTGCATCTTGTGAGCTAACTGCCGCACATCCTGCACATTCCTGACTATGATTACTTACATCTCGATCCATGTATGGCCACCATACTCTTTCCCTGAGGGTCCTTCGCATTGTGACCACCCCCGGATGTCCTCTATGAGCGATCACCAACGCTCTCTGTCTAAGGCTTGATGGAACGATGATTCTTTCGTCTCTTACGATAATCTACTATCCCCAGCTCGTTAGAAAATGCTTGATATTGGTGAAGAGACGGTGGCCAGTGTTGACTATGTATTGCTTTGGATACCACTTTGAGAACTTCATCTCGACTAGTCTCGTTCTTTATTTCCTGAAGAGAGATGGCCGTTGGTCCTTCACCAATGGCACATAAGAAGTGTTCAGTAGTTTCGTCGAAGGGTGTATCTGACAGTGTATTAGGCTGTGTGCCTAACCTTGAGAGAACATCCGAAATGTTTGCCGAACCAGGGATATGCTCCACACGAAAGTCGTATGGCTGAAGCCTCAACGCCCAGCCGTCAGCTCGTGAGCAAGCACGCTTTCTTTGTTGATGTTTTCCTCCGTAGATGTACTCTTATGTCTTGTGGTCGGTAAAAATCGTAAAATGAGTACCTAACAAATATGGGTAGAATTTTTCGACGGCCCACACAACTGCCAGAGCTTCTCGCTGCGTTTGCGGGTACACCCTCTCTGTTTTTGTAAGACCTTTTGAAGCGAAACTGATGATTCTCGGGACCTGTATAGTGTTTCGCTGAGTCAACACTGCCCCAACGCCCACCGGAGAAGCATCAACGTATAGTTTTGTCTTGTCTTTTTTTGGGTAAAAAAAAGCTAATCTTCGAACTGTATTTGACAATTCGTTTCGAAGATCATCAAACGCATTTGGCTGATCTTCACCGAAATTTACAACATCCCTTCTGATGAACTGACGCAATGCTTCGGATCGCGTTGACAAATGTCCGACAAAATTGACAAGCCCCAAAAAGCTTCGAGTTTCTTTTTTGGTTTCCGGTCTTCTGAAATTTTGGATGGCAACAATCTTTTCATCGAATGGGCATATTCCTGCTGCGCTCACTTTAAACTCTAGGATCTCAAGTTCCATCACTCCAATTTGACATTTTTCTTTATTTAGCGTAGCATTGTTCCTTTTCAAAACGGTGAGCACTTGTTGAGGTCGAATGTCGTGTTCTTATTTAGTATTTCCAGCTACTACAACGTCATCGATATATAAAACGACCCCTTCAATGCCAGCTTACATTTTGGACATCACTCGCTGGAAAATCTCAGGAGCACAATTAATTCCAAACATTAACCGTTCGAACCTCATAAGTCCTCTGCTAGTCATAAAAGTCTTGATTCCACGAGAATCTGGATGCAGCTCAATGTGGTAGAATGCCGATGTAATGTCAAGTTTAGAAAAAACAGTCCATCCTCTAAGCTTATTCAGTAATGTATCAATCATCGAAAGCGGATAATGTTCACGTTGTATTGCTTCATTAGGGTACTTCATATTTATACAAAACCTAATGTCGTCTACCGTTAGGTACTACAACCATCGGCAAAATCCACTCTGGGGGTCCCATAACTGGTTCTATCACGTCACTGTTCAACATCTCCTGTATTTTACGATCTACTTTCTCTTCCATTGCTGCAGGAATCCTTAAATATGCGATTTTCCTTGATGGTACACGACTGTCAATGGACAACTTAACCAGGACGTTGGGGAATTTTGGGAAGGCTCCATTGGCAGCTTCGATGTTCTGAACCTCAAGACCAACTTTCAAAACCTTTAGTTCTTCTGCTGTTCTTTTACTAAGGAGTGATTTATTGGACCCTTCGATGACGAAAAATTCGGCATAAATTCTAAGCTTGGATTCATTTATCGAAATCCATGCTTCGAATATTGTTAATACACGCAAAGGCTCCTGGGTAGCATAGGTCAAGAAATTTCGATCACAGCGAAACCTTTTCTTAAACAGAGTCGCGTTGCTGTTGATAAGCTCACTCCAAACTTGCTCAGTGACCGTGTTGATTGCCGCTCCCGAATCGATTAAAAACATCTCTGGATATTGATCGATCTTGCATGTGATCATCCCGTCGCTTTTTAATCTCATCTATGCAAATAAAAGGAAATTCAAGTAGTTTTGTTGCAATGCATTTATTAATAATGATACTGTTCGGAATTTAGCGAGACGCTACTATCCCTCAATAAGGTAACGGTTATCGTTTACAAGGAAAACGTGAATAATAAAACGAATTCATTTTGAGAAAACAAATAAGACATAAAAGAAATCATTCTACCTTCATCGACTCCTCGGACGTTTGGCGAAGGCGTATTGGCTCCTCATCAGTGCGGTTTTCTTCTCGTAAGACATTGGTTTCACCGCCGTTACAAGTGCTGCATGCTCTGAACTGTGTTTTCCGTACTGATCTTCACTTTTTGGCGAAATGGCCTATACGGCCACAATTGTTGCAACGTGAGTTCCGAGCAATGCAACTTTCTGATCCGTTGTGATGTTTCCAAGAACCGCAGCGATCACACTCTAACCTGGCACGATTATCTTTATTCCATGGCCGTTCACGCTCGAAAGTGCGCATTGCTGGATTCCGAGGTTTAGACTGTGACTTTTTCACCCATACCTGCTCTACTGCAGACACGCCAGCCTGTACGGATTCATGCTTGAACGAATATAATTTCTCTTTTTGCTTGATGAGGATTTCTCGATTGATTGCGCAGTTTGTCAGCTCGTCAATGTCCATCACATTTTCAAGACCCTTATCCTTCACTCTGTCATGCCGAGCACCCATCGTTATTTGATGTAGAATCTCCTTCTCTTCACGGTCCCGAAAATCACAACGGGCGGCTTGTATGCGAAGTTTGAGAATGAACTGATTAAAAGATTCATCGATTGATTGTTTTAGCGAACGAAAAACTTCAAGTTCAACCCGCTCATTGCGCTTTCCAACAAAAAAGTTGTTTAATCGCTTAACAGCGTTATAGTACTCAGGAGTCTCTTGTGGTGCTAGGGGTATTTCTACCGGTGCTGGGTAGATCTCTCCGGACACTGGTCTTAGATTGTAATATATCCTCTGCAAACCTCGTCCACCGCGTGCAAGCATATGGACCAGCCTATCGTGCTGCGAATCTATTTCCTTCAATTCCAAAAGAAGTTGGAAAGATCTGAGCCATTCCTCCCACTCTGAACGAAGGTCCGACGCATCGACCGTATCGTTGAATGGCTCCAGGGGATAACTTTTATCGGAGTCCATCTGAAAAACCATTAATACGTTGTCTAATTGCTAAAGATGCGTTAAATTCGTACGGATTTGTCATATTATAACGGAATACTGTGTTCGAGACTTCTCGTCATCCAAACAAACCTTAGCAGATAAATTCTCTCCCTTATTATGCACTCCCCTTAAATTGCTCTGTACTTGTTAAAAGAAAACAAAAACAGATTTGTTTGTAATTTTTTTTCTGTAGCCAACAAAAGCATCTTAATAAACTACCAATACACTAGCAATATACTGAATTCAATTTGCACGCTCGGTCTATGTATTGAACATCACTATGGTGCTGGGCATATATAAACTAGGCTAGCCTTAATCGCTTCACATTTTCCACATGCCATCATCATGAATCATCCTGTAATAGCGTGACACGGAATTTAAAACCTCTCAACTCGATTTTCTATTCTTCATTTCTCTCTTTTTTTCACTCGATTACTCCCGCTGTTATGTTCTGAACAACACAAGTGAGAAAAACTCGCATGAGCGATAGAGAATCATTGGTGTAAGTAACAGGCCGAAAGCATCTATATGCAACCAGCTTTGCTTCTCGTCACGTTTGTGTGCGCTTTAGTTCACACACACCTAATGTACGCACATTACCTTATTCATGTATATGTACAGTCCTCAATCTGTCTCCTTTTTTCACTTTTGTGTGTGATTTGATGCCTTTACCTTGCATCCCGTTCTTACGGGATACGTATTTTAAATTTGTTGGAGAAACGGGGAGGTGGTTTTTTTTTTTTTTTAACCTATTTGCTTTGCTTTGAAGAGAGCTAACAACCCCGTTGACACATGTGAGGGAGAAGCATAAAGATAAGGACGGGATGGGATAAAAAGGGAGATGTTTTTTTTTTTTTTGGGGGGGTGGTAAATTTTCCCCCCTTTTTTTTTTTTTTTTAATAGTGGGGATGTAGTTTGTTTTTTTTTTTTTTTGTGTGTTTGGGGGGGTTTTTTTTTTTTTTTTTTTTGGGGGGTTTTTGTTGTGTGGGGGGGTTTAGGCCGATGGTATAGTAGACGCGTAGCGGCGCGAAGCGAAGCGTTGCGGAAAAGCGAATTGATCAAAAGCGAAGCGCAACGCGAGCTACGGCATAGTGAACGCGCGGTATCACGCGTTTGGCCGAGCGTGTTCAGTGTGAACACGCGTGGTGCAGGTGACTTGTTTTGTTGTTATTCGAGGTGTTCGAGATGGATTCGTCAGACGAGGAATATTTTGCCTCCCCGCGTACAATTGATTTAATTTTTAATAAAAGGGAATTTGCAGTGCATAAAATTAATCGGAACAGAAGAAGGGATGGAGCATTCCATCGGCTCTATCCGGAGTTGAGGAAATACCCGGACAAGTTCCGATCATACATCAGAATGTCAATAGATACGTTTGACATGGTGTTGAGTTTGATCGAAGGCAGGCTTATGAAAAATAGGACGAATCTGAACCGTGAACCAATTTTCCCTTGTGAACGGCTAATTGTCACTCTAAGGTAATTAATCAGATCATAATTTTAATGCTTCAACTGATATACACTGTACTTTTTCTAAAGGTTTCTTGCTACAGAGTCATCCTTCCAAACCCTTGGATTCTTAATATTCATGTTAATATTCATTTTAATATTCATGTGTTCACACTTAACCAGAACCTCCGTAGTATCACACATTACATTTATTGCTTATTGAAAAGTATGTGCGATCGCACATAGTGATTATATAAAAACATTCGAGGTATGTGCGATTATACATAATTGTCATTTGTTGAGCACATTGCAAAAATCTATGTGTGGACACATTAATTGTTGCTTTTTTATCAGAGTAGTAGGTAAAACCAATTGTGTTTTAGGAATGCTTTTTTTTTATTATGAATATAAATTATTACCTTCCATAATAATTCTATTGGGTTGAAATTTCTTCACGTATTTCATGGATCTTTAGTTCTTCAATATAAAAGTGATTACGCAAAGACAATTATAATTGATTTACTTTGAAAAAATAATTTTTGTGTCACTGCGCTAAAAATCACAAGTTCATTTCCATTGTTCGCCATTTTGAACTGACGAAAAATTGTTGTTTTAATCATTTACCAAAAATCTAGGTAGATTTCACTTATCGAAGTAAAACCAGTTTATTCATTTTTCGACAACTCCATACTGCTTGCAAAAATAAGAACGCTATTATTTCATAATAGCGTATAGCGTTTAGACGCGTTGAAACACCACTCGGGCTGCTAAGACGCGTTTGGCAGCCGGTTCGCACCGCATCGCGTCGCGTTGGCTATATCAGGTTTACGCGATACGCATATAGTTTCATCAAAAGTATTTTGACGCGAACGCCTTCGCTCGCGTGAACGCTTCCAAACGCTTTCAGTATACCATCAGCCTTAGTGTTGTGCGCTTCGATCTTCAATCGGACTCGCATCTTTTTAGTTGTGTGCGCTTCGGTTTTCAACCGGCTTGGTTTTTTTTTTTTTTGGGGGGGTTGTGGGTTTTTTTTTTTTTTTTTTATTTTTTTTTTTTTTTTTTTTTTTTTTTTTTTTTTTTTTTTTAATTTATTTTTTTTTTTTTTTTTTTTTTTATTTTGGTAAGGGGGGAGAAAAAATAAAAAATAAAGAGAAAAAAAAAAAAAAAAGAATTTTTTTTTTTTTTTTTTTTTTTTTTATTAAATAGTAATTATTTTTTATTTTTTAATAAAAAAATGAAAACAGAACAAAAAAACACAGAGCCACGGTTATTTTTTTCACAAAAACAACTCACCTCAATGATCCTACCGACTGCGCCAAATTGTAAAGTCTCGCTGTAGGGGCGGTGATTGTTAATTAATAAAAGAATTGAATAATCCAGTTCCATCCGACGGACGATTTATTAAAACACTTTCTCTCGCGTCGACGGTTGAAACAGTTCTCCCCAGAAGATATAAATTCTGTCCTTCCTTAGTCCATGCTCTCAAAGTTCTCTCTTTCTCTCTCTTTCAATATACTATGCTAGTAATCTCTCAGACGGCAATGTACTATTATTGATTCTGTTTCAACTCTACACAAACGTTTTTGTAAAAGAATGTTGAGCATCATGTTTACCTCTAAGAAAAAGTTTGTTATCAAAGCATTATCACTGTCTTCGTCACTAGATCGGCACATTTGATGATCATCCTTCTATTTGCTCAGCTCAGCGGAGAATCACGCAACTACACTGACTCGGCTACGGCATCGGCTTCGTTATGTTTGAACATCAGCAGAATTTTGGCTAGTTTGTGCATTCGTGGCACACAAAGGGCTGTTGTATGAGCGAGAGCATATATCGCTTGTTCAAAAATTGTTTGTGATGTTTTCACAGACGACGCATCTTCAATCCAGTCAACAGTTTCTTGCCAACCTTTGAAGAGATATTGGAAATCTACCTTCCCTCGTCCAGATCGGTAACTACTTCATTGAGTATAAGTTTCTTTTTGTCAATTCCTTCCAGCGTATCTAATCCTCCACGCCATAAACGATATGGTCAAATCCAAAACGGTCCTTTGATGCACTTGGAGCCACCGGGATTGTTAATCTTCCGGAACGTAACCATCTGTTTAAATTCCTCGCTTCTTCGCTTGACGATTAGTAACCTCTTCCGGAGTAGGGACACCCATTACGGATTCAAACACTTGCAATTAATATGCACCGTTAAATAATGGTCTTTCATTACATACTTGAAATCGAAATCATACCTTAGAAATATTGCTCGTAATCGAAGCGACACTTTTCGACGATGAAATTAACTTTTATCCATCTCGACAACCATCTTTGACCGGGCACTTACATCATTGCTTGCCACCGTGGCTAACAGTGGATCAGAAGACGCCAGGAACAGAGGTGCCACGCCTCTGTCCACCGCACAGAGTCGATATGGACGGAAGGCAAAAGAACAAAAACAATGTAAGTAACCGATGTGGAAAATATTCCGCGTACGATGCACAGCAAATAAAGTTGTTGAATATTACACAGAATCAGATGCACATAGATCATTCCATCGGTTGTGTAATATTAGGTTGTCTCGATGTACACCATAAAATGATGCACTGCGTATCGATGTAATTTGGTCGATGTAAACGAGACAACGTAACTCATCGAGACATCGTGAATCGTCGCGACGTACTACATAGTCGCGACGTAAAGGGAGCAATGTGAAAAGTATAATGTAAATGAAATTTTCGGATATTATTCAATGAAAGAAAAAAATAGTTGCAGCGAAAATAAAAACAAAATGTTCCTTTTAATACTATTTGAACATAAATTTGTTTCAGTCAGTGGATCTGTCGTTTCTTCGTTCGGTTTTTTGTTTTTCTCGTTTCTGCGTTTTTCTTTTTTTTTTTTTTTTTTTTTTTTTTTTTTTTTCATAGGCGTAGCCAGAGGGGGGCAGGTGGGGCCGTTGCCCCCCCCCCCCCTAACTTTTGATTTTATTTTTAGATTTTTAATGTTTGTTTCAATTTTTGATCATTTATTTCTAATGTTTGTGTGATTGTCCCTTTACCTCAATGAAAAAGCGCGAAGTTGCCTCGATTTTGTAATAAGTGGTAGCAAAAAAGCGCAAAAAGTGGACATCCATGAGATTTTTTTTAAATAGTAAAACCCAACCTAGCTAACCTAGCGTATTCTAAAAAATATCTCTAGCGTGTAATGTTAACTATGATTCAAGCATTGATTCGTTTTTTTTCTCGCTAGCTGAAAGTGGAGAAATGCTATTCCCAGTTAAATTTTCAGTTCTTGGCAATAAAAAAACTTAATATTTTAACCAATGTTATAACTTTCGGAAGCCAAATAACACTAGATTGAGAAATATAATGCATAATTCATAGTTAGAAAGTGTATCAACGGAAAATGTATATTTGAACTATTCATGATATGGGCCAAACCGATCAATGTTACCCCGCTGATCAATAATATCCCGTTTTACGGTACTGTAGTTTCGTATTATTGAGAATTATTAATCATATCTTACAGTTTGATTCAGTATTTTGAAATATTGTTTCTGTCTTCAAGAGATATTAATGGAGCACATGCTACGATATAATCCAGGTGAAACGAGACGAATCGTATCCGATTTTCAGACCAGTAATTTGATAAGCGTGTGAGAAAGCAAGCATGCTAATCAGTGCGAGAAGTTGCAGTGGTATTATCCTATTCAAAGATTTCATCCCTTTCTATGAGCATGAGCAAGATAATGAGCATGAGCCCAAGGTTGCTACTCCGTTGCTGCCAGATCAGCTGTTATTACACAGAGGATCAACAGACGATGGTTGAGACTAGCATACATCCTCAATGTATAAAAACTGGTGATCCCAAACTAAGGCAATACTGGCGCCTGCTTCACCCGAATGCAGGTCAAATAAGGAAAGGGTAGGAATGTGTCGACGTGATACTCGTATTATCGGAAGCCGAGACCGCCTCTGCACTTTCACGAGAAATCACTGGGATGTTGGATAACAAGATTGGGTAGCAGCAGGTTTTAAATATTACTTCTGACTTCTGATTTGAACCTATTTATACCAACAGTAAGGATGCTATTGGGGCCACTCACAAAGTGTGATGGTGGTTTTTCATTGGAAAAACAAAAAGATTCTCTTTAATGCTGGAAATCCGATTTGAACCGATTTAAACCAACAGTAAGGATGGTATTGGAGCCACTCACAAAAAGGTATAGTGGTTCACTTTCTCAAAGTGACACGGCGAGTATGGCAAACCAACATTATGGATGACAATTAATTGTGATCTTCACCATCGGCCCACCAGCCCGGCGAACCACCACATCTCACCAGGAAGCATTTTTGTATTTTTTCTATGCTCACTCGATCACTCGCATCGCTTAATTATAGATATGCCATAGCAAAATAGTGCGTAATTAAGCATCGACACAACCTTTCACAGCCGATGCTCGAGGCATACTCTTTTTCATAAAATTTCAATTTTTACAACTGTATTAATCAAGTAGAAGCTTCTTAGGAACAATCTATGCTAATCCATCGAAAATTGCGATTGAGGGATTTGGTAAAAATAAGAGTGCGTAGATGCATTTCGTGCCTTTTGGCAACTTTATGCTTCTATTGATGTCCAGGCTCATCGGTTCAGCACCAACCGGGGGAGACTGGTTCCTATACCCAATGATTTCATTATCTCCAATCCGATCAACCAATCGCAATGTTTTGTGATATAGTGGGCGGAATATTATAATTTGAGATAACTCAATTTAGACGTCTTCCAAATTTGGCAGATCGACAGGCAATCGGTGGATAACCACCTGGTACCTCATAGCAAGATGCTTAGAGGCGGACCGGAAGATTCGAGAGCTACCCCACCTTCAAAGATTTTATCCGTTTTATGGGAGAAAATTCGCTGAATTTATGTGCGATGGTTCGGCACGTGTTCATAAATAGAAGAATGTTTGTAACAAAACGGATCACCGGATAGGATACATACATAAGCACTCGGTTAGCACATTGTCACTGTATGACAATGGCATAAAACAATACTAAGTGGAATAGGTTCATTGGCAGGAAGTTCATCAATCAAATACATACCACAACAAGTCGAGAACACTCGCATGAACCAAGAAGAAAGGTACTATTAATGTCGATGTTCATTACTTCTCATTCTAAATTGATTTCGAAAAAGTGCACTGCTGGTGAATTGAGTGCACATTGTGTGAATTGCGCAATGATTTTTGTAAATTAATAGCAGTTCTTTGATTTATTGTTATCTAGTAGTACCATAAATGTAATAAAACGAAACAAACGAACAAAACTAAATAAATGCTGCTGCAATAAGCACGAAGAGAAAAGTATGCAAAATGGTGGTTTTTCTCGAATTTGAACAACAATTTTAATATAATTCAATAATACACCGATTTTGTTTTATACTACTCAGATACACTTCACTTGATACGACGACACTATACCATGTTTGCTACATACACCACGTCTCGACAGATCATGTTTCACTTGGATCATATCTGATAAATCGGTTCAAATTTCAATACGCAGATGCACCAGTGTATCTGAACTAATTTAAATATATTGAGGAGTAGCATATAGAACGCATATGAATTCCTTTTCGTCATTGATGAATAAAACTTCCTAGATTATTTCTTATTACTCGTGTATTAAGAATGCTAGTAGCAAAAATTTTTCACAAACAGCTTGCTTACAATTGCAACTTACGTCGGTTTGTAAAGTTATGCTTGATTTGCCTGTTTGGATAAAATAGAGAAAATAATTAAACTGAAGGTAAGTTAATAGGACACCAACCATAAGCTATAAACCACCAAAACTCAAAATGTATGTTTGTAAAAAGATAACCAATTATTGTTTGAACAACCATTAAAAAAAATTCTAATGAGACGGTGAGTAAAAAACGGTGTTTTTGCGGTGCTGCCTTGTCAATATATGCACTGGAAATTTATTTTCGTGAATTAGCTTTCCCTCGTTTCATAAACATGGATTTTGTACAAAGAATAGATGTCTCATAAATTTTATGATACATTTTTAATGCTTGTCATCTGGTGAAATGCTATCATTACACCTTTTTGTTCAATGCACGGAATGAATTTCGTGAAGACCAACCAATTGCTGCTTCTCTTCAATCATACTTATACATTTTGGTTTTGCTGCTTTGGTGGGCTGGAATCATTGATTTATCCCAAAATAAAAATTAAAGCGCTATCAAGAGTTATAAGTTCATAATCATTAATCAAGTAACTTCTAACGAGTCACCATGGCTTAGTGAGATCAACCACGGATTCAATAACAAGTCTTCCCAAATATACAGGTACGAACCTCATGTCAGATATATTTAAAAAAAATCAGAAGAACTACCCGTGGTTTGCGCTTTTTTTCAATTACTTACTGAGTCGATATAAAAGTTCGGTCAGTCAATCATGCCACCACCTGAGAGACGTTTCTTTTTTATTGATAACAAAATATTCGTAGCATTTTGTATTGTTTTCGTAAAATAAACTAGTGTTTTTTCTGTGTCAACTAATGCTTCGTGCTTTTAACAGCTATGTAACAGCATTGTGGCATTGAATACGAAGGTAGTTTCTTGAAAAGTACAAATCAATTTCGTTGCAGAAAATAACGAATAGATTTGTTAGCCCTACATTCGATTTCGTAATAAAAACGAAATTTAATTTTCAGTGAGTGTGAGTGGGTTGCGCGAAAAAGTACATTTTCAGTAAAAACTGTTAACAAACTCTATGGTTGTCGTATACAAAAATCCAACATGACTGTTAAATGAATATTTCGACACATTAGACACGTTAGATTTCAGCATGGTTCCTATTTAATGGGGTTCGATTTTGAAACACGGGGAAAATCGAGGGTTTTTAAAATCTTTTTTTTTTTTTACAGATCAAGTCTAGAATAGTTTAATCTTGTTGCCAAAATCGAACGGGTATTGTAAAATACTTTGGGTGAGAGTAGAAAAGTTAATCCACCCATCGTTTAGGTGGATTGTCACAAAGTGAGGGCTCGATTCCCGCTCCAGCCGACGGAACTCGATAATGTCCCTACTATATGGGTCCACCCGGCGATGTGTTGTCCGTTGTATAATTTTGTGTTCAGTATGTGCAGCAACTGGTTGAAGACGGTGTAATTCTCTCTCTCTTTCTCTCTCTCTCTCTCTCTCTCTCTCTCTCTCTCTCTCTCTCTCTCTCTCTCTCTCTCTCTCTCTCTCTCTTCTCTCTCTGTCTCTAAAAAAAAAGGTTGCCCCCCCCCCCCCCCCTATTCGAAATCCTGGCTACGCTTATGGTCGTCACCCTCGTCAGTACCAGCCACTTCACTAGCTCCTCAATCCACAATGATTTTTTTATTTTTTTTTTTATTTAAAGTACGTTTATTTGTCGTTTTTTGTTTGGTAAAAATTATTCACATAATTGTTTAAACCTCGACTTCAAAATTAAATTTAAGTTCATCTATATCTATCCTACCATTACATCTATCAATGAAAGTGATATACGTAAACAACATTTTCATTATTTGTGTTCTACTATTCGCTGCTATCCCCTCCAGTGAGGGTCGGAGAAGATCATCGAAACGAATAGAACGACGTCTGCCAGTTACAACCAGCAGCTTTTGTTGTAATAGAGTGTACGCGTCTCGTACTCTGTGGCAGTCGAAAAATTTGTGCTGCATGGATTCAACACATGCATCGCAATGTAGACAATTTTCTCCATCCGTTCTCCTCATGATAAACATCAGTCGCCGATGTGAGAATTTTTGATTTGTCCATATGTAGAGAGAGCTGCGCTGAGAAGGTAATAAATCTCGAGCGGCTATATTCTTCCACACACGGGGCCAATTGATTCCAGGATTAGCTGTTTCGACTTTCGGTCTGGCTGTACGCTCGACGTAGAAGCGATGGATGAGATCGGCGGAAGGGTGTTGTCGGATTTGGAAGGGGAGGGATGGTATATTGCTTGCTATAAGCTTTAGGCAGGAAAGATCTGTAGGGATATTTGGATTTGTGGAGTTTGCTTGATTGAGGAAGGAACTATAAAAAGGAAGGGAGATAATTTCGTGCAAGTGCCGATTGATTAATAACGCCTTACACTTTATCGCTGGTAGTTGTACGTTGAGACCGCCATTCTCCCTTTTACGTGCAAGCTGCTCCATCGGGATGGTCGCACATGCACCCCGGAATAGATAGCTCCTCATAGTTGCCGTCAGCTTCGCCACGTGTGCAGCCGTTGGATTTAGATTTGCTGCTATGTACCACATTTTGGATGATATGAAGGTGTTTAGCAGCGTTATCTTTTGGTGTAACGACAAGCTACGTAGCGAGTGTAGCCAAATTAGCCGAGCGAAGTTAGTGACGAGTAGGTCCCAATTTAACTTGACCATTAACCGTATCGAGTTTGCGAAAATCACTCCAAGTATTTTAATTGTATTTTCTGTCCGAAGCCACGGTATTGTTAAAGGGTTGTTTATGAGGCCGACGTCGATTGCCGTTGTTTTAAATTCGTTCAAACGTGCCCCTGCTACTCTTTCAAAACGCCGGAACAGATCTCGCATTTCGTTGATCTTATCGACGCTGGTGGCGATGGCACTGATGTCATCTGCGTATGCGACGATTAGATCTCCACCACACACTTGTTCTAAACGTCGCAGAAGTGGATGCAGATAGAGCACAAAAAGGTGCATCCAGAGAGGGTCCCCTTGACGGACCGAACGTTGAATTTGGAATGGTGCAGAGAGGTGTCCGTTGATCAGCAAGCGAGATGAAGAAGTTGCCGATATATGCGAAAGTAAATCCACAAGAGCTGTGTTAAATCCTAAACCTCTCATTGTGTTAAACAAAAAGCGTTGGTCTACGCGATCGAATGCATGGTCGAGATCGAAAGAGACAAGTTTGCCTTTTTGATTGTTCGCTTTCATCTTTGCAATTCTGTCTTTCACTGCTAACGTTGCCTGAAAGATGTTGCGTCCAGAATTCGAACATTTCTGTGAGCGAGTCAAAACACCATTGGTACGGAGCACATTTTCGAGTCGTTGTTTTAGCACACGAGAAAGAATTTTGTAGTCATAATTGACTAGACTAATTGGTCTGTAGGAACATGCGGTGTCTCCCGCACCTCGTTTTTTCACCAACACGATCACTCCATCGACGAACTGAGTTGGGAAATTTGTCCTGATAGCCTCATTCAAAATCAGGTTCAGCTCACGATGTATCGCATCGAATGTACGCAGATAAAACTCTTTCGGCAAACCGTCGGGGCCGGGTGATTTCCTCGATGCACTTGTACGGATAGCAGCAAATATCTCAGTCGTAGTGATTTCATTCATACAGGCTTCGTTTATATCATCCTGCTCCGGGATGACTCTCTCGCACTGAAAGGGGCCATCTTCTTCCTGTTCGTCCACATGACCACGTGTGTAAAGATCGGTGAAATATTGGAGCATATGATCTTGTATCGCAGCAGAATCATCGATGATCTCGTCTCTCTCGTTTCGCAGTTGTTGGATGGTAGTTTTTCGGCGATTTCGCTCTCCCAGCTGGTAGGTCGACAACGTTTCACCAGCAACAAACGTTTCGTTGATCCGCACGAACATTTCGGAGAAGCATCGTTGATGTGAGAGCATCTCGGCTTTTATCCGATTGATGGTGGTGAGCATGGCACGGTTGTTTTGGTAGCTGTCGTACGCCTGCCGTAGTAACTCGTAGAGCCGTTGCTGTTCGTGGTTGAAATTGTCTAGAACTATTTTAGATTTCCAACGGAAGAAAGATTTTATTTTAGGCTTTGCGTGCGACAGCCACCATTCCATCCACGACGGATAATTTCGGCGTTGACGAGTCCAATACTGCCACCGTAATTGGAACTCTTCGATATTTTCTGCTGTTAGGAGGTGGGGACGGAGGGACCAGAAACCACGACCAGGTGCTCTGTCAGGGAGAGGCAGGCAAATTCTCACGGAAACGGCTTTGTGGTCCGAGAAGCAGCACACATGGACAGCTGTTGATCTCAGCTGTTCTCGAAGACCAGCGCTTACATAGAGCCGATCGAGCCTGGACGAGGAGTTGTGTGTGATGTATGTGTATTCCATTTCTCGTGGACGGAGCTGCTGCCACACGTCATGCAAGTGCAGCTGCTGAACGGTGGCTCGCAGAGCGGGACTTGAGTTTTGTCCTGTCGCATCGCATGGGCGAATCACGCAGTTGAAATCGCCTCCGAAGATGATATGATCTGTGCGGTGCCGGAGATAATAGGCGATCGTATTATTGAAAAACCGCTCTCGTTCGGCACGAAGAACGGATCCTGAGGGGGCATACACATTACATAACGTAGTACTTTGTACACGCAGGGCGACCAGTCTCCCGTCCAGGCTCTTCTCTACATGGGAGAATTTAATGTGCTCTTTTAGAACAATTGCCGTTCCTCTCCTCGTATGGTCGACATTGCAGACAATGTTATAGCCGGGCAAGACAAGCTGTTCGTTTTCAACCTCCTGCAGAAAAACAATATTCAGCTCCATTGTACGAACGAACGTGCGAAGGGCGTTTAGCTTGGTTTGGTTGGTGATGTTGTTTATATTGATGGTTCCGATATTACTGCTGACGTACTCCATTACTGCTGCATTTCGTCGTCGGGAACGCTGGTGGCGGTGGTATCTTCTTCGGTGGTTCGCATTTTCTTGCCCGGTGGCTGTCTACGCGAACGTCGTAACATGCTGTTCGATGCAAGAGATGATTGTGAGCTGTCTGTATCGTTGCCATCGGGTTTGCGTTGGGTTACAATGGTGCCGGTCGGGTTTGAACCAGGCGAGAGTTGGATGACAGCTTGCATTGCGGAGGGTTTCGTTTGTGTAGCGGGGGGCGGCATCGTGTTTTTCTGTCGTGCTTCTACAGCTCGTGTCTCACCAAGGAGATTTGGCTTCGGGCTCAATGTGCCTTGTTGCCGAGTAACAGACGGCCCCTTTGTCGTCTGGGTAGTCGAGTTCGATGACGGTTTACGTGAGTCCAAACGGGGTTTGATCGGTTGTGGTTTTGACGGATTTCCCTTCGTTACGTTAGCGTATGATTGATCTGCTGCGAGCTTCTGCACCAGCAGTTTTTTGTTTTGCACACATGGGATGCCGATGTGTGCAAATTCGTGGCAGTGCAAGCAAGTTTGCCGCTGCCCCTTGTATCCCACCGCAGTTTCCTCGCCCTCGATGGTCACGAGAGATGGAATATTCTTCGTCACTACCATTCGAGCAACACGAACACCAGTGGTAATACCACTATAATCACTGTAACGGTCATCCCACAGTAGGTCACGAACACTGAGAACATCTCCGTAGTCGGCGAGGAAAACAGCAGTCTGGTCGTTAGTGATGCTCTCGGGTAGTTCAAGTAGCTTCACCTTAACTGCACCGTCCTCCATTGTAATCCGAAGCTTGTAGGATTTCCCATCAAACACGAAATCGTGCTTGCCATCGTGCTGCTCCACGATCTTCTCCGCAAGTTCCAGGCTGTTGACCTTCACGAATGTACATACAAGCCGCCTGCTAGGCTGGAGTAGAAGCACATTTTCGCGCGTAAGACCGAGTTCGTTTCGGATGAACTTATGAATCTCGTCATGGGAAAGGAGCTTTGGAAATTGCGAATAGTCTACGCGAAACGTATTTTCGCGGCCCGGCATATCGGAGTAAGAACGCGAATGCGATACTTGATTCGATAGAAAAAAAAACAACCGATAAAAAGCGTACTGATAGTCTGTGAACGACTTCCGAAATTTGCTTGTCCGAAAACATCGACTGATCGGCTCGGAAGTTGAGCGCTAACTGAATGATCAACCACTACTTCCCCAGATGATGCTGGTTGTTTTCATTGCTTTCACCTTGTTTAATTCCACCATCATTTCCTTTACTTCCTCCATTGCTCGAATGATCGAATTTTTTGTCCATAATCCGCACCGTCGGACATGTTGAAGTCTTCTTTTTTGTCACTTGCATTCGAATAATACTGAGCCGGAGATTTTTCTCGTTTCACCAGCACCTTCGTCAGTGTCTTCAACCTGAACATCGTGAACAGGTATTAATCGTGGATAGAATAATTGTACTGAAGTTGGCAAATCCATGCCCATTACAAAGTAAATCGCATAAGACCGGTCATCTAAGGTCAGATCTGTTGCGATAGCATGCCAATATCTGCGCTGCTCTATTGATCAGGGAGTCTTTGATCAATTTAGGATTGTTTTCAAGTAGCTTGAATAGGCCTTGCTTGGCGAAGAAAAGAATCGTTGTATCCAGAGCGCAGCAGCGGAACAAATCCACCAATCGGGTGCACGTTTTGAGGCTAAGGTTCAGAAGATGTGTAAAGCAGCGCTACCTGGATGAATACATTTTCATCCGTAAGCCTATCATCGTGTTTGATCTTAATTGCCACTACCTTGTCGCAGTATGTCAATGAGAAATCATTGATTAGGATGAATACCAACAACAGTTAATAGAAAGTCACAAACCAATACTGGTGATTTCCATATCCAAGAATGTTACACATATAATTTACCAGCACATTCGGAAGCTTTCAGGGCTTCGAGACCAGCTTGCAATGCTGGCAGCAGAATGGTCTCAGTTTCCCGTGTCTCTCCGAACATCGTGGGAATCTGTTCCATTAGAGAATCAATGACATTTTTTGTCCATAATCCGCACCGTCGGACATATTGAAGTCTTCTTTTTTTTGTCACTTGCATCCGATAAATACTCAGCCGGAGATTTTTCTCGCTTCACCAGCACCTTGTTCAAATCAAAACCGGCGGATCCTAAAGCTTGCTTCAGATAGAATTGGAACAAAAACAATTGCCTGTATTTCAGTTATTTATTATTGAATTCAAGATCTTTTTTTATACAAATGTAGCGTTTTCTTCATACTTTTAAGAAAAAATACGGATAAAATTATTCGTCACGGTTTCGAAGGAATTCTCGAATTTTTCTGTAACATGGCTCATAAGGTGGCGCACACCTTCTTCGTCCATCGTTTTAGCTATCTTATTCAACCAGGTCTTCATCTGATTGATGTCTTTGACAACCTTTCCCTTTGCCTTGAGTCTCCTCTTCATGATTGCCCAGTATTTCTCAATAGGGCAGAACTGGGGGCAGTTGGGTGGGTTAAGGTTTTTCGGAACAACCTGGACCCCTTTCTCTGCATACCATTCTTGAACGACTTTGCTGTAATGACAGCTTGCCAAATCTGGCCAAAACATTACGGGATGGTCGTGGGATCGAATGAACGGCAAAATTCGTTTTTGGAGACACTCTTTTTGGTATAGTTCCGACGTCATTGTCTTATTTGTAACGAAAACTTTCGTTTGTTTTGCCACAGCTGCAAATGCCCTGCCAAATCATGAATTTTCGTGCAAATTTGTCGGCAAAAACAAATTTAAATTTGGCTGGAACATCCCCCCGAGCCGTTGCCAAGTAAAATTTGTGACCTGGGATTTGCCCGAAGTCAGCCTTGACATAGGTTTCATCGTCCATCAGAAGACACCCGTCGAACTTGGTCAGCACCTGGTCGTATAGCTTCCGAGCACGGATTTTGGCCACACTATTCTGTTTTATGGTCCGATTTGGCTGTTTGCTAGCTCGATACGATGATTCCTTCCCGGAGTCGAGTTCTCCTCACGGTACTATGGGCAGCACCGAATTTTCTGGCCAAATCACGGTCCGACAGATTGGGAATCCTCTTAATCGTCTTCAAAATCTTACCACGCAGTTTCCGGTCGACAGTTCCACTCCGACGATTGGCTTGAGGCTTCCGAATCGTCGTCAATGTTTCCTTATACCGTTTGATAACGTGCCATACGGTATTTCTGAGCAATTTCAGCTGTTTAGCTAGCCTAGATGCAGACCACAATGGATTTTCCAAATAACTGGGCACAATTTTTTCCTTTCTTTCGGCTTCCATGTTGATTGTTTACAAAGTACAGTCGATTTGCGGAATGTCAAAAATACATACGTGAAGCTGACAAAATTCCCGACACGTGGGCGCCAAGAACTTCCAAATCCGTCTACCAGGAGCGCCACAATATGAGCAGAAGTTTGTTCCAATTCTAAATGAAGCAAGCCTTATACGTACCGATTGCAAACGAAAATATGTTCGTCTTAGAGGGATGGACGGAGGTTTTCAGTTTCCGATATTTCAGCTCCCGCCGTTTGTTTTGACAAGAAAATAGTGTTGCCGAAGATGAAAAAAAAACATGAACAAATCTGGCAGTGTTGCGAGATTAAATTTTACATAACAACTAAATGCGATAAAGCATCAAAATCGTGTAATATTCAACATTTTTTGCGGAGTCCTTTATGTGCATTGGTTTTCGTGTAATATTTATGTTTTTGATATGTGATTATTTCATTCATGCAACTTATAATTTTGTTCTGATGTAATTTGAAGAGCGATGTAATATTCCATCAAGTGGATGTTATTGTGCATCGTATTTCCTTGATTACATCAGTTTTAAATACGTTAGCATCAATTACGTTGATGTTTATTACTTTTTCTTTGCTGTTTGGTAAAACGATCCAGTGCAATTAACATGATGTGCTAAATCTTCAAACCTCAACCATAAATATTCTCCTCAGTCAATTGGTAGAAAGTTGATGCAAGTTGTGATGATAGCGTGACTCCGAAATTAAAGTTGCTCCCAGTTGATTTGATTGAACGAAATTAAATTAAATCTAATTACGACTACTCTTTTCTATTTTCAGAATGACGTGTTCTTATCACTGAAGAACAAAAAGAGAAAGAAATGGAATTCTTACTGACACGTGAGAGCTGAGACTGTGAACGATTCGCTGAAGGCATAAGATAGCAAACTAGGCGATTTTTATAAAAGCGTCCCAAACGGCTACGCCAGAACGCCTACATGAAAATTATTGCATATTATCAGCCAAAGTGATGGAAAACCAATATTTTAGAAGTTTCAATTTTATTACTGTCCCAAATAAAATTTAAATCTGATCGAAGAGCCTTGATGGCATGTACATATTGTTTGAACACAGGCTTCGAAAGAAACCAAGGATATAACTTCCTAAGTCTTCATCTCGATTCACCTACGAAACACTAGAAATTGTATGCTTTGTTAAATGGAAGCAGATCCCGGGGGTACGGCTATCGGATCGTCGCCTTCGATCTTAATATTCACCGATTCCACGTTGATTGAGCTATTCTCATTCATCGAAACGGCCCATCCTGAGAGGAGCTCGTTCAGTAGATTGTACACTTTTTCAACTATTCTCAGCGTTGGTCCTAGATCGTCAATTTTATCTTTGGAAAATAACCTGAAATAAGCATAAAAATTAAAGTCATTACTAGGTACGTGTATATCACAAAAATACCTTATAACATGGAGATTTATTCCACACTCGTTGAAGATTTCATCGATGCTCATCAATGAGATTTTGTTATCTTTCATCACCTACAGACAGTGGATGATGCGTCTACGCTTCGGATCTGGTAGTTCAGTATTGTACTTTTTAGCTTCATCCTTCAAGATAGACAGTAAAACTTCAACTAGAATTGGAGTATTTATCACGCATGTTTCTCCTTTAGCCGGTGTGATACATTCAATGTGGAATTCTTCTTTAATTCTCTCTATCAAAAACTCCATCTAAATCGATTCGCCACGTACCAACATTATATTTATGAGCTCACAATACTGGATTAGCTGCATGATGCCTTTGGCGTCTGCATGAGCACTGAAACTCATGTATTCAACTGACACTTTAACTTTCACCGCCTGCCGATTTACAAATTCCACCTTTTTAGCTCTTGTGCCCTAACGTTCCTTGTACATTATATCCAGGCATAATGACCATGTTGTTTTCATTAGGCGTCCATTTATCGAACATTTGCAACGACATACCATTGCTCCGGGATTATCGATGTAACCTTTATCGAAAGGTTTAATGTGTTTGAAATCAAACATCGTGCTGTACAAATTGAAATCAAACATATTGCACTTTACAAGCGAATCTTGTGATTGTTCCAAGTTATGAGCAGTTTGTAGTAATTGTTGGCCTTTTCCGACAATAGAAAACAGGTATTTTCGTGGAATAGTGCGTTGGAGGATACTGTATTTGCCGTTTCTTCGTCTCCGCCCAACAGTAAGGTTATCATCAAGGCTTAGAAATTCTTGGTCAGTTCGTGACGAAGTTGCTGCTCATGGATCCATTAGCGTACAACATAAACTCCTACGGGTGTAGTGTGTTGATCAGAACGGCTAGGTGTTGATTCTGGACGGTGACCGTACGGTATGTTGCCAAGTCCCCTGTAAGTGGGATGTTAAGATAAACCGTTAGTAAGTTTAGAGGTAAACATTGTCACATAATATGTGACAGAGAGCCACGATCACATTAATTTAACTCAATTTAAAGCAACCCAACTGAAACAACTTTCAAGTGATTCCTTTAAAAAAAAACGAAAGGATGAGTTATGTCAGTGACATAACTGCAAAGTTTACGTAGGACTGCTTGTTGATGTGAAGAAATTGATGTCATTGAATTGATAAATTTCTACTATATTTGATTCAGTCTATAGAACCATGAAACCCTATGCTATTGGTGTGTGAGGCTCCGGTTCTTCTTCCGCTATTGGTTCTCCACGAAAATTTAAAGAAACTGCAGTTCGGCTCGAATTAACTGTTGATGATAGTTTGTTTGTTAAATCGGCGCTAACATTAGATTAAGGCGAATCTGCTTTTGTTAACAATGGCTTTCGTAGTCATTTGTTCTTGAACAAAAGGTCATAAATACAAATTAAACACTCTTTAAGAATGATCAGCTTTATGTCTATCCGCTGATATATTAAACTTGAAGAAATTGTATTCAACTGCCGATAAATTAGCAGACAAAGTGTTTGTTTACAAAAGCAGATTCGCCCTAATCAAATGTTGGCGCTGAAATGTCCAACGTGCTTGTAAGTGTGAAATGGATCCTGTGTTTACGGAGGGAACATGGTTCGCGGTTGAAATGTTCTTATCAGTTTTCTTGGGCTGCAGGACAGCCTGAGGGTTTGGCGGCACGTGACACTACGATAAAAATAGGCATATACACCGTCTTCAACTCGAGATTGTACGGACTGACGATTGAACATACATCCAAAAGTTGAGAAGGTTGAATTGCAAAAAAATGCAATTGCAGTTTTGCAATCATATCTTGAGAAATCTGCATGATTCAGAATATGCAATTTTGCCCATTTTGATCCACAAAGCGTTTTATGGTACAAATGAAGCCATGAAAGTGTGTGCAAGCGACTGGCAAGCAAAAATAGCTCGAAACAAATTTATCACTGTAGGATCCTTGTTCAATCATCACCAACATATTAATATACAATATGGATGAGTCAATATCACAAAATGCCCCAACGCTATTGCCGCCTTTAAGTGTTCTATTTTTGTTCTCACTGATCATCGACAAAGCGTTTTATGAAATAAACAATGCCATGCAAGTTTGTTAGGGACAGGTTGCACATAGTTTGGTGAAAAATATGTCCATTTGCTTCATAGCTGTACCCTGAATTCCTCGCCAAGTGAACTAACTGTAGGGTTTCTATTTCTCATGTCTTAGTTTGTCAAAGTGGCTGAATGGTTGCCATCAAGAGCCGCCGCGTTGACGGTCACGGTTCGTATTCCGAACTCACCTAAGGCACATTTATCTTTCGTGAGCCCCATCCATTGAACTTTCGGACACTTATCTCTTACTCATCAACTGAAAAATATCACTGCGCACAGCAACACTAGCGCTTACGTTCAATTTTTCATTGCTTTTTGGCCCATAACTAATGTTAGATTTTTCATCCAAGTTACGATCAATAGCAAGAATGGAACAAAATGAAGCGAAATTGTATTACAATCTTACTTTCTTAGCTTGGGTGTAGAGCGAGTAACGAACAACTTAACCTAACACCAAGTAGACCAGTTTGGACATTTTCGATTTGTAAAAAGTTCCACTGGCTGGAGCGGGAATCGAACCCTCAACTTCATGACAACCGCTTGAACGACGGGCGACGCCGCTAACCAGTCGACCACGAAGATGATGTGGGCGATTAATTTGGCCATTTTCTCCGGGACGCGGCAGTTTAAGCAACGCCATGTTGAGCCGGTGCGTGTTAATAAACATTTCAATGAGCTCAAGAGAAATTTCAATCAAACATACTCTTTAATCGGTAAATTGATTTGATCGTCCTGAAGAGAACGGATTTCAGTTGTTTACGGAGGGAACATGTTTCGTGATTGATTCTCTTCTCGGTCTTCTTGGGCTGTAGGACGGCCTGAGTGTTTGGCAGCACGTAATACTACGATAAAAATAAACATTTACACCGTCTTCATCTCGAATTTGTACAGACTGAACATTGAACATAGAACGAATTACAACGAATAACTTAACATAACACCAAGTGGATCAGTATGGACATTTTCGTTCTGCAAAAAGTTCCACTGGCTGGAGCAGGAATCGAACCCTCACTTCATGGCAATCGCTTGAACGTCGGATGACACTGCTAACCACTTGACCACGAAGATGACATGGGCGATTGATTTGGCCATTTTCACCGGGACGCGGCTTTTTAAGCAACGCCATGTTGAAGCGGTGCGTGGTAATGAACATTTCAATGAGCTCAAGAAAAATTTCAATCAAATATACTCTTTAATCGGTAATTCGATTTGGTCGTCCTGAAAAGGACGTATTTTAGTTGTTTACGGAGGGAACATGGTTCACGATTGAAATTATTAGTCTTCTTGTTCTGCAGAACATTTGGCTGGACACCACTCTGTGAAATGGTCACACCGGAGATTTTTCTTTTTCACCTCCTCGTCGTTGCGGATGGCGAGCTCCAGCTGACGTGGATGATTCTTCTTGGTCGGGTCATCTTGTTTTCACGGGCGGCGATTTCTACCAATGCGCTCCGCAGACACGTCTGTCGCATGCGGATGCACAGCGAGAACCAATAGCGTTGTGCATTTAAACATTTTTCTTTAAAGTACTTTTTAATTAGTTTATACAAATGTAATGCATGTAGTTATCAACCGGAATTCAGCTTTGAGGTTCCTTTCGAATGAAATACTTATCGTAAAATTTCTGTGGGCCAGAGAGGAGATATTATTGTTCAAAGTCTCCAAACCCGCGTAACGCTTGCGATTTCAGAAATTTTAGAACGGCGCCCCTATACAGGAATAGAAAAGAGAGACGTAAGTCCTACGTCAAAAAAGAACAAAAATACGCCACTTTGAAAAAACTATCCGTGATAAATACAACAAGTATTATAACCACATTCGTTGCAGGTGAGATCTCTGGAGTTTAATGCCGTCTATATGCAAATGAATGAATCTGCTATGGGTTGCCCCCATAGTTACCATTTTAAAAACAATTATAAAGCACAAAATAAAGCCGACTTACCAAAGGCAATACTGTTGCATAATGTTTCGAAGAAGTTTGCTTACCTTCCTTCAAATCCAGATACATGTGAACCAAATAAATCGACATTAAGAACTCCACCACCGCATCGCGTAAAAACTCCAACCGTTTGATATTCGTGATGTTGCTGTCCGTATAGTACCGGGGTTTGATACTTCAAGTAAACCATCCTCACGGAGTTCTTAATGTTCTTTGTTGATGCTGCTGGAGTTGAGCAATTTGAATATGAATGGGAACTCTGGTCCGTGCAGAAAAATCAATTAACATTCCTCAACAGTGAAAACGGAAAGGAAAATATTGTGCTGATGGAACTAACATGAAACCACCGGTGATGATACTGACAAGTGATGTAAATAATAGCAGCTGACATAACTCACATGCACGATAAAACACGTCTATGCAATATCGAAAATATTCTAGTATACACGGCACTTTGACAGTACTAGAAGCTGGTTCTCTAGTACTCCTAGTGATCCATAATTTTTCAAATGTTTCTTCGGCACAACTACGTCGTTCCCTTTTGGGTCCATGATTCAACTATGCAGTCCATTATGTCCAATTTAGCGGCTACAAATTTGAGCAATCTACCATACTTGATCTGGAAATCGACGTATTTTTCGGGGTGGACTTCAATAGAGTCAAACATATTACGATACCAAGTGTCCGCTTCAACCACATCTAATGCATCGATGAACCAAGATAACGTATCAAGAACAATGTTCTCCTTCCTCTTACGATGTTTGACCGCCATATCGTATTGTTGAAGGGTAATACTCCATCTGCTCAAACGGGAAGAGGATCTCCATTTGGCTCTCATTATGAAAGAGAGTGACGATGAATCTGTAACGATGGTAAAACGTATGCCCTCGATGTAACGTCTTAATTTCTCAATACAGTGAAAGGCAGCCAACCCCTCCTTTTCGTGGAGTTCGGCACCTTTCTACTTTTCTGAGTGGTATGCTACCACTCTATCAACCCCATTGTATACTTGCGTGAGAACACCTGCTAAGGCGGTGTCACTTGCGTCAGTCTGCACACAAAATGGGATACTGAAGTCGGGATTGGTCATAACAGGGACAGTAATGAGCCTCTCTTGGATTGCTCTAAATGCATTTTCTGCTGTTGTATTCCACTGCACTTTCTTTGTTTTGTTTTTCAACAAATCGGTGGGAGGTGTGGTGAGTTCACTTAATTTTTCGATAAACCTGCGGTAATAATTATGATGTAGAAGGAGATGTTTCGCTCATCGCGATGAGGCACCAAGAGTAGACAGTCATGTTTGCTAGAATGAAAGATATGAAGAGAAAGGGTTGAAAGTTCCGTTAGCGTACGGTAGGTTGGAAATGGAATAGAAGTATTGAAAATTGAGCGAAAGGGCAGGGGTAAAGTAGTACTCGAACCAAGGACGTTATCATTGCCAAAGGGAGGCAGCCCAACGTTTGCACCTTTAAACTGAAGAAATGATCCTTGAAAAATTCAAATTTGTTCCATAAAAAACGTATTTATGACCCATAAAACTCTGATGAAAATCCATAAAAAAAATTAAAATGATCCATAAGTTACAGCAATGTGATCCATGCTTTATATAAATTTTAGCAATAAAATGTCAAAAATGTACCGTTATATATCTAGGGGATGATCGATAAAAGTGTACGGATTACCCATAAACATATTGCAAATGTTCCATAAGAGGTTCAATATCATTCCCTAAACTTGTAAAATTGATCCTTAGAATGTAACGTTTGTGAACTAAAATATATGCACATGGTCAATTAATTATTGAAAATATTCCATAAATAAATCGCTCATGATCCATAAAAGGTTTGAAAAATGAACCATAAACTTCTAACTATGGTCCATAGCAAATCAATTTTGTGTACTTAAAATAATATGTATGATCCATAAATTATGCCGGAATAATTCAAATTTTTTTTTAAACTTAAACTACAGGGAAATCGATGTTTGACTGCGCTACTACTCAGATTTATTAACATGTTTGTTCCTTTAGCTATGCGGCTTAAATATTGCTGTAAAAGAATGATAACCTTGGAGAAGATTTTAAATTTTCAGAAAACAGACTTACTTTTGCGCTCTTACGTTCTTTAACGACCGCAACTGCGACATATGTTTCCCAATAAATTTGGTAAAGAGCACTTGTGCACGTAAATAACTACGGCAGCCCTAAGTTTGCACCTTTAAAACTGAAGAAATGATCCATGAAAAATTTAAAATCGTTCTATAAAAACGCATTCTTGACCCATAAGACTCTGGTGAAAATCCACAAAAAAAATAATTCTGGTGAAAGTCCACAAAAAAATAGAAATGATACCTAAAATTCATCAATTTAGGCCATACTTTTAGCAAAATTTAGAAAAAAGGGAAAAATTATGTTTTTTGAGGGGGGGAATGATTTATTTTTTTTTGTTGTTTTTTTAAAATTTTTTTAAAAGGGGGTGGGATAAAAAATATTTTGTTTTAGAGTGGGGGGGGGAGGTTAGTTATATAATAATAATTAAAAAAGAGGGAGGGGGGTGGGGGGGTTGTGGGAAAAAAGAATATTTTTATCGTCGTAGGAATAAGGGTGCAACAAGGTTGCCGTTATGTTAGCAGAATATGCTACAACTGTAATTTAATTTTCCGGTAAGTACAACATTACAATTTATGAGAATTTTTCCAACTTACAATACGGTGGGCCTCTTAATATGGGCACCCTTCCACGCGATCGTAGCCTCTACCGATTGTAACCTCTACTGATCGTAACCGTAACCTATGTTAAGTTTTCTAATTAACTTATTAACTTATTAACTATTTTATTAATTATTTCTTACTTTTCTTTCAGGATAACGCGTTAACCGACGAATTTACTGAGTATCACCAGAAAACCACCTTTTAACAATGTCTTTATATAATTAAATTTCAATAACCAAAAACTTTTACACTTGACTGCTGCAACAACTGCTTTGTGAATAAAAATGTGACAGTTCGTTGCTCGGACGTCTGTCATTCTAATTTCCGGGTCGCTTTAGCTAATTGACGTGAACTGCGGCGATGACTTGACGCCTCGCTGTATTTTACTGATTGCTATGGGCAAGGTTGCCAGTTTGACCCTTCTCTGCGTTGACAGTCTCCCCTGGGTGTGGTCCGGAGTTTTCCGGAGTCTCACGTCTCTCCATCAGGTCAAGAAGCGCCAACCTTGCTACCGGTCTAACCAGAGCCTTCCCTCCAATCTTTACCACCGCCTGTCGATGACGACCATCCGGATTTTCAATAGTGCGAATGACCCGTCCTCTCTCCCAACCGTTGCGTTTAGCTGGTTCTGCGACCATCACAAGATCCCCCGCTTTAAGCGGCCGTGTTTCGTTGAACCATTTTGATTGCCGGCGTATCACCGGCAGGTATTCCATCAGCCATCGCTTCCAGAATACCAAAAGCTGACACTGGATCAACTTGTACGACTTTCCCAAAATCTGTCGGCGAACAAGTTCGCTGTTCTGCGTAGTGAAAGTAGGCGTATATTCACGTATTTGTGGCTGCATCCCATTGGATCTTAATACCAAGAAGTGGTTAGGGGTGAGAGCCTCTGTCTCCTCGGCCTCGAGCGGCAGGTACGTCAGAGGCCTTGAGTTTACGATATTTTCAGCCTCCACGACCAATGTCTGCAACCCCTCGTCATCCAGCTTTCCTTCGGAGTACGCTTCGTTCATAGATTTCTTGACGGATTGTACTAAGCGTTCCCATGCTCCACCCATGTGCGGCGCTCCCGGCGGTATGAAGTTCCACTTCGTGTTGGCACTGGTGAATGTGTTGTACAGTCCCTGGCTTATTTGGTGTCGCAGTACTCGATCAGCTCCTTGAAAGTTTGTGCCGTTGTCGCTGAAGAATTCGTTTGGCGATCCCCGGCGACCCACGAAACGGCGCACACAAGAGATGCAGGACTCCGTAGACAAAGTGTACGCGACTTCTAGGTGAACCGCGCGTACTGTTAGACAGGTGAACAGCGCGATCCACCGTTTGACGTTAGATCTTCCCAGTTTTACTAATAATGGTCCAAAGTAGTCCACGCCGGTATAGGTAAAAGCTCGTTCATGATGAGCTAATCGGGCAGGCGGAAGCGGTGCCATTAGAGGTATCGCTGGTTTGGCACGGCGGATTTTACAGGAGCAACATTCACGATCCACCTTTTTGACAGCCGAACGAAGCCTCGGGATAGAATAAAGTTGACGGACCTCGTTCACCACCGTCTCTGCATTGCCGTGACTGTATCGTTGATGGTACTCATGCAGCAGAAGTTCTGTAACTCGATGTTTACCCGGTAGGATAATAGGGTGACGCACATTGTAACAGACGTCCTTCGCAGCGCCAATTCGGCCGCGTTCCCGGAGCAAACCATTTTCGTCTAACATTGGCAATAGTCGATAGATGGCGCTAGTTTTCCCTATGGTCTCCTGCCCGATAACGTTTGGTGGTTTATTCACCAGTGCGGCGATCTCATCCGGGTAAGCATCTTGCTGCACCAATTTCAAGATGGTTAGCTCTGCCTTTCGAAGCTCGACTTGCTGAAGTGCTCCATGGCTTTTCGACACATTCTTGGTCGAGTTGTGTAGGAATCTTAGAACGTATGCGACGACTCGCTGCAGTCGATTCCAGGAGGAGAACCGATCGAAGTCTACTGCGGGTTCGAGCGAGCAGTGATGTAGGATTGATGCACGCATCTCTTCAGTTGTGGCAATAATCGGCCCTTTAGGCTGAGGCCACCCGCTTTCTGGCATTTGCAGGAATTCGGGACCCTGGAACCACTTACTGTTCTGGTCAAAGTATGGGCCACTACCCCATTTAGTTGCTTCATCAGCTGGGTTTGATTTCGATGGTACCCATCGCCAGTCGCTCGCTGTAGTGTACTCCAGTACCTCGCTCACTCTAAATGAAACGAATTGGCGGTAGTTTCGAGGGTCAGCCTTGATCCAGGCTAGGGCTGTTGTGGAATCTGTCCAAAAGACTTTCTTGGAGATGAATATTCCAAGGTTTTCTGTCACAAATTTTGTCCAGCGCACCCCTAGTACACACCCCTGCAGTTCGAGTCTGGGGATAGACCAGGGTTTCAGGGGAGCGACCTTGGATTTGGCTGCAATAAGGCAGCACCGCGGGCCTTCGCCCTCGTTGTGCTTGCGCAAATAGACTGCGCAAGAATACGCCACTTCACTGGCGTCGACAAATACATGGACTTCGCAACTTCCATAGGATTCTTGAATGGCTTTCCGAAAGTAGCATCTCGGGATTCGTATTTCGGCGATGAACTCGATCATTTTTATCCACCTCTGCCACTTGGCGTAGACCACGTCGCTAACTTGATCGTCCCATCCCGTACCTTCTCGCCACAGGTCCTGGATCAGTACCTTACCGTGGATGATAAACGGCGAAAGCAAGCCCAATGGATCGAACAACGTCATTACACATCGTAGCACCTGCCTTTTTGTCGGTCGCGTGTTGGTTCGGATTAGTGATTGTACCTCCTCGCTCATCTGAGTGGAAAAGCTTAGTTCGTCGGTTGACGGGCTCCAGAGCATTCCAAGCAGCCTCTCGACTTTCACTCCTTCTGACAAGTTCAACTGCTTATCTGCATCGCGTTGGTTTTCACCGAGTTTTTCTAGAACCGTGCTACTGTTTGACCGCCAGTTGTGAAGCTTAAACCCACCTTTACCGTGAACGTACCTCACATCACCAGCGACTTTCACTGCTTCTTCCACGGAGCTAAAACTCGCCAGGTAGTCGTCCACATAGTGGTCGTGGACGATTGCGTTTGCCGCTTCGGGGTAAATATCAGCGTGTAATTCGGCATTCCGATTCTTTACAAATTGTGCCGACGCTGGAGAGCACGTACTTCCAAACGTAGCAACATCCATTAGATATATGATCGGCAACTCGGACGGACTAAATCTCCAAAGGAAGCGTTGAGAATGCTTGTCTTGCGCCAGCATTTCAATTTGGTGAAACATCTCTTGGATGTCCGAGCTCACCGCCACATGGTACAGACGAAAGCGAAATAGGATAGCCGGGAGGGACGATAACTGATCGGGTCCCTTAAGGAGAGCACTGTTTAGGGATACACCGCCTACCTTTGCTGCAGCGTCCCAAATAATTCGCACTTTTCCCGGCTTTTTTGGATTCGTCACCGCTCCTATTGGCAAGTACCAGACTCGTCTGGGATCAGCTGCTTCTAACTCATCTTTGCTTGCTTTATGCACATAGCCCTTCACCTCATACTCCTGAATTTGTTTGTGTAGATTGTTCTTCAAACTCGGATCTCGATCCATTCGGCGTTCGAGGCATTCCAGCCTTCGTAGGGCCATTGTGTAGCTATTTGGAAATTCGAAGTAATCCTCCCTCCATAGAAGCCCGGTTTCAAAGCGTTCGTTCTTGTACTGGGTCGTGGTTTCCATTATCGTGAGCGCTCTCTCGTCGTCTTTGGTTCGTGGAACTACCACTGCTTCTGCTCCGACTGCCTCGATTGCAAAAAAGTCCTTCACCGCGTCATGAAGGGTTTCATCACAAGAACATTCGCATATGTGAAAACTATAGCCTACGCAGTCGCTTCCTCGAGGGCCATACACACACCAGCCCAATCTGGTTTTCACTGCCACCGGAGCCATCCCTTCACCTTCCTGCACTTTCAACGGTAGCGCCAGACGTAGATTATCCACCCCGATGAGTATTTTGGGTACGGCATTCTGGTAGCTGGAAATCGGGATGCCCTTAAGATGTTTGTGCATTTTAACAGCTTCCTCGATGTTAAAACTCTGACTTGGAAGACCTAGTTTATCTACGGTTCGTGTATTCATCAGCTTATGCCGCTTGCTTTGTCCAACGCCAGAAATCTCTATTGTGATCTGCTGCGAACCTTTTTCGATACGAGATGTATTTCCAGTCCATCGGAGACACAACGGACGCGGTGTTCCTTTTACCCCGAGCGATGTAGCCAAGTCGCTTTCCACCAATGTCAGGTCAGAACCTTCATCGATAAATGCGAACGTGTTAACCGAACCAAGAGATCCGTGAAGAATTACTGGAATGATTCGAAATAACGTCGATGAAGTCGAATGTCGATGAGTGTGATGCTCTGCAGCTCTGCTCGGCAGCGTTCTGGATGGTGTTCTAGTAGAGTGTAGGAGCGGGTGGTGGTGATACTGGCAATCATCAATTTTACAAGGTTTCTGACCTCGACAAGCTCGTCGTCCGTGATTAAACAAACAGTTCTGGCACAAACCCAACGAACGAACCCGTCGCCAGCGATCGTCAACGTGTAGCTGCTTGAAAGCAACGCAATCTCTCAATCGGTGCCCGCTCTTGTTACAGTGAGCGCAATCAAATTTTTTAGACGCGTCTTGTGATTCACAAGCTGACACCCCAGACCTTCCTGGTGCGTCGTCTGAATGGGAGTAAACGAATCCTTTGCCTTTCGGGCGATCACGAGGATTAGATCGCTTCAGTTCCGGTTCGAAGTTAACAACGCTGGACGCGTCTCGTACCACCGTTGCCATGTAGTCGCCGAAGGTCTTCAGGTCGACGTGCTGAAAACCTCGTACGTATCCTGCCCACATCATTCGTTGGTCCGCTGGGAGTTTCGTGACGAGTTCCTGCAGCAGTGACGGATTCGATAGATGAGCGCGTTCGTTCGCTGCTTCAATGTGATCGCTTAACGCCTGCACTGCCATCCCGAAGTCAATTAGCTGATCCAATCGATCGGATCTCGGGGCCGGAATCTCACGTACCCTACGAAGCAGCGCGTTGATCAGCAGCTCGGGCCGTCCGAACCGCATCCGAAGGGTCTCCATCACCTGTGGAACTGCTGCTGGTAGCACCAACCGACTTCGCACTGCCTCCAGCGCTGGACCTGTTAGACATCGCTGAAGACGAAGCATGTTTTCTCCCTCCGAAAAGCCGCAGGCTTCTGTAGTGTAGCGATAGTTGGAGATGAAAATCGGCCATTCTGCTGGGTCGCCGGAAAATCGAGGAAGTTCCTTGCCCAGGGACTGCCTTGCTGCTAGTTGTCGTTGTGTTGGTCCATCGTTGGGAGCATGGGAATGAATGACTTGGTTTGGCTTTAAACTTTCTGATTGACGAGGGGACTGCGATAATTCAACCGTACGCGAAGGGGGGTTACGCGTTTGACAAGTTACTGAATTTCGTTCGGGTTGACCGTCATATAATGTTACTTCTTCCGGGCGTGCGATTGGCATTCGCAACTGCTCACGGGAATAATAGGAGGATTCATAACATTCTCCCGGGCGCGCGTGAACTCGCAGCTGCTCTCGGGGAGTTTGATTATTGGTCGTGGGGTAATTATAGGGCGCATCTTTGTTTGTATTTTCTAATGTAAAACTCAAGGCTTGACTCTTACCTGGGTGTTCCATAGCGTTCGAATGACTTACCGAAGGCCAATTGAATTGGCTTACCGACTTCTGAAGTGTATTTTCTGGCCTTGGCGGGATCGTACTTTCCGCCACTCCAACGTCTGATCGCTGTTCGAACTGAACACGATGATCTTGCGGAATCACCTGCTTCTTTCGATTCGCTTTCGGAATAGTACCGGAATGCATCTTCGCACACGATGCGCTCGCCACTGGCTGTGGTGCTTTCGACGGATTGTTCGTAGACTGTTGTGGCAATGGTTCGTCGACGGGCTGAATCCTTTCAAGAAGTTTCCTACACAGCTCCATCTGATTGTGTAATTCGGTTAATTCATCCGGCGTTGGATTGGCGACCTTTTCGCACTCTTCAACCCGGGTTCTGAGTTCCTGCAAGGCAGCATGAGGGTCCTTCCTTCCTCGCAGATACTTCACTGTTTTCGGTTCGACCGACGTAAGAGGAATTGACACCATTATTGGTGCAGCTGAAGTGGGAGTGCTGGACTGTGTCTTCGATCGACGATCGCGCACCGTTAGAGGTGCACCAGGAGGGGCCGAGGTTACGAGTCGTTTGTTTGATGTAGGGGGAGTCGCTACGTTGATCGCTACACCAGACGAACCACTTCCGCGATGGTTCTCCTCTTCCCCGCCAAGCGTTTGGTCAATGAGCTTCTGCTGCTCGTCCAAATGACGTCGTTGCAGCTCTAGTTCCACACGAGCACGTTCCAGTTGCTGCCGTTCAACCAATTGACTCAGGCATACTGAGAAAGCCGACGCTGCGCTAGTACGGCTGGTTCCAGATCGTACAGATGCTATGTCATCGTTTTGACACGTGGTGCAGCTTCCACACACCCACGAGCGATCTGCGACACTCTCGTTTACTCCGCCGCAAGAGAAATGCATCCACACGTCGCATTGGTCGCACTGAACCATGTTCTCGGCCGCGTCCGGTCGTGGGCACGCCGCGCAGCAAGATCGCTCCTCATGTCCTCCAGAAATGTCACCACTCCGTCCGGCGTCGGTCATACTGCCAACGTATTTTGTAGATTTATCGTCGTAGGAATAAGGGTGCAACAAGGTTGCCGTTTTGTTAGCAGAATATGCTACAACTGTAATTTAATTTTCCGGTAAGTACAACATTACAATTTATGAGAATTTTTCCAACTTACAATACGGTGGGCCTCTTAATATGGGCACCCTTCCACGCGATCGTAGCCTCTACCGATTGTAACCTCTACTGATCGTAACCGTAACCTATGTTAAGTTTTCTAATTAACTTATTAACTTATTAACTATTTTATTAATTATTTCTTACTTTTCTTTCAGGATAACGCGTTAACCGACGAATTTACTGAGTATCACCAGAAAACCACCTTTTAACAATGTCTTTATATAATTAAATTTCAATAACCAAAAACTTTTACACTTGACTGCTGCAACAACTGCTTTGTGAATAAAAATGTGACAGTTCGTTGCTCGGACGTCTGTCATTCTAATTTCCGGGTCGCTTTAGCTAATTGACGTGAACTGCGGCGATGACTTGACGCTGTGACTTGTATTTTACTGATTGCTATGGACAAGGTTGCCAGTTTGACCCTTCTCTGCGTTGACAATTATTTATATATAATTATATTATATTATTATATTTATATATTAATATAAATTATTTATTAATATATAAATATATATATATAATTAATAATGCTTATAATTAATTAATTATTTATATATATTTATTCTATTTTTTTATATATTTTTTATATATAATTAAGTATACTTAACCGCATCCCGGTCCTTTGAACTTGTTTTTTGGGAATGGGCATGTCCTGGTCCGTTTTAGTGTGGTGCCTTTAATCTATATTTCATTTGCTTGGGATGTAGTTTGTTTTTTCGTGTGGTTTGTGTAAAAAAATTTTTTTGGTATGGCTTGTATCGGTATCATCACAAATTCAACATGTGAGATAGCCTCTCCGGAAACCCGGAACAACTCCGGTGTCCGGGGTCCATGGCCAATTATATTACTGAGATATAAAATTACATTAATTTTCCAGTCGAATGCTTTTTGACGAAATTAAATTTTATAATGTTTCATGAAGTTCATGAGGAGCACTACAAAGTTGATCAAAAATGTGCCTGTCCCGATCATTTTGTCTATCCCCTGTATATAATTGTTTGGATTTCCCATTAACATATTGCAAATGATACTTAAAAGGTTCAATAACTTTCTTTAAACTTGCAAAATTGATCCACAGAATGTAACATTTCTGCACTAACATATGTGCATATCATCCAGAAATTATTGTAAATGTTCCATAAATAAATTGCCAATGATCTCTAATAGTTTGTATAACAAATCATAATCTTCAAAAAATGATTCATAACAAACTAACTTTGTGCACTTAACATTATTTGATCTCCCCGCAACTGCGACACATGTTTGTCAAGAAATTTGGTAAAGAGCCCTCCTGCACATAAAGAACTACAGGCCAAATTTATGACTTGATTAAACCGTTTTTTTTTTTTCCAAAAATTTGGTTTAAATTATGCCGGGCAGACGCTTGCTGTCCAACTCGCTATCGCTACTGCTACCGCTAACTAAAAAAAAAACATCCTCCGTTTGCCTTATACCGGGCAAATGCGTGAATCAGTCGTTTGCCTGGAATCTAATATACGCTATGTTAACACTTCGGATGTCGGAAACATCGACCGCTTTCTGCCGCCATAGTTCTTCAATCCTCGAAACGGAACCTGAAAGAACGGACATGTAACTAAATCTGAGTAGTAACGCAGTTAGGGATCAATTTTACAATCTTTATGGATCAAAATTAACAAAAATTAGTGCCACAACCTGCAAAAATGCAGGCATAATTTATGGATCATACCATATAGTTCAGCGAACAAAACTGATTTACTATGTATCATTTTTATAAGCTTATGGTTCATTATTCATCATTTTATGCATCATTGGCAATTTATTTATGGAAAATATCAAACAATTTATGGGACATGCGAATATATTTTATTGCACAAAGGTTACATTCTACGGATCAATTTTACATATTTAAGGAAAGTTATTGAACCTTTTATGGATCATTTGCAATATGTTTATGGGTAATCCGTACACTTTTAACGATCATGCCCTAGATATAAAACGGTACATTTTTGACATTTTGTTACTAAATTTTATATAAAGTATGGATCAGAGTGATGAATTTTATGGATCATTCTAATTTTTTAATGGATATTCACCAGAGTCTTATGGGTCAAGAATGCGTTTTTCATGGCACTATTTTCAATTTTGTATGGATCGTTTATTACTTTTTATATGCAAAAGTACGTTTGCCTCCCACTGTGGGGTAGGTTGAGGCCCAGATACATCTGCCACCTCAACTGGCAATAATAACGTGATGGAACTCGCTCATGTACCACTGATCGCTTGTGATAGTTTCTAGCGGTAGTTTGTACACACTCTGTTTTGATGCGTACAGGAAAACTCTCTCCTCTTTTGGGTTTGTTTTTGTACACAACGACTGATAATTACTTAGTGTTTATTTTCTCGTCATCTCTAACGTAGAGATCTCGGAGAGAAAGACCGTAAAGCGTTGTGATACTGGTCCCCACCAGTATGAATTAATGGTTCAATGTTCAATGCGGCGAACATTCAGTGGTTCAATTTCCAGCAATGCACAGCGTTGCTCGTACAGCGGCAAGTTTGACGGGTCACGCCACGGTAGGTTCCTAAGAGCGTATCTGACAAACTTTCGTTAAACAGCTTCGATTCTCGTGCTCCAAATTGCCTCATACGGTGACCACACTATCGATGCAAATTCCAGAATGGATCTGACTAGTGGACAGTAGAGAGAGCGCAAACACAATGGATCGTTGAAATCTTTGCTAATTTTTGAAATAAATCCCAACTGACGATTAGCTTTGTCCACGATGGCAGAGTAGTGGAGTTTGAATGTCAATTTGCAATCCAACAGCACTCCGAGATCTCTAACCTTTTCCACACGTTCAAGTTGCTGCCCATTTATGTTGTAGTCGTACAGAATTGGGGATTTTCGCCGGCAGTAGGAAATGATACAGCACTTGGAGACGCTTATTCAGAGGTAGTTCTTGCAACACCACCGCGCAAAGCAGTTTAGAAGTCCCTGAAGTTCTTTGCAATCCACTTCGTTACGAATGACTAGGAAAACCTTCAGATCATCGGCATAGATAAGTAAACCTCGATTTGCAAGCAGAATAGTCACATCGTTAAAAAATAACGAGAACAGCAGTGAACCTAAATTGCTTCCCTGTGGCACACCGGATGCAGGAGTGAAGGGCAGAGATTCTACTGATCATATCTTCACACAGAGGATTCTATTGCCAAGGTACGAATGTAGCCAATTGCACATCTTTTCCGAAACATCCAATCGAAGTAGTTTGGCTAGAAGAACATCATGGTTCACAGTGTTGAAGGCAGCCTTGATATCGGTATATACAGCATCTACTTGCGCACCGTTGTCCATAGCACTGATGCACGTCGATGCGAAATCGCATAAATTACTGTCCACCGATCGCTTTGGGAAAAACCATGCTGTTTTTCACTAATGTAAGCGCTGCACGAACCGAACATCACTTTGTATACGATGGTTTCCAAGCATTTTGAACCCGCCGAAAGGGAAGTTATTCCACGGTAGTTGGATACATCCGTCTTGTCACCCTTCTTAAAAACAGGCCGCATATGGGATCTCTTCCAAACAACTGGAAACTCCTTCTGTTAAAGCGATTGGTTGAAAACAGCTACGAGTGGTGCCATCAACGAAGCACCACATTTTTCTTTTGAAAGGATATAACCAAGGTAAGGCAATTCGCTGAAAATCGACTATTTGACCACTGTGCCTCGGTGAGAGTTTTCTCTACACGGTTAATCTGAAGTATGCAATTATAAGTTCAAAGTAGGCACTTTGCTTGAAAACTGGAATTGTATGTGTGTATGTAAGGTAGCCACCATCCCTTCTAAGACCTTGTCATGTATGCAGCTCCACTTAATAGCAAGATCAAATTGAGTTGCCGGGTTGTATTCACAGTAACGCTGTATGAAGGGCCAAACACGGTGGGGCGGACCCGTAAGCAGAGACACTTACGTGAAACCCGCGGGAACATGAGATTCTCCTTCCAACGATACGATCCAACAAATCGAATAACCCAATTCGCAATACTTACTAAGCTTTCTACGGGATGGCTTGTTAAGAAGGGCGCGTCACTCTCACTGAAACTGTTGGATTAGAATTCGCAGCATCACAATCGAATCGGTAGGATAAAGAAAATGATACTGTTTGTTCCCTCCTAGACGCCGGTTGTCATACCACTCCATTGTCCAATTCCAGCTTGAGTGATACCCTGATGCTCCCTCCTTCCCAATATATATTCAGTGTCATATAGTAATATTTAAAATCTTGTGAATTAATATTATAATTATAAAAATATAGTGAATGAATATTATAATGACAAATAATATAGTGAATAAATATAAGAATGATAATAACACTTCCATTTGGGGACCTGAAAGTTAGACAATGTAGCTGCGAGAAAAAAAAAATTGATATTAAAATATCTCATAAAACTTGGGATACCTATGAATGATCTGAAATTATATAGCAATAGAATAGTAAACCTAAAATTTCGATGTGCTATTCCGTTTCCTTGCAATAATTTATGTAGTGAGTCTCATCGGAAATAGTGATTTTAATGAAATGAATTTAAATGCAATTATGTCACATCATTTAATATCATAACATAAAATAATAAACTGACGTTATAATATAAAATAATAATACCAGCAGGCCAATAAACTATAGTAGAATACATATATCCGTAACTAAGCTGAACATCCATTCATCGAAAGACTTCCACTGTTGCAGTTTCTATTGGATTAAGATCTACTAAGATTAGAATTTGTTTTCACAATAACAGTCAGAGAACATAATAAACGTAGGTACAAGATGTATCTGACATCTACTGGTATGTTACTGAAAATAAAAATTAGAGGTGCATTAATATCATAATAATATTGGAAAAAAACTGAAAACAGCTAATAATAAGGCGAAATAAATTTCATATGAGTATGAATCCAAAAACTGAATCTTAATAAATCAAACATACAAAAAGATAAAAAATTGAATTTTTCGATAGCTCTTGTTCATCTGGACCCATAAATGATACTTTATGTCTGTAAAATAGAAAATTAATGATTGTGAACTGCTAGGTTTTAAATATTGTAACCGTCCCTTTCCTAAACACTTGGAAATTGCCGCAAACGCAGTGGCTTATGCGCCACTCTCGCTATGGAGAGACCACTGGTCGTGTTTTATGGTGCCCGACTAAGCTTTTCCAGCATGGGTGCAATTCTCAGGGAGATTTAGAACGGTTGCTTTGGTAAATGCAAAATGATGACCACGGAAAGAACAAGATCTTAAAATGAAAGGAAGGTATGCTCAATCAACGGAGATGCAAAGCGAAACGTACACCCGGGCGGACTAATTTTACCACAGGGCTCAGGTAGTATGAAAGAATAACGTATAGAAATTCAGCTTAATTCATTTTAATCTGTATTCATTTTTTCCGTCTCGTTATTGTGTGTGTGTGAGTGTTGTATTGTGTGTGTTTCATGGCCATGAATAGACTAACCTGCGCAGGGTCTTTTTGTAGTCCGGAATAACCGAGGGGCACGTGAGTTGTGTGCGATGAGCTGGCGTGCGATGTTCTGGCCGCCGCAGCCACGTAGCAAGTGACTTCCACCAGATAGGGTTCCCGTAGTTGTTGGGGCTTGCTCGGATGAAGAATGGCCGAAATAAAGTTGCGGGGTTGAGGGCGTCGGCACTCCGGTACTCTACCCGATCATACGGCAAACGTACGCAGGCAGGTTGGAGGAAACTTTTCTCCCTACCCCGTTTGTCTGCCAGGAGCTGGCGGGCCTCAACGAGCTGTGGCCACCGGAAAGGCACCACGTGCACAATAGCCAAAAGAAGATGGCGAACTAAAATGGTAATGCTTTTGTGAATTCATTTTAGTATTGTATGATGTTTAATTCGTTTGTTGATGGACCTCAGCGTCCAATAGGCGCTTTTTTGTTCGGACCTCAAGTTCGCCATCTTTTTTTGGCTATTGTGCACGTGGTGCCTTTCCGGTGGCCACAGCTCGTTGAGGCCCGCCAGCTCCTGGCAGACAAACGGGGTAGGGAGAAAAGTTTCCTCCAACCTGCCTGCGTACGTTTGCCGTATGATCGGGTAGAGTACCGGAGTGCCGACGCCCTCAACCCCGCAACTTTATTTCGGCCATTCTTCATCCGAGCAAGCCTCAACAACTACGGGAACCCTATCTGGTGGAAGTCACTTGCTACGTGGCTGCGGCGGCCAGAACATCGCACGCCAGCTCATCGCACACAACTCACGTGCCCCTCGGTTATTCCGGACTACAAAAAGACCCTGCGCAGGTTAGTCTATTCATGGCCATGAAACACACACAATACAACACTCACACACACACAATAACGAGACGGAAAAAATGAATACAGATTAAAATGAATTAAGCTGAATTTCTATACGTTATTCTTTCATACTACCTTAGCCCTGTGGTAAAATTAGTCCGCCCGGGTGTACGTTTCGCTTTGCATCTCCGTTGATTGAGCATACCTTCCTTTCATTTTAAGATCTTGTTCTTTCCGTGGTCATCATTTTGCATTTACCAAAGCAACCGTTCTAAATCTCCCTGAGAATTGCACCCATGCTGGAAAAGCTTAGTCGGGCACCATAAAACACGACCAGTGGTCTCTCCATAGCGAGAGTGGCGCATAAGCCACTGCGTTTGCGGCAATTTCCAAGTGTTTAGGAAAGGGACGGTTACAATATATATATATACCTTTGATGAAGAAGGAAAGAGCTTTTTTTAAGTAGAATTTTTCGAATATGATTTTTTCTAAAAAATAAAAAAAGCATCAAAAACCTTTCTATCTTTTCAAATACATAACGTAGGTTAGATGAGCTATAACTGACAAGGATGCATATATGCGTAGCTGAAAATGACTTATAAAAAAGCATATAAAATGTAATGCATGGATGGTATAATATAAAATGATAATAATTTCATTTTTATTTAAATGTCTGCAGATTGTGGTCCTGCTGCAATTGTACCATGAACCTGAAAACTAAGACAATGTATCATAGCCACGAGAAAAAAAATTGATTTAAAATTATTTTACAAAACTTGGGATATCCATGGATGATCTGAAATTGTATAGTATATAAGGAATCATGGGATATAAAGCATATAATGAACCTAAAATTTCGATGTACTGCTCTGCTAATAAATGTGATATAACCACAAAGGAACTGACTCTTAGCTTCGGGTCTTGATCCTTACTGAGCCTTTGCTTGAAAACTGGAAAAAAATTAGTTGTTGGTAGTTGCTTTGGTTTGTTTTTGGGGTGGTGATATAATGAATAAAATGCTTAAAAAGGTTTTTGAAAGGGGGGGGGAGTAAAAAGGGAATCATTTTGGGTTTTGGAGTGGGAAAAATAGAAATATGCTTTAGGTGGTGTGTATAGAAAAGTCCTTTTTATAGAGGAGGGGGAAAAAAGTTTTTTAAATAAGAGGAAAAATTGTTTTTTTGTGGGAGGAGGGGGGACCAGGCGGGGAGGCTGATAAAGACGTGCCTTTTTTTTTTTTTTTTGTTTTTTTTTTTTTTGTTTTTTTCTTTTTTTTTTGTTCTTGTCGTTTTTGTGTGGGGTGGTGGTTTGTTTTGGTTTCATTGTATATTTTAATTTTTTTTTTAATCAGTTCGTTTATTTATTAGGCTCAGGCGTGTGTAACACTTTGCGGAGCCGATATTCAATATTGTAATTAACAAATTTTCTATTTCGATTTTAGTAAAGAGGGGTGCCAATTACTCGTGGCTAGCTCGAGGTTAATGGTTCACATTATTGTTTGGAAGGGGCTAGGCAGGTAACTTATTTCAGGTATTTGTTGCTGCTCATGGTTGCGACATCTTTCAAATCCTCGGTCTCTGTAGTCCCTTACAGGAACTACGCTGCAGATGGGTGACCACAGCTTGCTGGGCAGGTACAAGTAGCACGGAAACAAAAGGATAATATAACTGGGACACAATGGCAGGGAATTTACAAGAGTGAAAGGGAGGGGGTGATGACATTACACTCTTAGATCAGACAAACAAAGGAATTCGTAAATCGCTTGCATGTAGGGAAGATCACGCATTCCCAAAACATCTCTTACTTCGCGGAAGGGTTGTCTACCTCGGGCCACAAGGGTATCCAATAGTCGTGCTCTGGAGGCATCATTACCCGGGCAATGCCAAACTGCGTGATCGATGTCATCATAACCGGTTCCGCACCTACACATGTTGCTATCGACGAGGTTAATTCTGTAGAGATGTGCGTCTAGCGAGTAGTGGTTGGACATAAGTCTTGACATCACACGAATGAAACTGCGACTTACATCCAGACCTTTGAACCACGATCTCGACGAAACATTTGGAATAATGGAATGTAACCACCGCCCAAGAGAATTACTTGTCCAATCGTTTTGCCAACTTTGAAGAGAACTCTGACGTACTAATGGGAAAAATTCATCATGCGAAATTCTTCTTTCAAAAATCTCGCCTTCTTGTGCGCCCACCTTTGCTAGAGAGTCCGCCTTCTCATTGCCTGGAATTGAGCAATGTGAGGGGACCCATGCAAAGGTAATTCTAAATGATCTTTCGACCAACGCACACATCTGCTCCCTTATTTTTGAAAGAAAGTAAGATGAGTGCTTAACTGTTTTCATCGACTGGAGGGCCTCAATAGAACTGAGACTATCTGAGAAGATGAAATAATGGTCTATGGGCATGTCGGAAATTATCCCCAATGCGAAATTGATTGCTGCCAGCTCAGCAACATATACAGAACAAGGTTCCCGAAGTTTCCGGAAGGCAGATGAGTATTCATTGTAAACACCGAAACCAGTGGATCCATCAATGCGCGACCCATCAGTGAAAATTCTTCTATTGCAATTGACATGTTGGTACTTTTCGATGAAAATATGGGGAATTGAAATAGGTCGAAGTTGATCTGGAACTCCTTGAATAGCCTGTTTCATGGAGAGATCAAAATCAATGGAGGAACTGTGATAAGGAAAGCGTACACTAGGAGGGTTATAGCATGGAAGACTAATATCGGATGACATATAGTTAATATAGATTCGTAAGAATCTTGACTGGGTACTCAATTCGAGCATTTCTTCGAAGTTTTCAATCACAAGGTTGTTACTGATTCCACACTTGATCAGTATTCTAGATGAGAGCTCCCAGAAGCGGTACTGTAAGGGTTTTACTCCTGCCAGAACCTCCAGGCTCATATTATGCGTTGAATGCATACAGCCAAGGGCAATACGTAGACAACGATATTGAATGCGTTCCAATTTGATGAGGTGGCTATTTCTTGCCGAGAGGAAACAAAAAGAGTTATATTCGAGAACTGAAAGAATAGTTGTTTTATAGAGTTTAATGAGGTCTTCCGGGTGAGCACCCCAACATGTCCCGGATATTGATCTTAGAAAATTGATCCTTTGTTGACATTTCTGTTTTAAATACGCAATGTGATAACTCCAAGTGCATTTTGAATCAAACATGACTCCAAGGTATTTGAAGGTCAAAGATTGGGTAATGTCTCTTCCCAACAGCTTGAGACGCAGTTGGGCAGGGAACCGCTTTCTGGTAAACACTACCAATTCGGTTTTATGCGGTGAAAACTCGATCCCCAAATTTCTGGCCCAGATGGACAGATTATCTAGGCAATTTTGCAATTGTCTTTGCAAGATTTCCGCACGTGGACCTCTAAAGGAGATCACAGCATCGTCTGCAAGTTGTCTTAGCGTGCATCTATTTTCCAAGCAGTTATCAATATCTTTAACATAAAAATTATAAAGCAAGGGACTTAAACATGAGCCTTGGGGTAAGCTCATGTAGCTAATTCTGGAAAATGTCAGTTGACCTAGATTAAAGGTCATTTGTTTTTCTGACAGTAAATTAAACAAAAAGTTATTTAAAATTCCTGGTAATCCACTACTGTGCAGACTATCTGCCAGTATATCTATGGAAACTGAATCAAATGCGCCCTTAATATCCAGAAATACTGAAGCCAATTGCTCCTTGTGTGCAAAGGCCAGTTGTATATCAGATGAAAGCAACGCTAAACAATCGTTTGTTCCTTTGCTCTTTCGGAAACCAAATTGCGTATTTGATAGCAGGTTGTTTGATTCAACCCAACGGTCAAGTCTTGATAGGATCATTTTTTCTAACAATTTCCTTACGCATGATAGCATAGAGATCGGACGGTAAGAATTGTAATCAGACGCTGGTTTCCCAGGCTTTTGAATAGCTATTACTTTAACCTGCCTCCATGCGGGTGGAACTATATTTAATTCCATGAGAGTGTTATACAAGTTAAGTAATCGTCTTTTAGCGATATCAGGAAGATTTTTTAGAAGGTTGAATTTAATCATATCGGTTCCCGGAGCAGAGTTATTCGATGAAAGAAGTGCCATTGAAAATTCCAACATTGTGAATGGTTCGGCCAGAGAACCGTTATTTCGGGTAGTATCCCGCAGATTCGGTTGTGTTGGGACAGAGTCTGGACAAACCTTTTTAGCGAAGTCAAATATCCACTGTATGGAGTATTCTTCACTCTCATTGGAGGATGAGCGGTTTTGCATATAACGAGCCTTTCTCCAAAGCGTTGTCATCGAGGTCTCCCTAGATAGTCCCTCTACAAACGAACGCCAGTAATTGCGTTTCTTTGCTTTGAGTAAGTTTTTAAGCTTTTTTTCAAGCTTGAGGTACTTATCAAAAAGCTCACATGTTTCATGTCTACGATAATCTTTAAACGCATCGGATTTCTCAAGATACAACTTAGTGCATTCATCATCCCATCCAGGGGTGGCGGGTCTTCTTTTGAGGGATGCACTTGGAACACGTCGTTTCTGAGCTTCTAATGCACTTTTGTACATCAGGTCGGAAAGGAAACGATACTCTTCTAATGGTGGAAGAGGATCGGTAGAATCAATACCAAGGGTTACCGCCGATGCAAAATGTTGCCAATCAATATGCCTCGTGAGGTCAAAAGGAACATGGATTGACTGGTCTGTTTTGTGAAAACTATTTGTGATTGAGATAATAATTGGTAAGTGATCACTACCATGGGGATCATTGATTACCTTCCACAGACAATCTAATGATAGTGAGTTAGAGCACAAAGATATGTCAAGTCGACTCTCCCTGGCAGGAGGTTTTGCTATTCGTGTCGCTTCCCCCGTGTTCAAGATAGTCAAGTTGAAATCGTCGCATAAGTCATAGAAAATACCCGCTCTGTTGTCATCGTATTGTTCGCCCCAAGCAGTACCGTGGGAGTTCAGATCGCCCAGAATAAGAACTGGAGATGGAAGTAATGTAATTGAACTCCAAAGTTGACGGCGGTTTATTGATGCCCTCGGAGGGACATAGACGGAAGCTATGCAAAGATCTTTATTCTTTACATTTATTTGGCAAGCGACGATTTCAATGCCTGAGATTATTGGGAGTGAGATTTTATAGAAGGGGTAGCACTTTTTGATCCCCAGAAGTACGCCACCATATGAATCATCTCGGTCCAGGCGAATAATGTTAAAATCGTGGAAGTATAATTCATTTTCAGAAGAAAGCCATGTTTCACAGAGAGCAAATATATCACAATCAGAATTGTGAATCAAATGCTTGAACGAGTCTAATTTAGGTATTAGACTACGACAGTTCCATTGTAATACGGTGATCATATCTTGATCCTCACTCGACGAATTATTCATCGAAAGATATGAATTCACCAATAAGGGGCCATGATACAGTCAATTGCTTGAAGTAGTTTCCAACTATAGGAATAAGCAGGTCAATAATTCCTCGGAGCGGTGAAGCATCCGAAAGGACAAGAACATTTAAAATGTTATCCACAATGTCCCTAAAATTAATCTTACCTCGCTTGGACGGAATATTCTTAGAATTGCGAGAAGACGTAGTTTTTGGTAACCTCTTACGGTTTACTGTTATTAGGTAGCGGCGGGTTGGTATAGCTACAGCTAGGAACGGATGCATCAGCTATTACCGGTTTATTCGGTTTTTTAAATTGACCCCCTCTACCTCCAATTTTTTGCAAGCTTTTGAGAGTAGGTTTTATTTGTTTCCGGCGCACACCCGGAGAACTAGTAGGCTTTCTTTTACCGGGGGCGTGTACCTCCGGAAATCCACTCTCATCAGCTTCGTCAGAGTCCAGTTCATCGAAAGACAAAATCAAAAAAGGATTTTCATTTTGAGCGGCTGATACAGACGATGCAGACGCTCCGTTTTGCGACTTTAACATTTCTGCATACGTCTGCTTGGAGCGTTCTTGTATGGAACGTCTCACGTTACCAGTGCGCTTCTTGTACACGGGGCAGTTCTGCAAATCGTGGAGAGGCTCTTTGCCACAGTAAGCACACTTTGTTGCTTCCTGTTGGCAAGCATCCTCTAGATGCCTTTGGCCGCATTTGCCACAACGGGGCTTGTTGTCACAAATAGAACATCAATTGTAAACTTCTTTGGAATGAAAAGTGCCCATTAATTAGTACTGTTTTTACTAATTAATGGGCAAGTACTCATTAATTAGTAAATGATACCCACATAAAGGGTGTCCACAGTTAAATTGCATCACTTTAAACTCGTCCACAAAAACAAGTCCCTCAACCGATGGTCATAAAATATTCAGGAAATAAAAAACAATGTATAATCTTGGTTTCAGTATTTTTATTTCACTGTATTTCTTTACCTAATCCAAAAGCCCGATTATTCTTCCTAATACCACGCATAAGATTTTGTACAACGCTTGAACCGACATTTTTTTCCGCTTTCAACCATGACTTAAACATTTTCTGTTCTGTAGTGACAACTTTAGGATGCTTACGAAGTTCGTGCTTCATTATAGCCCAATATTTTTCAATTGGTTGCAACTCTGGAGAGTTTGGGGGATTAAGATCCTTCGGCACGAAATTGACACCATTCGTCTTGTACCATTCCAGAACATCCTAGGTCCAGCCAAAAAATTTTATGAACGTTATGTGTTTTGAGAAACGGAGGCAGTCGTTTTTTCAGGCGTTCATTCATGTATACTTGACCATTTACAGTTGAAGTTGTTACGAAAGGCTTGCTCCGCTTACCACACGAACAAATCCCCTGCCAAATCATGAATTTCTTGGAGAACTTTGACTCTTGCTGTTTCCTGAGAGACTCTGGAACATCGCACTTGTCTTTCGCAGTCACATACTGGTTGCCGGAAATTTGTTTAAAGTCCGCTTTTACATGTGTTTCATCGTCCATGATGCAGCAGTGTGGTTTCGTCAACATTTGTGTGTACAGCGTACGCGCACGTGTTGTATCTGTCCTATTATGTTTTTCATTGCGGTTTGGAGTTTTCTGAACTTTGAATGTACGGAACCCGGCTCGTTTCATGGCTTTCTGCACGAAACATTTGGTCAAGTGCAGCTTTTTCGCGACATCCCGAACGGAACAGTTGGGTTTGCGTTTAAAGGCAGCAACCACTCGCTTGTGATCCTTCACACAGTACGGAACACTTTTTCTAATACTCACCTTCTTCCGATCGCCAGTTAAACGTTCCCCGAAACGTTTTATGACACGAGACACTGTAGACTGGTGAATTTTCAACATTTTTCCGATGGCTCGGAGCGAAAGAAGTGGGTTGTCGAGGTGCGTGCCTCTGATACTGCGGAACAAGATTCCGATAAATTCTGGTTGTACTTGTCAGGTATTTTGCCAGAGGTTCCGGAGAGCAAAGTAACCGAACTTGCTGAGTTCAAGTTGAAAACTACCAATCTGCGAGTGGTTAAACTTGCTCCACGTGTCAGAGACATTAGATCGCTTACGTTCGTCTCATACACCATTGGTATGCCGTTGGATCTGAAACCTATTGCACTTGCTACTGAAACATGGCCAACAGGAATTCGTTTTCATGCGTTTGAAGACCTTGGAAGCAAGAAGCAGTTTTTTTGAAGGCCGAAAGCGATGTCGCCCGATCCTACCGTTCTACTCGAAACACCGGAAGCAGTACCCACCCTCCAGCATTAGTTCTGGATGAATCGTCTATCCATAATACTCTTGAAGCTGCGGCTCACGCTAACTCTCGCCCATCCGTGTCTGACCTCTCGTCTCTCTCCACTGCACTGGCACCGCTCCATATTTCATCAGCACCAAGGGAAACAACCGTACCGTTATCAGTATATTATCAGAACGTCGGCGGGATGCGCACCAAGACAAACGAGTTTTTCTTGGCGACCGCCTCTAATGACTACGACGTCACCGTACTGACAGAAACGTGGCTGCGAAACAACGTGAGCAATGCTGAGCTGTCATCTCATTATAATATCTACCGATGCGACCAAAGTAACGTGACGAGTCACTTCCAACGAGGAGGTGGAACGCTCATTGCTGTAAAAAAAAACTATTTTAAGTGCTCCTGTGCAACTGGATTTATGTCACTCGCTCGAACAAATTGCTGTGAAACTGTCTCTTTCGACTAGATCTGTCTGTGTATGTGGAATTTACTTGAGGCCCAATAGTGAACCCGGCAGATAAGTCGCACATTCGGACTGTGTGCAGCAAATAATAATACAATCTGCCTCATCTACTCTGGTCCTTCAAGGAGGACCTGGACTCGTACCTACCAACAAATGCATCAACCGAACAGGAGCTTGTATTCAATGAAAACATGATTGCTAGTGGATTGCAGTAGATTTGTGATGTGCGCAATATCAACGGAAGACTCCTAGACTTGGCTTTCGTAAGCAACAGTAATGAAATTGAGTTGTTTGAAGCATCATTATCAATTTTACCCCTAGACCGACACCACAAGCCGTTCGTCTTACGCGTGAACACAGTAAGTTCCTTAACAAGTATTCACGCAACTACGGAAGACCTCGACTTCGATTTCAGCCGATGCGATTACGATTCAGTTTTCTACGTTCTCTGAACTGGGAGGAAATTTTTCACGATGCCAACGTCAATGTTGCGGTCGCCACATTCTACGGCGTGATTTTCAGAACCGTAAGCAGACACTGTTCTCTCCGCAGACGTTATCCTCGCCGCTCGAACAATCAACCATGGTGGAATACCGAGCTTCGACATCGGCGTAACGTTCTTCGTAAAGCTCGCCGCCGGTTTCTGCGTCATCGAACTGCTGAAAACAGCTCAATTCTTCACGGGCTCGACGCTAAATACGCCGAATATGCATCTTCTTCTTTTCGTGAGTATATTTTCCGAATCCAAGAAGAGGGTAAGGTGGATCCCTCCTCTTTCTGGCGCGTTGTTAAAAGCAGAAAAGACACACAGTCGATCCCGGCGGAAATGTCTTTTGCTGGCTCAACCAGTCGAGGCCTCGAAGGTTCAGTCGAACATTTCACCGATTTCTTCAAATCTGTCAACGATGCTGACCCAAGTAACCATAAGCATTAAGCCAAAGCCCGATAATAGCATTATATCAGCATTAATGTTGCTTAAAAGTTCTATACAAGCATATGTTTTGCATTCAAGCTTCATATTAGCATCCTAAATGCATTCAAGCTCCAACCGAAAATAAGCATTATCGCTAGCATTATATGCGCATATAAGGCTGTTATAATGCATAAAAGTATTTATCTCGTTCACAGCCTACATGCTTCATATCGGCATTAAGTGCTCATATAAGGCTTTCATATAATGCTTAGAATTTGTTTACAAAAGCATTGAAAAGTCATTTGCAGTCAACAATATACAGCATGACCGAGAATAAGTGATTTTTTTTTAAGTGGAAATTATAGACGTAAAGTGAAATTGTATCGAAAATACGATACTTCTAAACTTAACACACCTGATCATATTGATGATTACATCTACGTCTCTATCAGCCAGTTAGTTCTACGCCTTCAAATTCGTTCGTAGGATTTGAAGATGAAAGCTCTAAAAATGCTGGAGCAGCTTATAGCCAGGCACTGGTAGCAAAGACAGTGGGCCAACCATGCATTGATACCTTGGTTTAAGACGCTTTACAGGAAATTTTCGCAAAATATTACTTTACTCATACTAATACACCCAATACTAAAAATATGAATTTACACTTAGGGGTTTGTTTATAGCTTATCATTGCATGCATTTTTCCTCCTCTTTTTGCAAATACCATCAATAAGAAGAAGCAAACGATGAAATAGTTCGTGAAATAAATCCGAAACAAACAGCAGATAAATGCAGAATAATTGCATTAGCAGTGCCAAAAACGGGCCATGAAAACTGACAGTTATGTTAAGGTGCATTAATATAGCATTACTAATGCTATTTACGAGCTTTCACTTCTGCATTATATAAGCACGTTATTTCGCCTTTCTTAGCATTATATTAGCATTATATCTGAATAAAGAGCTTCAAGGCATTTAAGTGCTGCTTTATATGCAGATATAATGCTGATATACTGCCACGTTTAGTGCTTAATGGTTACTTGGGGACTCTTCACCGAGTTCTCCGGAGGTCTTGAATCACTTGCCTTCATACGATATATAATTTCCGTGTCCCATCTTCACCGTAGCAGATGTCAGTAGTGCACTGAGAACTGTTGACCCATGATGTAAAGAATTACCGACCTATTTCGATTCTTTGCTGCTTAGCCAAGACGCTTGAACTCTAGATTCACGAGAGAATGTATTCGGCTGCTAGCCCATCATCTTGCAATATCAGCACGGTTTCGTGAGGAATCGCTCTACAGCTACAAACTTAATGGCATATGTTAGCGCACTGAACTCCAGTTTGGAAAAGCGCTGCCAAGTTGACAGTATTTACGTAGACTTTTCAAAAGCGTTTGACAAAATACCTCACGAATTATCAATGAAAAAGCTCGAGAAACTAGGATTTCCTAATTGGCTCATCATGTGGTTACGGTCATACCTACTAAACAGATCCGCCTACGTGAAGCTTAGCTCCATTAAGTCAAGTTGTTTTGCAACACCATCCGGCGTGCCTCAAGGTAGCCACCTCGGTCCCTTGATCTTTATTCTGTTCGTCAACGACTTGAGCCACCGTCTGAATTCGCATCACCTTATGTATGCCGATTGGTTGATTGTGCAGTTTTACAGCAAGATATTGACACCATAGCGGGTTGGTGTGTTTCAAACGGAATGGAGATGAATGGGATGAAATGTAAGGTGATAAGTTTTAGTAAAGCTCAGAGGCAACTGATATACGATTTTGGAATAAACGGCATCAAATTGGACCGTGTATCTTCAATTAAAGACTTGTGAGTAGTAATGGACTGCAAGCTAAGCTTCAACGAACACATCACCGCAACCACTGCTAAGGCTTTTGCCATGCTTGGATTCATACGCCGAAATGCATCCGAGTTCCGTGATGTGTATGCATTGAAGGCACTTTATTGTTCGCTCGTTCGAAGTGTTTTTGAATATGCTGTTCAAATCTGGGCACCTCATCACGAAACTCAAATTACTCGTATTGAAAGAATACAACGTTGCTTCGTACGCTTCGCTTTACGGCGATTACCATGGAACGATCCGGTTAGGCTGCCCCCGTATGAACATCGACGCCAATTAATGAGATTGGAATCACTTACAGAAAATGTTCGCGTTCAATTTACTAAGCAACCGAATTGACTGCCCAGCTCTTTTGCAACAGGTGAACTTCTTCGTTCCTGCGCGTTGGTCCCGACAACGATCTTTATTTTGGACTGCTAGACACCGGACGGTGTTCGGACAAAATCACCCGCTTGAAAAGTGTTTTAATTTGTTGAATGGTGTTGCAACGTTCGATTTTAGTATAAGTAGAGACCGTTTTAAACTAGTATTAGGCAACTGACTTAGATTTAAGATAGGTTCAGTCTGTGCAGCATAACTGAAGACGTAGTAACTAAATAAAGAAATAAATAAATCAGATGATGCATCAGGCTTTTCCTGCACAGCAAGATGTATCACATGTTCACTAGTACCATACGAATTATCTGCAGAACAAACATATTTTCCTGAATCGAACCTCTCTGTATGAGTTATAGATGATTGTGAACGGGTACCGTTGCCTTCCTTCATCTGAACAATGCTATACCTTAAATAGATTTTTTCAAACAGACAAAGACGTTTGGCAGAGCCATGTTTGGTTGAATGAACATTGTGTCTCAACATTGTACATCAATTAAGCTTGGTAACGGGCCAGAACTTTGGTTTTCAAAAAATATGATGTTTTTAAGATACTAAACACTTAGGGTAACACGTTCTTGAAGACTTAGCTTGCCAGTGATACCACTTTGTATTTTATAAGTTATTTGTATTGTATCAGTATATCAGTTTATCAGTATATCAGTGTATCAGTTATCGGTAAAAAAAACTATGAAAGCAAAATCGCTTCTCTGCATTCGCTGATACAAGAACCAGAATGTTACTCTTTTAAAAATTTGAAGTTATTGCGGAAAGCAATGAAGAAACATAAATAAACTTATCTTAAAGATGATGTGGAGTCAATTGACAGCCAAATTCGTGATGACTTGATCCCCTACATAATTTACCGATACAAAGCCCCCCCCCCCCCCCCACCCAAATATCCATAAGTTTGCTCAGCATTGCCGGACTATTTACCAGTTCGAAGGGCAACCTAGTGAACTGGAAGAGTCCCTTCCCTATATGAAGGAACGCTTGTGAAAGGTCTATCGTGGTTAAATATTTGAATGGACCCAATTGAATCAGGATCCTGTTCTGGTGAGGTAGAGGATAAGCATCTCTCTTTGTTCTCTCATTGAGTTTTCTTGCGTTGAGACAAAGTCTTACATCCTCGCTATTTCGTATCTTGACGGGAACAACCGGCAAGCCCACTCCGTCTCTAATCATATTATCGAGTGCTTGATGTATTTTTTTTTTTTTTTTTGTATCTTTGGACTCCAGGGATATGGATATTGGCGAACAGGATCAGCACTAGTTAATTCGTCCTTGTCGTCCTCCTCAATCTTGTGTTCGATGCGACTGGTTTTCCCCAAGTGCCCTGGGCTCGCGACTAAAGATAAACTTCTTACCTCCTCTAGTTGGCGTTTTTGATCGTCACTCAGCTTATCCACACTTTCTCTTGTTTCTGTTTCAGCTACTTCAATTACATTGACGGATTTAAGGAACTGGACGATGAAATCCAAAGGCCTGCCAGAAATAATATCCAAAGATGCATCGACGATTTAAGTTGGGCGCGACCAAAACTGGTAATATTCTAGTTTCTCCGTTAAAAGTTATCGGGATGCCTGTGATACCTATGACAGCATAGTCCTGTCCTTTTGCAGTTTTCAAATTGATTTTGTGGGTCTCAGTTTTAACATCAAAGAATTCACAAGCTTTCTATCACCTATTCCTAACACTGTTCTAGCTGCACCACTATCCAACAGTCCGATAAGCGAAATTCCCCACATTTCCACTCTAACAAATGGTCTAGGGTCATCGCTAATTTTCACTGATAGTGTTGCTATCGCATCTTTTGTTTCTTCTGCTGTCTCTCCACTCACTCGTGAGTAACCCATCTGTTCGAGAGCTACTGAAACATCTGCATCTAGGTCTTGTGGAGCTATTGTGAAGACTGTCTTGTCTCTCTAGGCAATCTTCGGACTATTTTTTGACTGGCAATATGGGCAATGCTCCGTGTTGAACCCTAAGAACCCACAACGTTGGCAAAATAATTTCTTTTCCTTGGTATAAGTGTGTTGAAACACACACCATTTCTAAAACGAATGTACGCTTTGATGATTGTCTGGAGGGTACTAGTTCTGCTGGGACCAGGAAGAGGACTCTTTGGTCGTTATTTATTGCCAGGTTTCGGTTTTACGGACTTGTTCTGTTTTTGATGGTTTTGATTCGAATTTTGTTGCTGTGGTTTCCAGGAGCACCGCTGAAAGTGCTGGTTGATCCCTGGTCTAAATTGACTATTGGAATCCCTCATTTTATAGCTCTTATCCTGATATCTATCCCTATTGTCTTGAAACTAGCGTTGCTGTTTGATTTCATTGGTCTGTACCACCTCCCTCCTCGCAAACCTATTGTTTTTCCTCTGATACATGTACCAGTTGATTGCATTAAACCTATTACCGAAATCTTTCATTGTAGGCATTGAATCAATATTCGCAGCAAGCATTGCAATACGGCAATAACCCCGAGTATTGCGAAAAAGGACATCGAACTTTCGTTTTTCATCCCACGGGCTCGACATGCTGCGAAAAATCCGGACCATGTCCAAGTAAAAGTCCTGAAACTTCTCTCTGGCACCTTGTTTGCGGTTGACCGCTTGTCGCTCGTAGACATAATCGATGTCGACAGGTAAGAACTCCTTTTTTAACTCGTTAACCAGCTCTTTCCAAGTCCGCAGTTCCCTACTAACCTCCATGTATCACGATCTTCCCTTCTGTGTGAACAGATGGTGAGTACCTTGAAACAACTCAATGTCTGTAACACCTTCTGACCTAGCGTTAAATTCTAACTCCTTCAGAAATTCATTCAACTTTTTCAAATTGTCCATCCCATCATAACGACCTGTCCATTTAAGAATCGGAAACTTGCTACTACTACTAATTTGACTTCTTTCTTTTTCCCTGCCAATGATATTGTTGTTAAGTGAGTATTTGGATTCATCGCAATTAACAATTGATTACTCTGAACCTTATCGCGGTATTTTGACCTAAAAGCGATTTTGCGCCATCGATTGCATACAACTTTTCTATGGTCGGCTTTCCGAAATATATAACTGCGCAGCAAACGTAGCAATCACCGGGATTACACTAATAGAAGCATAAGTAATTTGAGTAATTTGTCTGAACCAGCCGTTATGTTGACGATACCCTCCTTGTAACGCTCATCGCTCGTCAACACATAGAATAGATCCCTATTAGTCGTGTTCACCTCTGCTCCTGAATCGATCAGAAATCGCACTGGCATTCCTGCTTTGTAACCTGTTATGGTAGCATGCTGGCTCTTTGGAACTTCTGAGGTGTGGTTTATTTCAATAGTTCTCTGCGACAATAACAATGTAAAGTTAATTCCAAATAATTCCAGTAGTCTCCAGTTTTGACAGAAACTTATAATATTTCTTTAAAATACTAATAAATTTAATCTTCACTTTTTGACCAGTCTGTTTAAAATCATTTTTTAAATTAGCTTGCTGTAAAATACGAAGCAATTTGTTCACGCGTGTGAAAGAATCTGCAGTCAAAATCTCAAGTTGTATTCTTCAGGCACAAAATAAAACATTATCATTGAAATCGGTCGAATACCAGATTTTTCAATTTATTATTCAACAAATCGTACTAATTTAAGTGAAGTTTTGTTGTAATTTTCGTTTGAAAAATAAAAAGCAAATTAAAAGGAATAAAAATATATTATGAAACAAATGATAATGAAGACGGTCAGCAATCGGGCCACGGATAAATTCTACTCCATAGCTGTGGCACTTACATACGGCACTTTGGATTCTACATCCTCGGACAGCTCAGCGATCCTCTTGATCTTTGGCATCTTATTTTTGTTCTCATCGTTGTCATTGGAAAGGCGACGCTTCTCCGTGGATTGTGGCTACAGTCTTCTACAGGCTCGTTCAATGTGTCCTTTTTAAGAACATCCTCGGCAGGTTTTCTCGATTGCGTGACACTCAGAAGCAGCATGAAATGCCTCCTTCGAAGCGAACGCATCTCTAACGAAGTTTCGACGTGTGAATCCTCGTCCTCGTGACAGGTGATATCCTGAGGATCTCTGTCTATCTCCGAACATTTTTACCTGGTTGTTGGAGGACCCCGCTCGCATGTTTTGCCTTGAAGAGTGACTATCACGACGATTGAACCTTGGCTTTGACTGTGGTTCATAGGATACGACTTCTACCACTTCTTGCGGTGATGGATGGTTCCTGGCAAATAACTCCTCGTTTTGTTTTTCGATTTCGAACGCCCGTACTTTTTCCAGGAGCTCTCTAAGGGAGTTGTTAACGCACATAGAACGTCCGAATTTTGCGGTTTGAATATTAACGCGCGGTGATATGTTCACAATCAAAATAAAGATTTGGAAAGCGATCGAACAACACACTCTTTTTATTGTAAAGGGCTACCGTACGCGACGATGGTTCAATTTCAACTAGTTTATTGTTTACATTCTCTATCCCATAGAGGTGGTTAGAGTCATACCGATCGTATGCGATCGGTGGATGCAAAAGCCTATCCTATTGTGTATACAGCTCGATAGTATTGAGCTGTTCATTGTGGCTGAGATAAACATGAGTGACCACGCACATAATCTAATAATAACAATTTTAGGGGTGTGGCGCAATCATAGCCGGCCGCCTTGAAATCTCTGGATTTCAACAATTCCTTGCTTACTCTACGAAACTATTTGGTTAAGTTAAACTACCTATGCTAGTAGACTAGCGTAGTTGAATTCAATTTTCAGTTGGTGGGTTCTATTCTTCACTTGACACTATTTACTCCCTGTCCTAGTGGTCCTTCGCTTCACGGCTTGTGAGCGATCTTCTCGATGTCGATCTGGATTCATTACTGCTTCTTCGATACTGGCAATTCACCGATTGATCTTCGGAGTTCGATCAGCTCTTCAATGTTCTCGGACGATGGACAATCATCAAAGTAGTGCTGCTGTCGTCTTCGACGACATTGGACGGGTGGGCATTATACGTTGCTGGAAATGAGAGGGTGCTTTTTCAACTGGATTTATGAACATATAAATAACATGCCTGCAGCGGATGAACGATGCAATACGACCCAGTCGTCAAGAATACATCCTGATGGTTGCGGTGAGCTCCTGCCGCTTCAGGGGTGATACGATCCAGTTGCCACGTGACGATCGTTGAGTTGGCCTAACTCCGACTGCCGCTGTGGATTGCTGGACCATGTGAGGATGTCAGGGTGTGCCTCGACGAGATGAAACGTTATTATTTATCTGATACTTATATTTCAATCAGTGGAGGGTTGCTCTGGTTGGAGCTTCAATTTGATGGAAGTGACCTGACAGGACTTCTTGCTAGGACGATCACGAAAACCTTCACCAATACATGCTTATACCTCGGACGTGGGATGGATCGATAAAATCTTGGCTTAGGAAAGGAATTTGGCTGCGTATGGTGGAATGTCCCGGTAACCCGGGACCGGGTGAATCAGCGGCTATAGAGCATGAAAACTTCGATTACTTTTTTGAAATACTGATGATACATAAGACTTACTGGAGTGCGGAGGCCACAATGACCTCCGCAGGTGCCGAAGCATCACCGGTGGAGGAAAATTATTCCTCATCGTTGGAAGCATTTGCGTTATTCCTGATTGGAAGCACACAAATCTTCGAAATGGCTCTTCGAAACACTCCATTGCTGGTGCGCACGTCTACCATGCGGATGTTGTTTTCCGAGCCTCGGAATACTTCGGTGACACGACCCAGATTCCATTTCAACGGTGGAAGTCGCTCGTCCATCAATACGACCATCGTTCCAACAGCGATGTTTTCTCGTTGTCTTGTCCACTTTGTCCGATTGTGCAAGTCAGATAGGTACAAAGTGGTCCACTTTTTCCAGACCTTCTGGCTATAATCTTGTGCCCTTTGCCACATAGATAGACGATTGGAAGGAATGTGCTCCAGATCGGGTTCAGCGATGGCTGTCAGTGGTCTTTGTATCAGAAAGTGCCCTGGTGTGAGGGCCTCGAAGTCTCCAGGGTCGTTGCTGATCGGCGTGAGTGGTCTGGAGTTCAAAACTGCTTCGATCTGCGTGAGGACTGTTTGCATTTCATCGTACTGCAGTGTTCGGATTCCGATGACCTTCTTAAACGTTACCTTGAAGCTCTTGACGACGGCTTCCCAAAGACCACCGAAGTTTGGCGACCTCGCCGGAATGAATTTGAATTCAAGGTGGCGTTACTGGCTACAGCGTTTTGAAACTGCTGTTGCTCGAACAGGTTCAAAAGTTGTCGAAGCTCTCGCTTCGCTCCGACGAAGTACGTAGCATTGTCGCACATTATGAGAGATGGGCTTCCTCGACCAGCGGTGAAACGTTTCAGTGCTGCCAAGAACGCTTCAGTGGTGAGGTCAGCGACTAGTTCAACATTAATTGCCTGTTGGCGCAATTACCCTACGTTGTGAATTTTCTTGTCGCACCAAGGTTTCAGCGGTCGGCAGCAGCAGAGAATAAACTAGCACAAGAACTTTTAACAACACGATTTTATTTCCTTCTGTGCAGTCCGAAGAATTTCTAGTGACTGACGATGATGACGATGATTATTCGGTAGGTCAGGTACGTTCTCGCAAAAGCAGCTGATCAAACGAGGTTGCCAGAAGAGCAAACAAACTAGGTCTAAAGTTCGACCGTTAGCACCAGTTCGAGGATGTGGAGACACACTCTCAGACCGTGCTGCCAGAAACAACATACCTGTCACATTGAACGGTCATGTTCAATATTGAAACGTAAACAAACAACATTCATTTTTAACGTAGTACTACGTTTCTCTTATCTATACCGGGTGTCATTTAAAAAATTTGAAAAATGAGAGCGTTACGCAAAAGTGAAAGGTTTTTGAACGCTATTAACTCTCGTTTGACTGAACAGAATGACTTCATTGATACCCCATTTGACCAAGAATACTTACAAATGTTTTAGATTAAAATTTCAATTAAGTAATATTGGTATAAATAGTTCAATTAATCACTAAAAGATGACCTACTTTTGCTCCCATACAAATCTACACATGAACAGGTTGAAAATATAGTTTTCCCTCTCCGGGTCCTCAAAAGCGGGTAACAAATTGTCTTTTTTTTATTTCATTTAGTTTTATTCCATGTGAAATACAGCACTAGCCACACCCCTCAGCTGTAAAATTATTTTGCTTTGTGGCCGGTGCCTGATTTTATAACTGAAGCCTGTCCCCTCTTTTGAATTTTGCTTCGTCCTGCATTTCCGTGCCTCTCTTCTTTGGAAACAATGCTATCAACGCCAGTATAAGGCAAACGATTTGAACCAAAATGATTTCATTGGGATATTCAAGTTCGATTGATCGATGGTTATGATTTTCGCTCTCTCGTTGCGAAGATTTTCAACGTAGGACTACGTTTCTCTTTTCTATACCGGGTGTCATTTGAAAATTTTGAAGAATGAGCGTTACGCAAAAGTGAAAGGTTTTTAAACGCTAATAACTCTCGTTTGACTGAACAGAATGACTTCATTTATACACCATTTGATCAGAAAAACCTACAAATGTTTTGGATAAAAATTGAGTGATATTAGTTTAATTAGTTCAACTTTTTACTTAAAAACTTACCTACTTTTGCTCCCATACAAATCAGCATATGAACGGGATGAAAATGTGTTTTCCCATTACGGGTCCTCAAAAACGAGTAACAAATGGTTCCAATGGTCTTCTTCATTTTATTTCATTTCTTTTCATTCCATGTTAATACAGCAATAGCCACACCCCTCAGCTGCACAATTATTTTGCTTTGTTGCCGGTGTCTGGTTTTATAACTGAAGCCCGTCCCCTCTTATAAAATTTGCATCGTACTGCATTCTCGTGCCTCTCTTCTTTGTAGGCAATGCTATTAACACTTTAAAACACACAATTTGAACCAAAATGATTTCAATGGGATATTCAAGTTCAAAGGAGCTGCACGTATGGTTGTTTTTGCTTTCTTGTTACGAAGAATTTTTCTCGGTTATTCTTTATCTCATCCGTTTTCGTGAAATTGCGTGTCTGGCTCGCAAATTATCGCCTGCGCTTCCAGGCAAAGTTTTGCAAGTTTCCCCGTTCGACGTATTGCCATAGCAATGGGTCGTAAAAATCGATAATCCGCGTGGGCTGCATCTACTTCCGAAACCTTACCGGAGCCGGGCACCTCCTAGCGCAAAACGATGTTTGTGACAACTAGATTAATAGAATCATCCCAACTATCCCAACGAGCAGTTTAATAAACTTCTATCCGGATTGAATACAGCACATTATGGCGTAGTGCTGGCCAAATAAACAAAACATATTATTTAATTTTTTAGGCGTTTCATAACCATCGTCCTTTTCAGGACGGCCAATTTAATTTTGCAATAAAAGAGTTTGTGTTTAACAACCTTTGCATATTATCAAAAATAGTACATTTTTTATTGTTTGATTCATTCAGTCGAGTGGTAAATTCGACAGAGATTTTTCATTAAACCCGTACTGAATTAGTTTTTTTTTTCATTAACCTGCACCGAAAGAACAATTGCTTGGTTTGTAGAAAATTTCATAACAACGGACGGGTCAAGCAAAATAATGAAAACATTTCAATATTAACCAACCATATGTAACTAGAAAATAAGAAGAATGATTAGTAATTTCCATTTAATTCCAACTACCTTTATTGCTTATCTTGACAGATACGCGTATTTCGTCTACAATGTGCAGACTTCTTCAGTGTCGTGTACTAATACTCGACTGAAAGAAAACCTTCGCCACCTGCCGTATTTATCCTATTTTCTAAATACAAACACTTGTACCTACAGCTAACATTTCTTGTACCTAACCGATCCTGAGTCCAAAACAAATATTATGCTTGGTATCTACCTCGCCTTTTCCTTATACCTAACCTATCAAGTAGATATCAAGCATAATATTAGCATCGGTTCCTGGAGATACTCTCTTCGCCAATGGTTCCAAAATTGCTGCACATGCAGTTGCAGCCGTTGATAGTGATCCAATCGATATGCAGGTATCGTCTGTAGGTCTGAGTCAGGCAGAGAATGTAGCGAAGAACCGATGAGGAAGTGAGCTGGAGACAACGCGGCTAAATCATTGGGATCTTCCGTCATCGGAAGCAGTGGTCGGCTGTTCATTATTACTTCTATTTGTGTGAGAACGGTGCACATTTCCTCGAATGACAGACGAGGTGTCATAGAGGTGTTTTTTCGCAACCTTAATAGCTGATTCCCACAGACCACCGAAGTGTGAGGCCTTGGGTGGTGTAAAATGTCAAGCGATCCCTTCGCTTGCGCAATCAGTGGTGATTTCTTCATGCTGGGCATGATTACGAAATGTGGCAAATAATTCAGCCAGCTCATTTTTTGCCCCTTCGAAATTCTACCCGTTGTCAGAATGAATATGGGCGGGTCGGCCACGGCGTGCGATGAAGCGTCGAAGTGAGCATAGAAATCCTTTGGTGGACAAATCGCTGACCAACTCCAAGTGTACTGCTTTTGTCGAGAAGCACACAAATAAACACAGGTAGGCTTTGGCAGGTGCAGCTCGTTTGTGTGTCGGTCTGAGATAGAGCGGGCCAGCATAATCAACACCCGTGACGCTAAACGGGCGGCTTGGGATGACTCGTTGAGCAGGCAGCTGTCCGATTTGCTGCTGCGAAAGTTTCGGGTTGAGGCGAGTGCAACGGAAGCAGCTTCGAACGATATTATTGATCAGTCTTCGGCCTCGTGGTGGCCAAAATTCTTCCCGAATGGCAGTCAATAGTAGGCGCCCGCCACCGTGGAGCAATTTGCGATGGAAATGTTCGACGATTAGTTGGCTGAACGGGTGGTTGGCAGGAATTAAAGCAGGGTGCTTAGATTGGTAGGGCAGTAGAGCGAAATCAAGACGACTTCCCACTCGCAAGACTCCTTCTGGATCAAAAAATGGACTCATTTTTCGAATGTGCGACTGTTTCGATACGGTTTCCTGGTTCTTCAGTTGATTGATTTCATCAGCATATCCATCCTCCTGAGCTAATCGAGTTAGGTACGCTTTGGCTTTATTCTATTCTGCTACCGTGAGTGCTTGACCAGCTATTCCCGTTGGTGGAAGCTTTGTGTGGATTTTTGAACGGACGTTAGTGATGAATCGCATGCAGTATCCGAAGACGTGGAGCAGACGACTATAAGAGGACCGGCGTAGGAACCATGGATGGATAGACGATAACGCTTGGGTGACTGCAACGGTAGTTTTTATTTCCAATTCTTCCTCTGGCACTCCTGGGGGATAAAATTTGGCCAGCCTTACGGTGAATACGATAGCCAATTTGGTCCACGACTCCACAAATTACTCTTGAGCAATTCATCAACCGACATGCCGCACGAGACCAAATCGGCTGGGTTTTCAACTCCAGGGACATGCTTGAATGCCAGCCTTGTGTGTAGTGTTGTATTTCCGACACTCTATTTGCTACGTACGTGGGCCAAATATTCGGAGGTGATCGTAGCCATTGTAGAACGACTGCAGAGTCCAACCAGAAATAAGATTCAGCTACGTTGACGTCAACAGCCTTCTTGATACGAGCGTGCATATGAGCGGCTATCACAGCGGAACATAATTCCAAACGGGCGATGGTGATTCGTTTCAGCGGTGCTACACGGGATTTTGACGCCAACAGTTGAATCGTCACTCTTCCTTGCCTGTCTGCACAGCGAACGTACGTACACGTACTGTAGGCAGCCTGGGATGCATCTGCGAAGGTGTGTAGTTGGATTACGGAGTCGGGTAGGAAGGCGTATCTTTCGACACGATGCTCGGAGATGCCCACAAGTTCTTGTTGATACGCTTCCCACTTCGACATAATGGGATCTGGAACTGGGTCATCCCAATCGCAGGAAAGTAGCCATAGTTCCTGGATGATAATTTTTGCTCGAACGACTATTGGAGCAATGGGTCCTAAAGGGTCAAGAAGCTTGGCAGTATCTGAGAGGATGGATCGCTTCGATGGTGCTTCATCTCTGAATCGGATGTGGGAATCCAAACGGAGAAAGTCACCCTCAGGTTCCCAAATAATTCCCAGTGCTTTGATGGATTCGTCGGGGTTGAAGTGCAGAGCAGATTGCGTTCCAACTTGTTCATCGCTGAGACCTTGCAGCACCTGGAGCCGGTTTGACGTCCACTTCCTTAGCTCGAAGCCTCCCTTCTTCAACAATTCGTCGAGGTCTGTGCGTAGAAGGATTGCTTCGTCGATTGAATGAGCACCACCAATAAAGTCGTCGACGTAGAAACTTTTCTTCAACGCTGGACCGCCTTTCGCATATGCAGCGCCTTCATCTTCTGCGAGTTGCAGGAGAGTACGTAGGTAACCGTCAACAGTTCATAGATCTGGACTGTAGCAGACATGGAGAATCGCCAAAAGATACGTTGGAACGGCGTGAACAAGTACCTGCCGGTACATTTTGGCAATATCCGCAACTAGAGCAATGGGAAACGTACGAAACCGCAAACTGATGTCTAAAAGATCGTCCTGCACCACAGGACCCACGAAAAGAGCTTCGTTGATGGAGCAGCCGGTAGAAGTTTTCGCAGAGCCGTCGAATACGACCCAGACCTTGGTTGTCGTACTTGCTTCCTTAATTACGGGGTGGTGGGGCAGGTAATATGCTGGAGTACTTCCGTCGTCCGCTTTGACCAACTGCATGTGGCCAAGGGAGATGTACTCTTTGATGAATTGATGATATTCGTCCTTCAAACGCGGGTTTCGTTCTAGGCGTCTTTCTAAGTACTCGAACCGTCGTTGGGCGTTGTCTCAGGATTCACCCAGCATTACTTCGAAATCTGGCTTCCTAGGATACCGAACAACATATCGGCCATCAGCGTTCCGTGAAACGGTAGATTGATACAGAGTTTCGCAGCGTTGTTCTTCTACTGAATAGTTGTCAGTCAATTTTCCCAAGCATTCCTCCAACGAAATCATCGAAACTTCGATTGCATGACACGAAATTGATGGGGCAGATGTCTGTGCGGTAGACGTAGAATTTGCTGAACCTGCTACGATCCAACCAAAAACGCTATTGACTAGGAGTGGAAGATCTCTACCAAGCTGAATACGTTCAGAGCTGGGAAAGAAGGAGTAAAAATTTCTAGCGCCCAGAACCATATCTATTGGTTGACTCTCGTTAAACGACGGATCTGCCATAAACAAATCCTCCGGAATTTTCCATCCTGAAATCGATATGTTTTGCGAAGGAAGAACAGCCGTCACTTTGTCCATCACCAGAAAGTTTGCACCGCATGAATAGCTTCCCTTTCTGGACTGCACTTGCGCGAAAACCTATTCGCTAATTGGTTTGGATAGCTGGCCTGCTCCTTGTACGGTCACGTTCGCTGGCTGTCGCCGCAGCCGCAGAATTTTTGCCATCCGATCCGTGATAAGATTTGGTTGTGAGGCACTGTCAAGAAGTGCGCGAGCTAAATATTCAACACCGTGCGTACCGATGACTTTTACAACGACGGTCAGTAGGAAGACATTCTCACGAGGTTGCTGCAGGGCTGTGCTAACTTCAACTGTAGGAACATTTTCAGTGGCGGTAACCATAGACTGAGTACCCGAAGCAATCGTAGGTGATGCAGGCGTGGGAGATCTTGGAACGACTATTTCTGAACTAGGAGAGGTATTTTCATTGCTAATCCGGTTGGAATTATCAGTTTGCCCAAGATGGAGAAGAATGTGATGACGTCGATTACATTTTCGGCAACTGAAACTGGAAGGACAGTTGCGAACGAAATGATCAACCATCAGGCAATTGTGACATAGGCGCTGTGATCTCACAAGCTGCTGTCGTTCGCTTGGCGAAAGTCGAGTGAATTTCGTGCACTTCGCTATTGAATGCGACTGACTGCAGGCAATGCATTTTTCCCCTGAACCTGTCGTCGATGCACAAGAAGCAAGGCGAAGCTGTGAGCGAACATGAATTTTCCTCGGTGGGTGAGAATGACTGCTGGAACCAGAAGTAAACTCGAGTGTGTGGTGATTCACGGAGATGGATTCCAACACACGCGTCCTCCGTTGCAAAAATTCGATGAGGCAGCCATAATCCGGGTTCTTTACCGTAGACGCATGGTCCTCCCACGCCTTCAGAGATTCGTCATGTAGCCGTGTACACAGAAGATGCTCCAGAATAGCACTCCAAGTTTCGGTCGGTTCTCCAAGTCTTTGTGTGGCGCTCGAATTCGTGCGCCTTTTTCATGCGCTTCTTCAACAAATAATCATTGGAGTATCGGGTTTCCAGAGTTTGCCAAGCCAAAGCGTAGTTGGCGGAACTAATGCCAATCGACTCAATCAATTGTGCAGCATCATCCTTGACGGCTGCTCGCAGATAGTGGAACTTTTGAATGGCTGGCAAATCTGGATTCGAGTGGATGAGTGCCATGAAGGTGTCATGGAATGCAAGCCATTGCATGTAATCCCCATCAAACTCGGGTAGAGATATCATCGGAAATTTGATTCCAGAGAGAGTGGACGATGCTTGGGGGAGTTGAGGGATGTGCTCGTTAATAAGAGGAGGCAGTTTCGAAATTAGGCTGGCTTTTATTTCGAATAGGCGGGTTCAAACCCCGCACGAATGGTAGCATGCTCTGCCCTACCCTGACTCGTCGTAGCACTGTCCTCAAGCTGTGCCTGAACCGCTTTCAGGTTGTTCCATACGCTGTCCAGGTACTCAAGCCGCAACTGCACCTGTGCCTGATCTCCCTGGGCGTCAAATGCAGCGACAAAAGCTTCTGCACGATCTAATGTTGAAAGCAGCGTATCTCGTCGTGATAGCAGCTGGGCTCTCATCTGCGCTGCACCATTTCGTGCACTGGATGAACGATCAGTAGTACACACTCGTTGAACAACCTGCGCACCAAATAACAACAAGTAGACCCACTGGGAATACGATAGCAAACTTGGACAGGTACTCACCTTGTCCAAGGCAAAATGTGCCTTGTATTTTAATACTGCCAACAGGAACACGATGCAGTAACGCCCTTACTGTAATTTGACACGGAAACCCTCAGCAAATCATATAGCATCTTCGTAGATATTTCGATTTCTCAGCACATGAAATTTCGAATGCTGCAGAGTGTCGTGAAATGTCCAGCATTGATATAGCTGGTCCACCGATACGGCTTCTAGGCTGAGGCGATGCCAACGCAGGAAAGTCACAATGTCCAATGTCACAACTAGGGACGCTACGATGAATAGGCCGATGATGAAAATGGCACTACGAGGCCAGAAACAATACCACTCCGGGATCAATAGCGGTCGTTGCTCGAGGACAATCAGGAACAATCGGAAAGAATTGAGCTCTTCTCAGTTCAATGCAGTTTTGCGCCGGCTCGGAAGATGGCGATGCCCAGTGAAACACTTAACACGTTGTCCAGGCAGTATCCTGGTCACGGCACCAAATTTATGTTGGCGCAATTACCCTACGTTGTGAATTTTCTTGTCGCACCAAGGTTTCAGCTGTGGGCAGCAGCAGAGAATTAACTAGCACAAGAATTTTTAACAACACGATTTTATTTCCTTCTATGCAGACCGAAGAACTTCTAGTGACTGACGATGATGACGATGATTATTCGGTAGGTCGGGTACGTTCTCGCGAAAGCTGCTGATCAAACGAGGTTGCCAGAAGAGCAAACAAACTAGGTCTAAAGTTCGACCGCTAGCACCAGTTCGAGGATGTAGAGACACACTCTCAGACCGTGCTTCCAGAAACAACATTGCCTTAATCACAAGACAAACGAAAACTGATACAAAGCATTTTACCGGAGGACTTCGACGTTGTGGGTAGGACACCAGAAACGGACCACAATAATCCACACCGACCTTTAGAAAAGGCGGCGCAGGCTTGACTCTTTCCGGAGGTAATTCTGCCATAAGCTGTTCCTGACATCTAGGTCTGATTCGAAAACAGATAAGGCATTCATGACGGATCTTTCGCACCAAGTTCCTCATGTTCGGGATCCAGAACCTTTCTCTTGAGCTTGTGATGACCATTTGTTGTCCAGCATGCAGTATTTTCAAAGGGTAGTGTTGGATCACCAACTTAGCGAGGGGATGACGGTGATCAATAATCATCGGGTGTTGTCGATTTTCTGACACAGGTGCGTTCCGGAGCCGTCCGCCAACTCGAAGTAACCCATCTTGTAATTTTGGATTCAATGAAGATATTCGGGAAGACTCTCTCACCTGAGCCTCCCGGGACAAACTTGAAATCTCTTGAGGAAAGCATTCTTCTTGGGATAGCCGTACTAACTGTAGCAATGCTGCTTCGTACTCCTGTGAATTGATGCAACCGACTGTTCTCCTTTCTCGGTTGAGCCTTTGTGAGTTCTGACGGAATCGGCGTATCCAGGCAACCAAACGAACTAGCGAAGTCAGCGACGAGCGTAATGCGAAAATTTCACTCGGAGAGTTTGATTGGAGTGGCAGTGCTACACCCTTTCGTTCCTCTAGAAATGCTGGATCAAATTGTTCGACGGTAATATCAGAGTCTTCGGGCCAAAAACTTCTTCCTTGATGCAACCAAACTGGCCCATTAAACCAGAGAGACTGGTATTCAAGCTGAGTAGCTGATATTCCTCGTGAAAGAACGTCAACTGGATTCTTAACTCCCGCAACATGGTTCCAGACACCACCCTTTGTCAGATGTTGGATCTCGGATACCCTGTTTGACGATGTTGGAGTCGGTCCAAAAAAATTACGGAATTGCCAGCTGAGTGGCCTGGCTAACCTTTTTGTATAGGTGACATAGCAGCAGAGCGGACGACAATTCGAGGTGTGGTGTTGACAGCTTGCGTTTTCTTCAGATCCTCCAGTGGCGCAACTCTTGACTTCGACATCATTAACTGAACTCGGACGAATCCGTCTGGAGAAGTGCATCAAAGGTACAGACAGGCACCGTATGCGTTATATGAAGCATCGCAGAAACCGTGCCATTCAACTTCCAGGCATTTATTGGTATAGCCAACCCATCTGGGAATACTGATAGATTCCAAAGCGTTGAGATTTCTGCGGTACTCCAACCAAAACATTTGCAGATTTTCAGGGATCGGATCGTCCCAGTTTACCTGCAGCTTCCAAAGGGTTTGGATGAAAATCTTGGCTTCGACGACTACTGGGCCTATTAGGCCCAACGGATCGAACAATTTCGATGCATCGGAAATCACGATTCGTTTTGTGACCACCGACGTAGTCTTCCACTTGGGAACTGTAAAGCTGAAATTATCTGAATGTGGACACCAAATCAGACCCAACGTCTTTACAGTTGTTGTCATTGGAGTAGCCTCCATCTCGAGGACAGCTCGATCATCGCGCAGATGAGGTTGTATCTCACTCAGAACTTCTTCACAGTTTGAATTCCACTTGCGTAAAGTGAAACCAGCGGAATCGGTCAGCTTGGCTATCTCCTTGATAAGCTGTTTGCCTTCCTCAGGGGTATCGACGCCGGAGATCATATCGTCGACGTAGAAGTCTCTCCGTAATACCTTCGCGGCAGTTGGGTGCGTAGATTCACCGTCTTCTTCTAACTGTACCAAGCTAACTGTAAGTGTAGCAAGAAACGGAGCTGACGCAGTCCCATACGTAACGGTCGTCAACTTGAAAGTCTGGATCATTTTATCTGGAGAGCTTCTCAACAAAATCAGCTGCAATTTCTGATCTCGAGGGCACATTTTGATCATTCGGTACATTTTTGCTACGTCGGCTATGTAGTGACTAAGGTAGACCAACAATAATAATAACAATAAATATTCTGACAAGTTGATTTGTCAAAATTCGATGAATCATTCAGCTGCCAAAATACATAGAATGAGGATGTGAGCCGACAACTCCTGAAACGTTACTACGCATTATATCGTTACACTTAAAGCTCACACGGTAGTTGTGATTTATACAAAATTTTCTGAAATTGGGTAGAAGTATAAATAAGACCGTCGGATGTATATCCAGGTTTGATTTATTATGTTATTGTCTAGTTTCGAGCAGATATCCGGTAGTTATAGTTTATTCAACTTTACTTGAGAATAAGTTCTACGACTAAACAAAACAGCGAATATACTTTTTGAAGTAAACACCGTTGGTTCAGCTACGTGCACATAGCTTCAAACGCATTCTTTAGCAAGTGTAAAAGGACTTACCAAAAGAAAACGCAAAGTTCTCTCCGGAAGCTCTTGTGTTTTGGAGGGGAATTGTTTGAAAGAGGAAAACTGGATGCGCGAGAGTTTTGATTCTGTGAACTAGTTTTGAGGAAACAAGACGTTTAATATTTCCAAGTACATCTATCGAAAGGGATACGACATGGCGCAGTTGGCAGGTAAGTAAGAATATCAGTACGCGTAAAATACGTGAAATAATTCTACAGAGTGAGCAGTACTCCGCTATAATTTTCTATCGAATTTGGAGCGAGCAGGACTCTAAATCTATCAAAAATATTATCTGGAGCGAGCAGGTCTCCATTTTAAAAATTAACATAGTAGCACTTCAAATGAAAAGAAATTTGCAGGCCTCCATTTTAAAAATTAACATAGTAGCTCTTCAAATGAAAAGAAATTTGCTTCCAAATTTAGAGCGAGCAGGACTCTAAATCAAAAATAAAAACGAAACACAATCTGAAGTGAACAGGTTTCTAGAAAAAAATAAAAGCAAACGGACTTTTAATGAAGAATGATTCGCTTCCAAATTTAGAGCGAGCAGGACTCTAAATATTTTCTAAAAAAGGGAGCGAGCAGGTCTCCATTTTGAAAATTAAACTATATATCATTTTAAACGAAAAAATAACTTCCAAATTTCGAGCGAGCAGGACTCTGAATCAAAAGTAAAAAAAAAAATGAATCTGAAGCGAACAGGTCTTCATGTTGAAAGTTACGGACTCTAAACGAAGAACTATTCGCTTCCAAACTTTAGAGCGAGCAGAACTTTAAATATTATTTATAGTTATATACATAAAAAAAAATGAAAGTCGAAATCTGGAGCGAGCAGGACTCCATATTAAAAAAAGTAAAAGTAATCGGAAGCAAGACTAAAGTAGAAAAAAATGCATATTATGAGACATGCCGAAAAGTTTAAAATATATTTCTGTTGGTTTCTATTTTGACAGGAAAGTATGTTAGAGCGCCTAAAGAGCCAGACGTAGCACAAGATTTATCTGATTTAGCTAGACAGCTGGCGGAAGAAAGAGCAAAAAGTGTACTTTTGGCAAATGCTTTAGAGCAATCTCGTAGAGAGAATGAAGAACTTAAATCTTCTCGAAATGAAAGTAACCATGACGAAACTCCGAACAGCAATCTCGAGTTGTACGACCAGAATCGGTTCAGCAGTACTCGTCACATGGCGTCCAACTCCAGTCTGGAAGGATCCAGGTTCTTATCTTCCATGAATCAGCTGTCAGTGGCGTCTATCAACGTTCCAGAATGCAAAGCACTAGATGGAGATGAGATTCATCGACATACTTACGAGCTGTGGATGGACTTACTCGTCGATTCGCTAAAACTGGCAGGCATTGAGGATGAGGCTACCATGTTCACGGTTTTTAAGGTGAAGGCCGGGCAACGTCTGCTTGAGATCTTCAGAAACACGAAATCGAATGCAGAAGCTCCAAATCCCGATCGAGCTCCATTTTCTAATGCTCTGTATCGTCTGAAAACTTATTTTGGTTCTGGTTCGGATGTGATGCTAATGAGACGAAGGCTAGCGTTGATGACACAAAAATTTGATGAGTCCGATCTCAACTTCATTACGAAAATTGGTTCAATTGCTCGCCTGTGCGAGTTCGATAATGGGAAAGAGTTTGAGGAGATCGTCGCCACAGTGGCAGAGCATGCCAGAAACCGTGATGTAAGAACTGCAGCGTTGAAAATGCTCAGTCGTAAGGGAAGCTTCACGGATCTGGTGGATAAAGTACGAGAAATAGAAGCAATCAGATTAAACGAAGAATTCGTCATGCAGAAATATGGAAAGGAATCAAAGGCACTAGTTGCTTCAGTCGGATCATCAAATAACTGGGACTCAGGTCGCCAAGGCGCAAACCGATACTCTCAAGGATATCGTGGTGGCATGTTCCCGTCTCGTCGAGGTAGTTGGCGTGCTCCGAGCGGTAGACCTGTCAGAGGAGGTTTAGGTAGAGGTCCTCAAGTTTCAACACAGAGTCGTGAAAGATGTTGGCGTTGTGAAAGCCCGTATCATTCAGCGAACAACTGTGGAGTCAAAGAGAAAATATGCAACAGTTGTGGACGCGTTGGTCATATCCAACGGGCATGCCGTTCGCGAGAAGCATCCAAACGCCCAGCGCAGGATTATTCAGAAGCAACTTTGGCCAAGATTGCAGCTATAGAGAAGTCCGAAGAAGCCAAGGAAGAAGAAGAAATGGTAAGTGAGAATACAGTTGTTTGATCCCTGTATATTGTTTTGATTTCGATTTGGAATATGAAGCACAAGAGAACAAAACAAAGTTGTTTTTTTACAAATAAATTTGCCAACTAAAGAGTTGTTTGATTGAAATTTCTCTTGAGCTCTTGAAATTTTCATTACCACGCACCGGCTAACATGGCGTTGCTTGAAAAGCCACGTTCTGGAGAAAATGAGCAAAATTTTTTATTAGTATCCGTATTAATTTTTGCCAGGTTAAACTAGCAAGCACGTTGTACATTAATAAACGAATTTAACAGTTAATGAGCGGAATGCAGCACGGAGACCAATTATTGTTTCACATATTCAGTGTAGGGGGTAGGTTAGCTTTTGTAGTTCTTGTTGTAATAGGTTATAGTGGATTAGGTGAGATAATAGATTAGGTTAGTTGCAGGTAGTTTTAAAATGTGAGTTTATTTTTCTGGCCAATATTACAAACTTTTTGTTTGTTACTATGTTTGCAGTTTCAGAAGCAAGTGTGTTAAATTCAACTCTCTTGGGATAGGGTTCTGAGGCCCTGACAAGGGCCGTTTTTCTGTTGCCTGAGTTGAAAAGATGCGAATTTAACCTCCGAAACCCCTGTCGCTTAATGAAAACTATGAATTCATTTCCACGCTGCTGTCTGTCGCAATAACTAGGCCGTCCCTTTTGTAAAATTTGATTTGCATTGCCTTCGTTGGGAACCCCCTTCTTGTCATGTAATGGTATATGCCATTATATAAAAGAGGCTGGATTCCCGTTAAAACAATAAAGAAGAAGAATAGTATATTATTAGGATACGACACGTTCAGACGTGTGTATCCGCTCTCGTGATAAAAAAGCGCTTTTCCGAGTTTTTCGCCCTGCTGCTGGAAATCGAGTAGACGCTGATGTGGCGCCAGACGTGGCTGGCACGTCGCTAGACGAGGCAAGCGGAAGAAGACGACGTCGACGCTGACGTAAATCATCCGTAAACAACTAAAATCTGTCCTTTTCAGGACGACAAATAATTTAGTTAAAGAATATTTTGATTGAAATTTCTCTTGAGCTATCGAAATTTTCATTACCACGCACCGGCTCAACATGGCGTTGCTTAAACTGCCACGTCCGGAGAAAATGGCAAATCAATCGCCCACATCATCTTCGTGTTCAAGTGGTTAGCGGCGTCGCCCGTCGTTCAAGCGGTTGTTGTCATGAAGTTGAGGGTTCGATTCCCGCTCAGCCAGTGGAACTTTTTGCAACACGATAATGTCCACACTGTCTACTTGGTGTTAAATGAAATTGTTCATAATTCGCTACACCCAAACTAATAAAGTAAGATTGTTATACATTTCGCTTGATTTTGTTCATTCTTGTGTTGATGTATTTGGATGATAAATCTAACTTAGTTGTGGGCAAAACAGCAACAGAATTTGCATGAAATTGAAGTGTGGTGAGGTTTTGCGCAGTGATACTTAGTGTGAGTAAGAGTGAGTGAAGTCAGGTGGTTTAGTTCAAGTCGGATCAGACCAGGACCGCAGGCGGCGGTGATGCGCTGGTTTTCCCCCGTTCATTGTTTATTTCTAAAAGCTGTTCAGTGAGAACAAAAATCGACGGCGGTAATACACAGGGCAGCGTTGCGACATTGTGATTGACTATCCATATTGTATATTGATATGTATATGATGATTGATAAGGCACAGCGTAATTTTTCGAGCATTTTTGCTGACAGTCGCTTGCACACATTTGCATGGTTCATTTGTACCATAAAACGCTTTGTGGATCAAAATGGGCGAAATTGCCTTTTCTGAATCATGCGGATTTTCAAGATATGACAGTATAAACAGCATTGCATTTTTTGCCACCTTTTCAACTTTTGGGTATATGTTCAATCTTCAGTCTGTACAATCTGAGTTGGAAACGGTGTAAATGCCTTTTTTAACGTAGTATCACGTGCGCCAAACACTAGGTGTCCTGCAGCCAAGAAAACTGTAAGAACTTCAACGCGAACATTCCCTCGTCACAGGTCATCACCTACAGGCACGTTGGACATTTTAGCGCCAACATATAGGGCGAATCTGCTTTTGTAAACAAACACTTTTTCTGCATTATCGGAAGTTGAAAACAATCTTCATTGATTTAGCGGTAGAGTAAAGCGCCTCTCCAAAGCGCTGTGACCTTTTGTCAAGAGAACTACGAAGCCATTTTACTACAAAAGCAATAGGCGTCTATTTGGCGTTACAACATCACAATGGTCATTTTATTGTGAAGAACCAATAGCGGAAGAAGAACCGGGCACAACAACAGGGTTTTGTTAGCTAATGTAATTTCTCACAACAACGCCTCCAGTTATGTCACTGACATAACTCATCCTTTCGTTTTTTTAACATGTTACTTTTGAACATTGAATCTATATATATAAAAATGGATTTCTGTCTGTCTGTCTGTCTGTCTGACCCTAATAGGCTTGGAGACTATGAACCGATCGGCGTGAAAATTTGTATGCAGGGGTTTTTGGGGCCGGGGAAGGTTCTAAAGATAGTAAGAGACCCCTCCCTCCTCTGAAAGGGGGGTCATATTTCTGTACGAGAAGTAAGAAAGTAAATAGCATGCGGAAGTTTTTGGAGGAAAGAAATTTTCTATGGAAGTTTGAGACCCCTCCCTTTAGAAAGGAGGCCCATACAAATGAAACAGAAGTTTTGTAAGAAAGAGAAATTGGCATGTGGGGTTTTCTGGGGGCGAAAAATGTTTTTATGGTGGTTTGAGACCTCCCCTCTCTAGAAGGGGTGTGTCATACAAATGAAACTGAAATTTCTTCATAACTCTAGATCTAATAAAGCAAATGGAACCAAATTTGGCTTGCGGGGATTTTAAAGGCAATCAATGTTTTTACGGTGGTTCGAGACCCCTCTTTCTCTCTGGTAGGTGGTGAGGGGGGGGGGGGGGCGGTTCTCCCATACAAATGAATCACAAGTTTCTGCATAACTCGAGAACTAATCAAGTAAATGGAACCAAATTTGGCATGTGGGGTTTTCTGGGGGTGAAAAATGTTTTTATTGTGGTTTGAGACCCCTCCCCTCTCCAAGAAGGGATGCTGTCATACAAATGAAACTGAAATTTCTTCATAACTCTAAATCTAATAAAGCAAATGGAACCAAATTTGGCTTGCTGGGATTTTAAAGGCAATAAATGTTTCTACGGTGGTTCGAGACCCCTCCTCTCTCTCTAGTAAGGGGGTGGGGGGGCATTTTCCCATACAAATGAAACACAAGTTACTGCATAACTCGAGAACTTATCAAGTAAATGGAACCAAATTTGGCAGGTAGAGGTTTTTGAAGGCAAGAAATGTTTCTATGGTAACTCAAGACCCCTCCGCCCTCTGTAAGAGGGGGGCTCTCATACTAATGAAACACAAATTTGTGCATAACTCGAGAACTAATCAAGCATATGGCACCAAATTTGGCATGTGGAGGTTTTTGGAGGAGAGAAATGTTTCTATGGAAGTTATAGACTCCTCCGCCATCTGGAAGGGGGAGGGAGGGGCGTTTCCAAACAAATCTAACACAAATTTCTGCATAACTCGAGAACTAATCAAGTAAATGGAACCACATTTGGCAGGTGGAGGTTTTTGAAGGCAAGAAATGTTTCTTAGTTGACTCGAGCCCCTCCCTTCTCTGAAAGGAGGGCTCATATACAAATGAAACACAAATTTCTGAATAACTGAGAACTTATCAAGTTAATGGAACCCAATTTGGCATGTGGGGGGTTTTGAAGGCAATGATTGTATGGTGGTTTGAGAAACCACCCCCCTCTGGAAGGGAGGGCTCCCATACAAATGAAACACAAATTTCTACCAAAAATGAGAATTGTCCAGGTTACTTAAACACAAAACGTGTTTTTCTCGGGTAAGAAGCATGTTTTGATAGAAGTTTGAACCCCTGCTCATTCAAGAAAAAAAAAATTCATTTCGAAAAAAAAAACCATAAACGTGCCAGTTATATTAAATTTTCTTTCATTTAGTTGCAAGCGTAGCAGCGCACGCACCGGGTTCAGCTAGTACGTAATAAACCATGAAATTCGTAACGAAATCTGAAATCTGCTAGCAACTTATTTAAACTAATGAAAGAATTTTCTTGTTAGGCATCTACGTCTATATCACAACCATTGGCCTGGTTGAGGCGGATGGGATCTATTCATTCTGATGTACCGCCAATCCAAATTGAAAACGTTGAATCAGATGCTCGGACAGATGAATCAGCTGATACGAGTCCCGTCACTGAAAGAATTAGTACACTTAATAGCATAGTAACAAACCCAATTCTTACGATCTCGCACATATGGGACGAATCATCTGACGAAGGAATTATCTATGGTGTGGTTGCTGGATTACGTTGTCCCTTCTTGATAGATTCCAGAGCACAAGTGAATACTTTCACGGAGAAGGGGTTCCGTATGCTGATGTCAAACTCCAAATATAAGAGTGAAGTATTCGATGTGAGGTTTCAAACGGACAGACCTCTAAAGGCATATGGTTCAGTTGGAGACATCAAAGTATCTGCAACATTCCATGCGTACTTATATGTGTCGGACAATAGACCAACGTTCCTGGAAAAATTTTATGTAGTCAACGAAGCTCGTGCTCTGCTGGGTAGAACCACGGCATTCAGGTACAGTGTGCTAATGATCGGCTTAAAGGTTCCCGTCGAATCACAAAACTTTGATGTCAAGGAAAATATTTATGCAGGTGAGATAGCGGCTCTTTCGTCGGTCGATGTTTTTCCCAAATTCAATATTCCTCCGGTTAAAATCAACTACGACAAATCGAAACCACCCTGCCGAAACATATTTCTAAATATTCCATTGGCAGTGAAACCTTTGGTTGAAAAAAGGATTCAGAGTCTGATAAAAGCAAACATCATAGAACCAGTAGCGGAAGGAATGGATACGTCGTTTTGCTCTTCCATGTTAGTAGTACCGAAGGGGAAAGAAGATATTCGCCTAGTGATCGATCTTAGAGGCCCAAATCGATATATTCATCGTACACCGTTTTCTATGCCAACCTTGGAGAAAATTTTATCAGAACTGGATGGAGCTACGTGGTTCTCCACAATAGACCTCTCGAACGCATTCTTCCACATTGAGTTGGATGAAGAATCTAGACATCTTACAATTTTTTTACGGAATTCGGTATGTTCCGTTGTGTACGCCTTCCTTTCGGTCTATGCAACGCTCCCGATGTGTTCCAGGAAACTCTTCAAAGGAAGATCCTGGGAGGTTGCAAAGGATGTAAGAATTATTTGGACGATATCTTGGTGTTTGGCAAAACCAAAGCCGAACACGACGAAAATTTGGCAGCTGTTCGGTCTTGCTTGGACAACCATAACGTAAAACTAAACGAAAGTAAATGCAATTTTGGAAATCAGTGTGTAAAATTTCTAGGCTTCAACTTGACACCTCATGGATGGATGATCGAGGAAGAGAAAATTTCAGTTATAAGGCATTTTAGAATACCCATCAACTGCTCGGAAGTAAAAAGTTTTCTCGGTCTAATTACATTTGTAGACAAGTTTATCATTCACCGAGCAACTAAAACCGAGTACCTACGGACGCTCGCTACATCAGAAAGATTTTATTGGACTGAGAAAGAAGACAACGAATTTCATCATCTCAAGGAAGAAGCGTTGACTACGATAAAGCGTTTGGGATATTACAGTCAATCCGATCGTATCGAGTTATTTGTTGATGCCTCACCGACGGGTCTTGGAGCTGTTCTGACACAATTTGATTATAAAGAAATTCCCAGGATTATAGCTTGCGCATCAAAAGTATTGTCACCCACAGAGCAGCGTTATCCTCAAACGCAGAAAGAGGCTCTCGCTGTCGTCTGGGGAGTGGAACGGTTCAGTTATTATCTATTGACTAGATCATTTGTTGTACGGACCGATGCGGAGGCCAATCAATATATTTTCAACAGCAGTCATCGATTGGGTAAAAAAGCCATTACCCGAGCAGAAGGATGGGCTTTAAGATTGCAACCTTATGATTTCTCTGTTCAGCGTATTCCAGGAAACGAGAATGTGGCAGATGTACTTTCTCGATTGATACCTGAAACACAGAAAGACGACCCTTTCGAGGAGGATGAGGAAAAACACTTCTTATACGCCTTGGATCAAGGATGTATGGAACTTACATGGACGGAAATAGAAGCGGCATCAGACGAAGATGATGAGCTACAATTAGTGCGTGAAGCGATGGAGGCCAAAAGGTGGCCGAATGAAATTCGGCCCTACGAAGCACAGAAGAAGAAATTGTGTTACCTGGGTTCCTTGATATTCCTGGATGAACGTGTAATCCTGCCTCGTTCTCTACGTGGAAAAGCCCTTAATTCAGCTCATGGCGGACACGTTGGTGAAGTGGCGATGAAAAGAATTATGCGTCAATTTTTTTGGTGGCCAAAGATGTCCTCAGAAGTCACACGATTCATCAAGAAGTGTGAAACTTGTTCGCTTTTGTCCAGACGTAACCCTCCATTGCCACTGGCATCAAGGGAACTCCCAGACGGCCCTTGGGAAATTTTACAAATTGATTTCCTTTCGGTCAACAATTTCGGATCAGGGGAGTTCTTGATTGTAATTGATACTTACTCCAGATATTTGTCAGTGGTTGAAATGAAGTCGATGGATGCAGAGAACACAAATGTTGCTTTGTGTCAAGTTTTTCAAACATGGGGGCTACCAGTTGTTATTCAAAGCGATAACGGCCATCCATTCCAAAGTGCGTCATTCAACAACTTTTGGGAAGAAAAGGGAGTCAAAGTTCGCAAGGCAATACCACTTAGTCCACAGTCGAACGGGGCTGTAGAAAGGCAGAACCAAGGTGTTATCAAAGCTCTTTCTGCATCCAGACTGGACGGCACGAATTGGCGAGATGCTCTTCAGGAATATATCCACAAGCATAATACACTGGTTCCTCATTATCGACTTGCGGTGACCCCATTCGAATTGATGGTAGGATGGAAGTATCGCGGAACCTTTCCCAGCCTATGGGGTGTCCAAAAACGTAAAGAGTTAGACCGTGCGAATCTCCGGGATCAAGATGCGGAATCGAAACTTTCTAGCAAAAAGTATGCAGATCAGGTACGTGGTGCTATGGAGTCCGACATCTGCGTTGGAGATGTCGTATTGCTGACTCAACAGCGGAAGTCTAAAACAGACCCCACTTTTTCATCGGAACGCTTCAAAGTTGTTGCTAGGGATGGAGCAAAAGTTGTAATCATGAGTCAAACTGGTGTTCAATATACGAGAAACGTAAGAGAGGTTAAAAGAGCACCTAACTTTGGGATTTCGGTTGCGCCAACGGGTGATGAATTGCTTGAACATGAAATTTCAACTCCAGATACTTCAACTACAAAAAACTTGAATCCTCTACACCTATCGGATGAACATGATGAGACTCGAATACTTCGCCGTAGGAACTTGATCAAACGTCCAACCAGATTCGACGATAACTTTTTGTACCACGTATTCCAGTAGATTGCTTTCAGCAGAATGATTTTCAGGATTCAGGATTGAGAAAAAAAACTGTTTCGGAATTACCATTCTGTTATTCTTATCTGTTCTTCAATATGATGTCTTCATCAACCGCCTTCAGCATGTTTCGGTGCGTGGCAAGATAACAGATGATCCGAAAATCTTAAGTATGCCGGTGTAAGTCGGAAGTTTATATTGCTACAATATAGAAACATCATAGTTGAGTTTTATCTCCATCTTTATGAAACGGGCACCTACCTGGCTTTCCACTCTCATGTAGCTAAATTAACTAGATGACTTTAGATCTACTGGCGTTACTAGCTGCTGATATCTGGTTCAACAAAGCCACTTTAAAATATTCCAGTTTATTCAACCCAAACTTTTGATTTTGAAAGATGTATGAAAACATACTTAAATCTTTCTTCTTTCTTCATTGCAAGTGTACAGATGGAGAGTAATGTAGTAACTAAGGTAGACCAACAATAATAATAACAATAAATATTCTGACAAGTTGATTTGTCAAAATTCGATGAATCATTCAGCTGCCAAAATACATAGAATGAGGATGTGAGCCAACAACTCCTGAAACGCTACTACGCATTATATCGTTACACTTAAAGCTCACACGGTAGTTGTGATTTATACAAGATTTTCTGAAATTGGGTAGAAGTATAAAAAAGACCGTCGGATATATATCCAGGTTTAATTTATTATGTTATTGTCTAGTTTCGAGCAGATATCCGGTAGTAATGATTTATTCAACTTTACTTGAGAATAAGTACTACGACTAAACAAAACAGCGAATATACTTTTTAAAGTAAACACCTTTGGTTTCAGCTACGTGTACATAGCTTCAAACGCATTCTTTAGCAAGTGTAAAATGACTTACCAAAAGAAAACGCAAAGTTCTCTCCGGAAGTGGTGTGAAGTGCTTGTGTTTTGGAGGGGAATTGTTTGAAGAAGGAAAACTGGATGCGCGAGAATTTTGATTCTGTGAACTAGTTTTGAGGAAGCAAGACGTAAATTATTTCAAAGTACAACTATCGAAAGGGATACGACAGGCTACAATACCGATCCGGTGCAGCCGAAATCGGGAATGAATCGAAATGATTTCGTTGAAAAGGACGACAAATCGTGGGGGAACGGGGGTTGGAAAAAAGGGGGGTTTGGTGGGGGGGGGGGTGGGGGGGGGGGGAAAAAAAAATTTTTTTTTGTTTTTTGGGGTGTGGTGGGGGGGTGGGGGTGGGTTGTGGGGGGGGGTTTTTGGGGGGGGGGGGGGGGGTGTGGGTGGGGTGAGGGGGGGGGGGGCGGGGGGGGGGGGGGAGATCACAGAAACGGGTTAGCTGGTCTTGAAGTTCCATCATTGAACATAACATTGTGGAAGTAGCAGGTAAAGATGTCGGCTTATCAAAAATGCGGCCTGACACAATCCAACCAAAGACTGTGTTTTGGAATGTTGGACCACCTTCGCTGAGCCGGAACTTTCCTTCTTGCAATAGGTCAAGGTAGTATTCAGCACCGATGATCATATCGATACCCGATGTTTCATAGAACCCAGGATCAGCGAATACGATGTGCTCTGGTAGATTCCACTGACTTATTTCTATACCTTCGCATGGAGTGGAATCGAGATACTCGCAAAGCGAGGGCTGATAGTGCCACAAACAGCTTTCTGTGAAACACCTCCTGAAACTCCAATTCCCTTCACGGTAAGATAATTCGGAAATTCCTTATGATTCATCCGTCGACAAAAATCTGACGTAACGAAGCAATACTGTGAGCATGAATCAAGTAGTGCTCTTGCAAGCACGGAGCTTCCGTTGTCATCACATATCCGCACGATAGCGGTTGGTAAAAGGACTTGTCGTGTGCAATGTGTTTTGACGGTCTGTGGTTAGCTGTGGGTTGGTAGTATGCGAATGTGTGTGTGTGATTTACATTGAAGTGGACGGTTTGGTAGGGTTTGTGGTGAGTGCTGTCTGGTGTTTTGGTGATCCCACCTGTGCTTGTTGTTTCTGTGGTTGAGATTCACTTGGGGGTTTCTTGGTCGTCTGTGGAACGGAGGATTTTGTATGAGCACTGTTTGCTTCCGAGTGAAGCAGAGAATGATGTTTCTTTCCACATTGACGGCATGATCCTCTGCTACAATTTCTTGCCAAATGACCGTGTGACAAGCAATTCATACACAGGCCATTTTTTCTCACTGCATCATATCGTTCGGATATCTTCAGTTTCTAGAACCGCTTGCTCACAAACGCTGGATGAAATGGCTCCCCACAGAAACAGCACCGGCCGGCAGAGGTCGAAGTGTGACTCAGGCTTACTTTTGATTTCTTCAACTCAACAGAAGTAAACTTATTCGATCCTGCTTGGAGAACGGTGCAATGATTCTTGACGAAGGTGATAACATTACGGTAGGTAGGTACTTCCTTAGAGTTATGCGAGGATTCCCAGAATCAAAAGGTGACACCATCCAGTTTCGAGCAAACCATATACACCAGGATAGTGCTCCAGCCATTTGTATCCTGCTCCATCTTCTGCAACATCTGGAGGTTCTTCTCAAAGTCGCTTATGAGTTGACTCAGTGCTTCGTAACTCTCCTATCGCATCGGTTCAATTTCGAAGATGGCATCGAGATATGCTTTAACTATCAGCTTTTTATTATGATACCGATCTTCTAGTTCATTCCAAGCAATCTCATAGTTTGCTGCAGTTTTCCACAGAACGTTCGGAGCTTTATTTCTGGAAGCTTCACCTTGGATAGAACCGGTTGGGGAGTTGAAACCGATGCGTTAGTGATTGCAGGTCTTATTTTGTTCTGCCACTTCAACAACGCAGCTTTGGATTTGCAGTAGCAGTTCTCGACATCCCTCGTTACAGCTGCACCTTCAGCTTCTCGCTTCTGTAAGGCTCGTTCCAACCTTTCACGACGATCCTTTTACGATTCCTTTGAATCAACAACTTGCTCCTCATCGGCTTCATCTAGAACCACTTCAATTTTCTCGTCGAACCTCTATCTCATCTTTATCACGCTCTTCTTCAAAATCACGCACAAAGAAAGTCACAGAGTTCAAACTGTTTCTTATGCGCTTCTCCCGCTTCATCAAACTACGTAAATCGTCCGGCATGGCTCACTAATTATCACTTGAATCACGGATTAATGGTAAAGTTCGTAACACTGAGGGTTCGTTTGCACTGTTCACTTCTCACCGCACTATACACTGATACACTGTAAGTTGCATTGCTGACTGCGATTCGACTCTACGTTCCACGCGCCGCGGAACGAACGACCCACTCAAGAATTGACAGCAACAGTGAGGGGGAATCCAACCAAGAAATAATCGAGCCAGCCAGATACCAGCGAAGTCCAAGACCAATTTCAACGGTAACCACAGAGACCAAATCCACTAAATAATGCCAGACACAATTTCGCATTTTTGTTTTTATTGATCACAATAGCTTCAAACCCACAGCTTAATGGCTTCAGTCATGCACACAAAACCACAGACTACACATGCAAATACCTCCCTGTTTACTCCAAATCCGTGTACTATCGTCCAGTTCGACCTGTCAGCCGAAGGTATTCGTCGATGTTCCGTCGTAAAAAAGGGCACAAATCGCGATGAGCCTCCTTCAGCAACAACAACAACAACAACAACACCAGCAACCATTCGAGTTCGGGACATTGCTACGAATAATAGCAATCGCGTACGCGCTCATAAAAAATATTGGTCCAGTTGTAGTTTTTCACGGTTGATAATACTCTAAAAGCCATTCGTCGATAGTGGCTAGTGTTTAGCGGTGATTAACATCAAAGTTGTTTGAAATCGGTTCAGATTAGATTAAATAATAGTGATCTATAGTGCGAACCAACTGCTTCTACCGCGTGTGTGCGGCAAAACAACGGTCGTCTATTGTGCTATGCTACCGTTTAGCTGCTGTATACATACGCTGTGTGTGGTTTAATTGTCACGCTTTCTGCCAGCCAGTTGCAGTGAAGAGTGGTGACCCGACAACGAAGGGGTGCAAAAGTGCGAACAAACCGATTTTTTCGGTTTGCAGCGTAAAGTTTTTCTCCGTTGTTTGAGATGGTGAAGTGCGCTGCGTTGGAAGAGTCATTCAGAATAAAAAAAGGGGAAAATAAAGAAGTTTCCGAAAATCGAAAAGTGTTCGATAGATATCCGGATAGTACTACAGAGTGCTCCAAAAGTGTTTGAATACAGTGGGGCACAACATTTTGCTAACGTTTGCAAAATATCAACGTTGAAGGGACATAGAAGGTAGGATTTTTATTCTTTCTACTCTTCTTTTGTTCATTTGGGGTAGGAAACGGGTGACCGTTGCCATCATTTTAATACCAACGTAATTCATCATGGCGGCCGCTAGTAGCGGCGATCCAGGAGGGTCTGTCTCAAGTAGGCTACCAATATATATGGACCCTACAAACAAGTTCGGTGAATTAACGATTCTGCAGCTAACGGGAAAGGATGCCGTTTCACTTGTAGCAAACCCATTTATAGTTGGGAAATCAGTAGAGGCATGTATCGGCGGACCGATTGAAAGTGCCAATACTGAAGCGCGAGGTACTAAATACACATTGAGAGTTCGAGACCCAGCCCAAGTTGCCAAACTACTAAAACTGGACAAGCTTATCCATGGAACTGGTGTAGAAGTTATCCTTCATCCAAATTTAAATGTTAGCAGGCGCGTCATCTCCTGCTACGAGCTAATTCGTATGGAAGAAAAGGACATCTTATCGGATATTATTTCCGAAAAAGTTATCCGTGTACAACGTATTACATAGATCGAAGGCCGTCAGAGAGTTAATACACCAGGTGCTTATCTTAACATTCTGCTGCACAACGTACCCGGAGTACATTAAAATAGGCTTGCTGCGTATTCCCACCCGTCCGTATTTTCCGAATCCGATGCTTTGCTATAGCTGCTTTTGCTATGGCCCTACCCGTGCCCGATGTCCTGTACCACAACGCTGTTTCAACTGCTCTGGAAATATGCACGTTGAAGAAGAATGTGGTGAAGCGCCACTATGCTGAAACTGCAAAGGAGATCACCGACCAAGCAGCCGTCAATGCCCGATGTATAAAAAAGAGGTCGAAGTAATACGTATTAAAGTTCGCGACAATTTGACATTCCCGGAAGCAAGAAAACGTGCCGATCAACAGACAGGAGGAAGTTATGCTGAGGTGGCAGCTCGACAAAGTGCGGTTGAACAAAAACTCAAAGAACTTGAAGCGGCCATGAAAGCAAAGGACGATGAACTACTAAAATTGCGCGAAGAAAGTAACCGCAAGGATGAGAAGATGAGGATCATGGCCAATCTCATCAATCAGCTAAAGCAGCAAGTCGTAAATAAAGAAAAAATACACAACACCAGGGATCAACACGCTAGCCATGAAAAACCACATCACAGTAAAGAGCAAAAACAAACCCATGTGATGACAGGTCCTGTAACTCGATCGAGAAACAATTCTCCAGCGATACACGAAACAAAGCGGGGCCGTCAGCCGAAGCATAATTACGACAAACCAGCCATATCACCAGACACAAGCCCGCCACCGAAGAGAACTACCACCACAACACATGACCTCACCCAAATGGAGTACTCCGGTGAAGAGTCTGAGGCATCGGAGACACCTCAAAGCAAGCGCCTTCGATAGTCTCACCTCCCAACAACGTTTGGACAACAATAATGACCCACGCATGAACACGGACAATGAGACGACTCGGTTCGGGAGCGGGGAAAGTGTAGTACCCCTTCCGACGCAAGTGTAGCTGGCTGAAAGATCTATCCGGGACGTTTTACCTCAACCCGTTGATGATGATTTCACCACTGCAGCCGATGCAGGGGTAGCCCTTTTTTGCCCTGGCCGCCGCCCTACACAAGCAATTACAAAGCCTGATGAAACCACCGAAACCAACTGTGCAGAATACGACGAATCTACACAAAGTCTATCCCCAGTGCCGGCTGTTGCCGGTTTTTCTGGAAGCAATTGTGTAGTAGTTTTGGCAATGGCTTTTACTGTGGGACAAGGCGTCCCACAGGTCAGTCCTCTTGTTTCCCATCCACAAACAGCTACTGCCACACCTGATTTTTTTTACAGATGATAACCAGACTATAGCAGAATTCTCGTCCGATGAAACCTTTTCGAGAATCCACCGAATGAGTATTACACAAAGCATTTCCCCAGTATTGGCAAAACAAGTGTAATGGTATCGACAACGGCCGGCACTGTGGGGCAAAACGTCCCACAGGCAAGTTTCAACACCGAACACCCCCCAGCAGAAGCTACTGCGTTACCCTCCTTTTTTACAGCCACATCGTCGAACCGAAGACCGTCATCACAAAGCGCATCGTCTTCCACAACACGATCAGGCACAGACCGTCACTCCGGTGGCTGCTTTGCACTGCAATGGAACGTGCGTGGACTTAGGGCCAATATCAATGAGCTAAAGCACCTCATCGCTGATTTCGAACCTTGTATCATCGCGCTCCAGGAGACCAAGACGAACCGAGCCACCACACTCTCAGACTTCGTCGGTAAGAACTACACGTTACTCCTGGAATCGAACAGCGTACACTACTGGCAACATGGAGTAGGCCTCGCTATCCGGGAAGGTATACCATTCGAACGATTGCAAATAAACACCACTCTACACCTCATCGCTGTACGCGTCCAGACACCGATAGAGCTTACTGTTGTCTCCATATACATCCCACCGAGTGCGACTCAATGTCAGGCTGTGTTGAACAAACTACTCGACGAACTAGATGGTCCGATTTTGTTTCTGGGAGATTTCAACGCACATCATCCCGCATGGGGCTCGTCAAAATCGAACACGCTTGGCCAATTCATCGCCGAAACGACCTTGGATAGACAGCTCATCATCCTCAACAATGGTTGTCCTACACGCATCGACCCAGCTACTGAAAATACTTCGGCAATCGACGTAACTTTCTGTTCCGAGAGTCTTGCTCGTATGTTCACATGGCGAACTCTACTGGACACCGACAACAGCGACCATTTCCCGATAACGGTGTCCATACCTGGGTGGTCGTACCAACGAACAGTACGGCAGAAATGGCTCTACGACCGCGCAGACTGGTCATTGTACGAACGCATAACCACCAAAAGTATCCGACCGGATGTCAAGTGGAACGTTACCAACTTCACCGAAAAAAATATAACAGCAGCGACTTGTTCTATACCACGAGCCAGCGGCCGTGTAGGACCAAAAGTGGTACCATGGTGGTGCCCAGAAGCAAAAGCGGCAATTTGACGACGGTGAAAGTGCCTTCGATCCTTACGGAGATTGCCGATATCTAACCCACACCATTCTGAAGCGTTGGCAAGATTCCAGGAAGCGAGAGCAGTGGCCCGAAACGTAATCAAGCAGGCAAAGGAGCAATCATGGGAAAACTTTGTGGCCAGAATATCCCCGAGTAGCACGACGACCGAATTATGGCGAACGGTAAACACTCTGCGTGGCAGTCGACAACAGCGTACTATAGTACTCAAGCGAGTGGACGGATTCACGGACAACCCCGAAGGAGCAGTGGAAAAACTGGCAACATTCTACAGCGAGAGATCAGCGACCTCTAGCTACCTTTTTTTCGCCCAACACCGCTAGTTTTTCGCCCAACACAGATGAAGTGTACAACATCGATATAACGCTCAACGAACTCCTGTGGGCTCTCGACAAAGGGCGAGGTGCCTCGACAGGTCCCGATATGGTTGGGTATCCACTGCTTCAGCGTCTTCCATTATCCGTAAAAATAACACTCCTTGAGCTACTAAACAGAATCTGGCATAGAGGTGTGTTCCCCGATAGCTGGCGGAATGCTATTGTCGTTCCGATTCCAAAACCGCACTGCCTTGATACAGGACCGGATGCCTTCCGTCCCATATCGCTCACCAGCTGTATGGCAAAGCTGTTCGAGCGAATTATCAATAGACGACTGACCACGGAACTGGCGCTGAACGGACGGCTCGACAAACGTCAACATGCCTTTCGTGCAGGATACGGTACGAGCACATATTTTACCGAGTTGGAGAAGTCACTACCAAATCACGATGAACACTGTCTGATAGCCTCGCTGGATCTATCGAAGGCGTACGACAAAACCTGGCGACATGCGATACTGCGCACCCTAAAATCTTGGAAAATAAGTGGCAGGATGATCAACATGCTGCAAAGCTTCCTCTCGGAGCGGACATTCCAGGTGACCGTAGGTGGCCACACGTCGACGAAATACCCGCTGGAAAATGGAGTACCACAAAGATCAGTACTTTCTGCCCAAGTAGCAATTCAAATGCAAATTGGTTTTATTCATGTTTTATGGAAGTTTTATCAGAGCATTATGGAGTTCATCCGGTTTTATCAGGGCATTTTCCAAGTTAAGGTGGTTTTAATTCATTAACAGTTCTTAAGAGTGATTAAAGAACACTTGAAGAAACCTCCATAAAACTACATAATTTATAAGTGTAATTCACCTTATCAGTAGTTTTATAAGATACTTGAACCCCCTCTCAAGACATCGTTTCGCAACTTGCATAAAACCTGATAAAAGTTTTGTAAAAGTTGTATGACATTCTTCTTTAAGATGAATGTATCTTGGAAATGCCGCCATAAAACTCTCTTAGAACCATTTCATTTTGAATAAGAGCACATATTCTTGAAAAAGAACATTATGTGAAAAATAAACAAACTGTCACAATGGACTCCCACAGGTGGAAGAAATTAAAAACTAGCTGATCGTTCAAACGGAAATTCAATAAAAACCTATCCAATATATTGAACACTCCTTCATCTCAGCCACCAACGACAATTTTTTTGACCATAACATTGGAATCGCAGCCTACTGAGACTAACTTATCAAAAGGGTCTATGCGTTATGCGTCCTATTTTTTGTAAAGAATAAAATTAAATGGTGCAATGTGTCGCCACTTGAAAACCGAAATGCATAACTCATGATATTTGATTTTATGTCAGTTGTGCAAGTTAAACCTAACGTCTCAGGTAGTGCGTTATATGGCGCACCACCGTGGAAATACAGCGCAGTACTTTTGACGTAAGGTTTAATGTGCACTACGATTGTAAAATATTATGTTAATGTGGAACTCTCCCGAGTCGTGCATTTCAGTTCCCAATAGGCTACACAATATTTAAACTCGTTGCAAGTAAAAATTGGTATATCATCTGAGCGAAAATCGATTTTTCCCATGATCCGCACGTTTAATCCAAAGTCGGAAGTAGTGCGCTGGAATCGCTCAGTGATCCACTACACAGTGCACTTCTTTCAGAGAAAAATCATCTTTCGCTCAACTGATGTTTCAGCCATCGACGCAATATTATTATCTGTTCTTCTTCCCAAATCCATTGTATGCATATTCAAGTTAGAGTTTTTTTAATGTTTTAATCGCCTTACGCTGGTGATTAAAAACAATAAATTATAAGCTGTAATGATGAACAACAATTATGCATAGGCACTTTTGATTTGAACGTTCACATTTTCTTTGTTTATGATGTGCCTGATTCACACTGATTTTATGGCTATCTTACGAAAGACTTGTTTACCTTGAGCAATTCGAACAAGTTTTATTCAAGCGTTACTCCTCTTTTTCAAGAATAGAACAAGTAGAGATGAACTTATCGCGCTCCTAAAAGAATCTTGTTAGTCTTGTGCAAGAAATATTAGTTTTATATGTGTTTTATGGTAGTTTTAGATAAAACCATTGAAAAAATGGCGAGCGTGGCTATTCTGGATTCCCTCGGAATGGTAGCCATTTACATATGTAAGCAAAAAGACACTCGTTTTTCCAATGCTACGAAAAATTTCTACTGTTTAAAATACATTTTGAAACTTAAAATGGATTGTAGACACAATTTATTCAAAATCTAACAATTTATCAGCCTTGTCACCTAATTGTTGAATTTTCAAGTATTTTTTATTTTTCAAATAAATCAATGTTCTAGCAATGATTCCGTGGTGCATTAAAATTTTCGAACTTTTATGTTATAAAACACCAATAAACTGAACGTCGCATGAAAAATTTATCAATTGCAGGCAAAAAACTCATGCATTTATGGTCAATTTTACAATTAATTTACATACGTATCCACTTTGGAAAAAAAACATCATATGTAAATCGATGTTTTTTATTCTCCTAAAAAAGTCTTAAAGAGGAAAATCATAAAACTACCAAAACTTGTGGTAGTTTTATCATAGTTTTAAGCATGTCCTGCATGTCATTACAAGTATGTACCGATAAAACTATCAAGTTTTAAGCGAATCTTGGGAAATAGTCTTGAGAACCTCCTGTAGTATGGGCCTTTTTGAACTTATAAGGGTTTTATGGCTGTTTTATCGATGGTATGTAGAATATCTAGTTTTATGCGTGGTTTTATCAAATGAGTCTTGAGAACTTCTTCAAGTGTACCTTAAAATTGAATTTGTTACTTGGGATGTAACGCTATTCCTTATTGCTATGCAGCCTGTCTTCCGGGTGATTCCAAGAGGGGTCGAAATACTTCTGTACGCAGACGACATCCTTTTTGGGGTGGGGGGGGGGAAAACCGATAAACTACCCCGAAAAAAACCGAAGGGGGGGTGGAAAAAGGGGGAAAAATTTTGGGGTATAGAAAATAGCTAATAAAACACCACCCCTTCTAGTGGAGTGCAAAGCGGCGGGGGGGGGGGGGGGGGGGGGTGTCGTCGTGGGTGGTGGTGCCCCCCCGAAGACCACCGGACGACGTGTGGGGGGGGGAACCGTTGAGGGGACATATTGTTGACCGAAATGGTAAAGAAAGCCTGTGAATCCCGTCTACGGATAATGCGTATGATCGGTGCCAAACTACCACGTGGCAATCGTAAATCACTACTCCAAGTGGGCTCGGCATTAGTGACGGCAAAATTGACGTACGGGATCGGGATAGTCAGCCGAGGAGGGCCGGCTGCTCTGCAACACCTTGCCCCGGCTAACAACAAAATGATTCGATTCGCATTCGGAGCTTTCGTCACCAGTCCTATGAACTCAGTTATGGCTGAAACGGGTACTTTACCATTCGATTTGCTGGCGGCACAGTCCGTCGCGCGGATTGCCATCCGAATACTGGCGAAGGACCAAAACAATAACACCCTTCCGTTGATTCAACGAGCGTCGGAGCGCCTTGTAGAGTTAACGGATGCTGCACTCCCCGTAGTTGCTCCAGTTGCAAGACAACCCAACCGTATATGGCATGCACGCAAACCGTCGATCATGTGGGACGTGAAGAAATCTGTTCGAGCCGGTGACCCACCTGAGAAAGTTCGCCCGGTAGTACAACAACTATTCGCGACACGGTTTCAGCGATCAACAGTATTATACACAGACGGCTCCAAAGGTGAAAACACTGTAGGAGCTGCAGTGCACGGCCACGGACTATCGGTAATGTACAGCCTACCAGAAGAGTGCAGTGTTTTTTCCGCAGAGGCGTATGCCCTCAAGAGAGCAATATCGATCCCGAACGTAACTAACGAGTTGACGATCATCACAGACTCCGCATCGTGCCTCCAGGCCTTGGAAATGGGAACTTCCAAACACCCATGGATCCAACAAGTGGAGCAAACCGCACAAAACAAACCAATCCGTTTCTGTTGGACACTCCGGCATCAACGGTAAAACTGAAGCAGACCGGCTGGCAAATGAGGCAAGAGAACAGCCGCCAATTGTCGTCCCAATCCCAGGCGAAGATGTACTGAGAGCGGTAAAACAAGCGATAAGGCAACGATGAAACAGTCAGTGGTATGAATCCAGGGAAGCTAAACTGAGGGAGATAAAATGCGACACACATAAGTGGACGAATCGTGGGAGCACCAGTGACCAACGAGTATTAACACGCCTAAGGATTGGTCATACACGGCTGACCCACACGTTTCAATTAAAAAAAGAACCTCCACCTAGCTGCTGTGGAACGGTGTTGGATGTACGACACGTAATTCTCCATTGCAGAAAATACGTCGATCAACGGCAAGGGCATAGTATTAGTGCGACAAGCTTTCGAGATGCCCTAGATAACTCGGAGGATAATACAAGCAATCTACTGAATTTCTTGCGGCAGACCGGGTTATATCGAAAATTGTAAAGACGCAGGACAAATAGGGAACAAAGAAACAACTTAAAATAGGAGCAATTGTATAAGGTGAACACAGCGAGAATAGGAAGAAATAATCGGAAGAAGAACGGGAATAAATCCGGAGCACGAACAAAAAGCAGGAACAAAATGTTAGCAATGCAAATTATTGCGAATGAAGAATGATGGAAAGTGAGTGATAAATTAAATAGAAAAACACCTATACAAGAGGGTGGGAAAGCAAGCAAAAAAAAAAAGGTAATAATGGTAACTGAGAGGATAGTAGTATAGGAAGTAATAGGAGAAAATGAAGATGATACAGAAGAGAAAAGAATGCGAAAAAGGAAAGGTGAAGAAAAGCGAAGATAATAAAAAACTTGAAGAAGATATAAGAGTAGAGGAAGAAGATGAAAAGTTGACGAAGAATATGTAAAAGATTGTAATGATGATGAAAAAGAAGAAAATTGTAATGATGATGAAAAATAACACAGCGAACGAGAAAGCGGATTCTAGCTGGAGCATATACAACAGCTACGCCAAGACAAACAAGTCGAAGCATCCACCAATACTGGACACGAATGCACTTCTGGTGTAAAGTGTCAGAAATAAACACAAAAAAAAAAACACCAGCAACAACAACAGCAGCACAATTTACAATCCACCATCAAATTAATTTTTCTTCACAACCGTAATGCAATGGCGAACAGTTTATTCAACGGATTGTACCACTTCACAATGGCCCAATTATTCTTATGGCCGCGTCACAAAGTCAGAACATACAACATCGATTTCCGAAATCGCCTATTATCCGGCTCGAAGGACCAAATATGTTAACGCACATAGAACGTCCGAATCTTGCGGTTTGAATATTTACGCGCGGTGATATGTTCACAATCAAAATAAAGATTTGGAAAGCGATCGAACAACACACTCTTTTTATTGTAAAGGGCTACCGTAGGCGACGATGGTTCAATTTCAACTAGTTTATTGTTTACATTCTCTATCCCATAGAGATGGTTAGAGTCATACCGATCGTATGCGATCGGTAGATCCAAAAGCCTATCCTATTGTGTATAAGGCTCGATAGTATTGAGCTGTTCATTGTGGCTGAGATAAACATGAGTGACCACGCACTATGGTGGTTCTCCCAACATAATCTAATAATAAAAATTTTAAGTGTGTGGCGCAATCAGGAGTATCCTTTTTTCGTCCGATTTTTCGTCCGATATCACGGACCTTATTGTCCAACACCTGGATTTGAATGGCGTCAGCAACGTTCTCTACTAACTGGTCCACGTTGAAATCACACAGGTTAGCGATTGCGATGATGCGTTTAACGAACTTCACGGCCGATTAGTCACGACTTTGTGTTACTGATCGCAATTTTTGGCGTTGTAGCAGGTCGTAATCCCTGGATCCAAAGTAGTTCTTCAAACTGGCCATAGCGTTAGAATATGGGGCCAATTCAGCACTTGGCGTATCCTTTGACGAGGCGGCACCCTTCCCAAGTAACACCAGAAACATCTTCTTTGACAAGAATATAAGAAGTTTGTTGTAAAAAAGTCGTGAGGATGAAATACCAAACATGTCTGGTCTTGAAAAAGTTTTCAGGATGTTTGTCATCTTACCACTACGAACTATTTTTACTCACTTTTAAATATCCATACTTTTGACTGATTTGAGTTAAACGTACTTCATTTTGGATTGTTTGGAAATAGCGTGTATGCTAGATGTTTGTAAATATGTTGATAGGTTGCATTCAAGATGAATTTTAAACATGTTTTTAACATCCTCATGCAATAGTGAAATCATTCCGAATAGATTATGAATCCAATACAGTGACGGCTGAAAATATGTTTATTTGAAATACTAGAATAAAATAAAACACTACCTAAATGTAAGATTGTGATGCCACTCACTGATTCAAATAAAAGCCAAATTGGGCATAGGGGTTTATTCAAATGTAGCATAAAGCAACAGTTTGGGAGAATGTTTAGTATTTTTTATAAATTGTTACGTTTAATTTGTGGGGGAGTCTTTTGAGATGTAGCTACGCACAACATAATAGAAAAATTGTATTTGTATTTTCATTCATACTGACATTTCTCGGTTCAATTTTACAACAAAAAACGCAGAAAATAAAAAACGAAGATTTGAAAATCAAATGTGTTACTAATGTTTTTACCCGTACTGCAGACTTGTACTGTAGGACTGTAGACTTGGTAAATCGCCATGTTGGTTTTTGTGAATTCCATAAAGAAATCTCACTAAAATTCAATCATTTATTCGGGGTACCTTCTACGTGTTTTAATCCAATCGATGGCGCATGAAATTCGGGAAGGTAAAACGGAAAGTTGCACTTCTAACCTTGAGCCGCATATACAATTTTGATACAACTTCCATGCTCAAAGCAGTTTTTATTTCTCATTTGAAAAAGTAATAAACAATCATCTTTAACGCGTAAAATACCATTAGCTACGATATCGTTTCGCCATTAAAAAATCTTGTTTATATTTTTTTTACTTTGTTCATACCGTGCTTGCTTCGACAAAACATATCATTATGTTATAAGCATGCTGTTGGAAGCATCCACAGAACATAATATTTGTCTTACGGATGTCCTACAAAACATCTGGTATGACCTAAAAGATGTTAAAAAATGCCACATTTATTGCGCTTTTTCGGTTATATGCGTGTATGAAATTAAGTTATTGACGTTAGAAAAAAAACATAAGCTTGGTCTAAAACGTGTATTATTAACATGAATATGACAAGTGGTGTTACTTGGGTTCAGTACATCCAGTAGTTTTGGATCCGATTTGATCTTGAAGATGCTCATTTTAACGTGCTCTTCGTGTACGCCCATCAGCTGCATTGATGCTTCCAATGCTCGAAGGATTTTCTATCGATATCGTCTTCGCCTTCACCGGGCTTGCATTCGGGGATGTTCATCGAAGCATACGACAGGCCAGTCATCGTCGCGGACAGCGAATCATTTACGGTAGAAGATGTTTCACGCATAGTCGAATGCCTACGCATGAAGCCGGCATCGTTATTTTCGTCATTCAAGGAATATTCCAACTGCCTGTTCTTAGCCTGCGCCTTCTTCAGTTTCGTGGACAATGCTGCTACTTTTCTTCTTTCTCCTTCCAGTGCCTCTGCGGGGAACAATGAATTCGTTCTGTGAAAACAAAATTAGGCCGTTACTCAATGTTCCACGAGAAGGAAACATGTGTTTGGTAATAGTGCGATCTCCCAAAGTGAGCTCATAATCATAATCCGAATTATATGTATATGTGAACATCTGCAGATTTAATAAAGCACCATTACGGTCTGAGTGTACCGGACCAATATAAAACTGAGTCTTGGCATCACTTTTCACTTTGATTGTTGTTATTGTTGTATTCTCCATATGCGCGGAGTAAGGATATCTAATGATGAAATTTGTCAGAAGCAGATAATTTTCATGAACATGAGAGGCTTTAGGAGTGGACAGTAATTTATTGCTAGAACTAAGAGAATTAAAGAGAAAGCATTGATAGTTCCGTATAGAGTAACGGCAGGTTTTGAAAATTGAAAGATACAAGTTGAAAACAAGTTGAAGGTATACTACATTCATATGCCCTCCGCTCGTTTTCAACTTGTATCTTTCAATTTTCATAACCTGCCGTTACTCTATACGGAACTATCAATGCTTTCTCTTCAATTCTCTTAGTTCTAGCAATAAATTACTGTCCACTCCTAAAGCCTCTCATGTTGATGGAAATTATCTGCTTCTGACAAATTTCATCACTTTTCAACCAATTTAGATGGCTTTATATTCAATTCATAACAATATGTATGTAAAAGATACCACTCATCGTTGCAGGCACAGCCATAAGACAGTGGATCGTCCTCTACGAATGATTTGATCAAGTTCGACATCTGCCTTTATTCAATTTAACACTGTCTAAAGGGCCAAAAACGGATGGGCGGACTCGTAAGCAGAGACACTTACGCGTAATCCGCGGGATAATGAGAATCTCCTTCCAATGCTAGAATCCTACAACCTAATGTCGAACAAGCCATCAAACGTGAGGACTTCCCAATGAGTGGGTAGAAGAGCTCGCCATCAATTCACGAATTGTTAATGACAGGGAGTTGGCAATTCCACTCTCCCCATCCAAATCGCTTCAATCCGGTGCTCTGATGGTCCCTTCCCAACCCTTTTTATTTGATGTATAATATAGTGATGTTCATATAATAATGTAGAGTATTTTTCTTTATAATAATAATCTTACCTTCCCTGGTCTACCTGGTTGTAAATAATACAATATGATGAAATAACTGAAACAATGATAGACATATGAAAATTTTATGCTGCTTGGTGCCTCATTACAGCTCAATCATTGGTAGTTGAATGTAACTCCGGAATGTGAAACCTTTTTTGCCAAACCATTTCGTAATTAAATGAAGTATAAACATGCATTATGGCATTTAAGTTTATACTAAATAATAAAAAATATGTACGTATTTATAACATATGGGTCGTAATCAGCAGAATTGAAAAGCATTTATTAATTTTAATAATATCCAATGATCTAATTTAATAGAAAAGAACCTTGAGCTACAATGACAAAAAAATAGCTATACTATCTGGAACAAACTTCCTTGTACCCTTGAAGCAGATAAAATTTAATTATTATTATTATTATTATTTATAATAATAATTTCAATATGTTTTAATAATATACAATGATGAAAATAATACGATGTTGCAATAAAATAATGTATATATAATTATAAAATGCAGTCATTTGCCTCTTCGGCAGCGGTGTTAGTTGCTTTAAACTCTGAAATAACGGAAATTTCCAATGTGATATAATGAAACATAGTTGATCACCTGGCAGCCGTTTTGCTAGGAAAATGTAAGCAAACAATAAGGCGAAATAAATTCCCTATGAATATGATTATTGCCTAAAAACGGAAGCTTAATAAATCTGAAATAAAAGAAATAAAAATAAAAACAAGAGGAAATTTGATTTATCCGCTAACTTTTGTTTCCCACTGGGCCCATAAATGATTCTTTATGCCTGTCTAATAGAAGATGTAGGATCAATGTTAGGTTTTGTATTTTTAATTGTCTTATGATAAAGAAGAAAAAAAATTGCATTAAAAACCATCGTATCTTTTCATATACATAGCGTGAGTTAGGTTGGCTTAGACTCACAACGATGCATAAATGCGAAGCTGAAAATAGCATTAAAAATATTGTGAAGGTTTTGTGATAATATAAAATTATAATAACCATTACACTTGTTATGTCTGCAGATTGTGGTCCTGCTACAATTGTAAACGAACTTGCATTATCACGAGGGAAAAAATAATCTTAAATTATTATACCTGAAATTAGCACTGAAATTATTATTATCTGAAATTAGCACCGTCGGACCGTATTAAGAATACTTCCATTTTTCGTGGCAGGGTAAGATTTCAGCATACTACCTTACCGGGTCGCACTGCCGATGCCAGGACAGACCGCGCCTCCCTGGTGGACACAGACGCTCGGCACGCACCTCCTCAATCTAGCTGAAGTCAGAAGGACAACAGTGCCCAGGCTGCACTACCAGCTAAGTACGCAACCCTTAGCTGGCGGTCTTTGTCATCTCTTGACCCGTGGAAGCATGAGGTAGGAACTTGTGAGGACCAGGGCTATGTTGCGGGGACGCACGCTCCCTGCCCATTGTCAACTCATCATTTTGCAGCCCATATTCAATTCATAACAATAGGCCCTTAAATAGTCGAATTATCGTTGGCTTCCTATTTTATTTCAGAATTCAGAAACTGGATACCTGAAAAATGCATCACTGTAGTTATCTTAGCGTCCAAACTACTCAGAGGATCTAGACTACTGTGAATCATTAGTCTGCAGCCTGAGTGTACGTCATCACTCGGAGTCAACATACAATAGATAAATGACAACAGGTTTTGAACAGCATATAAGACATGAACAGAGCAACCTAGAACTCTTTATTGCTTAATATAATCCGCTTAGGTAAACTGAATAGAGAAACTTACCAGCCCACAGAATCCAGTAAGTCTATCTGTATGATAAAACTTCATTCCTTCGTGAAATATACATTCCTGGTTGTATTTTTGAACGAAAAATCAGAGCTGTTTTAAAGGCTTTCGGATTCCAGAAAAAATCCAAATTATTCAGATAGATACACATTGTCAGTTAATGGAAGATTAAACAGCAAATGTGAGCTTTGTAAAGTTACTCAGAGCTCATAATCGTTTAATGTTAACCACTCAGAGTAACTAAAACATTGTGAGTTATCATCCCACAGGGTCAAGCTTCTCCATGCTCCTAAGACCGCTCAAAGTCTCTTGTAGACACAAGTGCTTGATATTACAATTAAACAGCAACTCAGAGCTGTATACTACCACCCGAGACTCTTACTATCTTAATGTAAAAACTGTTTAACAGAAACACATAACTGATCCGTGACATCAAGAGCTTATGACGCTCTCTGAGAAACTAAGCATTGATTATTATAAGCCCACAGTGTCCAGTTGTTTCAAGCTTCTAAGAGCGTTTAGTCTCTTGAGAACGCAATTACTTGATATCGCTATCGAACAACAACTCTGAGCTATTCGGAACCACCCTGAACTCACCATATCCTAAAGTAAAGATGATTAACAGCTACTTAGAACTATTTAAATCAATAGTTACGCTTAATTACCGTGATTGACGATACATTACGAACACGATGGACCAGCTGGCACTTGAAAGTTACTAAAATGCTGTATAGAGCCTTCCAGATATCTTGATCTGTAAACCGCTCAGAGAAACCAAAACAGTGTGAGATATCAGCCCCCAGTCAAGTTTCTCCTAGCTCCATAGACCGTTTAGAGTCTCTTGTAGACATAAATGCTTAGTATCGCTATCAGAACTGTGCATAGCAACCCAGGGCTCAGGATATTGTATTGTAAAACTTCTGAACAGCACCTGTGGAAAACCACCCGGAGCAAGCCAACTATGTAAAACTACATTACGAACAGCACTCAGGGCTGTGTACCTGGATCTCATAATCACTTCTTTAAAATCGCTCAGATAACTAAACAGTGTAAGTTATCAGTCCACGGAGTCAAGTGTTTTTTTTGCCTCCTTAAACCACTCAGAGTCTCTGTAGATACCAATACTTGATATCACTGTCGAACAGACACTCAAAGCTGTACAGAGCCTCAGCCACTCAGATCTCATATTTGCTTAGTATACACTGTTGGAGAGTAACCCAGAGCTGTACATAGCCACTCAGAGCTCAGGCACAAACAGCAACTCAGAGCTACCCAGAACTTATAAATTCTTCATGCGGTATGCTAAGAGAAACTAAACAATGTGAGTTATCAGCCCACAGCGTCAAGTTTCTCGAAGTTCCCAAGGCTGCTCAAGTCTCTTTGAAACCCATTTGCTTGATATCTCTATCGAACAGCCACTCAGAGCTGTACAGAGCAACTCAGAGCTTATTATCTCTTAATTTAAAACTGTTGAACAGCAACTCAGAGCTGTACAAGCCATTCAGAGCTCATGATCTCGTAATTTAAAATTGTTGAACAGCAACACAGAGCTGTGTAAAATAAATTACAAACCGCACAGAGAAACATAAACATAGTGAGTCAGCTCACAGTGTAAAGTTCTTTTTTTTTTAAATATTTTTATTTTTTTAGTGTCCTGAGACCGCTCGGAGTCTCTTGTAAACACAAGTCCATGATACCACTATCGCCACAGCTACTCAGAGCTGTACAGAACCACTCAGAGCTCATTGTCGCTTCTAGTATTAAACTGTTAAACAGCAACTCAGAGCTGTACGAATCCACTCAAGCTCAGTCACAAACATCAATTCAGAGCTATGTTGAGCTTACCCAGAGCATATAAATGCCTTATGTTAATTGCTTATTAAACTCATAATGTGACTTATAAGACCGCAGCGTAATGTTTCTCCAATCTCCCACGACCGCTCAGAGATTCTTGTAAACTCAAGTTCTTCACATCACTATCGAACACCCACTCGGAGCTGAACAGAGCCACACTCAAAACTCATTATTTCTTGAACAGCAACTCAGAGCTGTACTACCATTCAGAGTTCAGTCACCAATCCAATCTATTCTTGATAACAAGTTTACTTTGAATTTTCAGTTCATAGAACGAAAAGATAGTAGTAGATCATCAATATTTGTGAACCTTGGCTAGCATGAGATTTTTAACCATCTAAAATTGAAGATTAGAGTCACAAAACGACAAATGGATTTGTAAGGCAACTTGAAAAGTATAATTGTTTACTAGCATGACGACCACGGTGGTAATTGGTTGATGTTTGGATTCCATTTTCTTGAGAGAGGATTTCCAATAATGTCTTTTGAATCACCCAAGCTAACCCAAAGCATACACCGTGTTCAATATTTTCTCATACAAAATAAAACTCTATTTATTTCAAATCGATAATCCAGATTTTATTGATAACTTTACCCATTATATTGCATTATAATACTGATCAACTACAGCATATGTTTTGGAATAACACCGCCTTTAACCTTCTTGACCAGCTCCAGACGTTTTTTCGAAACCGTTACAGTGCCTCATGACTTCCATCGGAATTTCGTCCCGAATTCGTTTGATTACGGTTTTGAATTGGTTCATATTAGACGCCCTGTGGTCATTTACCTTCGCCAGCATGTATGACCATACGAAATAATCCAAGGGATTCAGATCTGGTGAACTGGGAGGCCATTCATTCTTGTCCAAAAAGTCGGTCAAATTTTCTCGGCAGTATGCGATGGCACTCCGTCCAGCTGAAACACATAGTGATCATCTCCAAACACTTCTTGTACATATGTAACGAATGCGAAGTGCTCAACAATCAGCAGCTTGAGCGCCACTCTCCGCAGGGAGAGGCTACGGATGCTTTTTCGAAGACCCGGCAGAGGCTCTTTCAATAGGGCAGGTTAATTAGTTTCTCAAACACCCGAATTCACTCAGACTAACCAACAGTGGGACAACCAAATCTTAAATTCTTGCATGTAACCGAATTTGGACCTAAATGAATCAAATTCGTAGACGGTTGAAATTCGATAGCTCTGCGGAGATTAAATTAAAAGAAGAAACGTCCGAGCAATTACCGTTCAACTCATCAACCTTCAGGAAAAACTACTAGGTGCGTTCAAAATTCATTTTCTATTTGGTTTTAACTTTCTATTTACATAGGCCTATAGCATCCTAACTGAAGGTGACGTCAATCATTTAACAAGTCTGGACTGTTTTTGGGTTTCTCTTAAAACTACATTCACATATGTACACTCTCAAACCTTAATCAGCTTCTTCAGCATGTGGTGGGGGCAGGATCATGGAGACGCGGGGTACTTTCACGTGACCACGTGGTGCGATCTTTTTGTCGTAGCCGTTCTGCGCGACGTGACACAAGCGCACGCGATGTTTTCGTTGAAAACGGTGTTTAGAAGCCACGGCGTTATCGAATCCGCCGCACGATGTAACAGCACTAATTCCTTTCCAACAAGCGAAGATTCCCACTTTCAACGAACCGACTTTCAAGATGGCGAGATGTAGTTTCGGACCCAAAGGAAAGGTGGCGTCCGATCGGTTTTTGAACACGTGAAGTAACGTCCAACGGACACGTCGGAGCCGTTACGTACACACTTTCACGGGATGATCCAAAGCTCACACTAGAGGCGGTTGGGGTGGTGTTACCGATCGCTCGCGTGTCGAAGGGGAGTTTGGGGTTCGACGGTCACTTTTCCGAACCTAGGGAGACACCCGCGTTGATCGGCGGGATTGCCAATTCGCCTGATCAACGAATAATCGTGTTATTTCCCCAATACCACAATGTTTTTCTAATGGTTTTCTAATGATTTTCTAATGGCTTACCTTCGCTACTAGCCACAGGGGGCACAGGACCTGGCTAGACGAACTAGTACGCTGTTCCCTAGTTTATAACGTTTAACTTGAATAATTATAACTAATTATTAGAATTATTAGTCCTTGTTAAACAGGATACTCAACTTACAAATAGTAATATATATTCTCCACTAAATTAAGTTTTCCTTAAGGTAACCGCCACAAAAAAAAACCGTAACAAAAAACAAAACTCCGCACAATACAACCTATTTTATATGGAACGCTATTGCTACATTCAACCATCTCCCTTTCGTCATTGCTAGGTCCCTTTTAGCATCTCTTTCTCGCAATACCGATGCCGACATATCTTTTCAAAATTAACTAGAAAATAAGAAGAATGATTAGTAATTTCCATTTAATTCCAACTACCTTTATTGCTTATCTTGACAGATACGCGTATTTCGTCTACAATGTGCAGACTTCTTCAGTGTCAGCAGTCGAGTATTAGTACACGACACTGAAGAAGTCTGCACATTGTAGACGAAATACGCGTATCTGTCAAGATAAGCAATAAAGGTAGTTGGAATTAAATGGAAATTACTAATCATTCTTCTTATTTTCTAGTTACAGGTATTCCACTAAACAGCTCACACTCTCCATAATTTTTTAAAATTATTTTGTATGGGTTGTTGGTTTTTTTTATTGCGGAGACCTTGAAGCCGAAAGTAGATTATTTTGCCCCATGCCTGCAGACTTAAATGAGATCCGGGTGGAGGTTTTCACAATATTGTTTTAAAAAAGCTTTCAATAGTTTCATCACTTACCGATAGTGTGTGCCAAAGCACATTGATTGGAGCTTTCATTTTGGATTACTGTTATACTAAGACTGTTATACCAAAACTGTTATTTTTAGAGGGGTTCACAATGTGCCTTACACATATGGCTCTACAACTTTCTCCAAAACTTCCGTTTTCTCACTGACGCAGCACTTTGGAACCGTGAAATATTCCTATCACACTCTGGAACAGTTCTTGAAGAGAGAGCCCACAATCTGTCGTTCTTGACATTGTGGGATTGTTGCAAGAAGAATAACTTTTCGTTGGAAAAGATAAATTTTTCCCCACCGTGCCGCGACAAAAGAAGACTTGCTCTTTCGAGTCGTTTCTGCTTGGAAGGTTCCGAAACTCCGTGAACCTTACGTTTCTTGAAAGCTTGGAATCCGAGGTCATTTTGCAGTATATTGTACATTGACGATCTCAAAACATTCAGATCTGCAGCCAGTTTACGTACAGAGCGCTGTGATTTTGGTCTTATCCGTTCCCTGACCACTTTAACAACTCGTACAGTCCGCACCGTACGAGTACGACCGGATCTCTTCCGGTCATCCAACGAGCAAGTGTCACGGTACCTTCAGAAGGTTCGGTACACAAAATCCCGCTTTACTCCGAGGTTTTTCAAATTTTTGAAAATAGCGCCCGGGCGCTCACCTTTCAAAAACTTTTTTATCACCACAGCACGAAACTCCTTCATCGCTGGTAAAAGATAAACACCGAATGAAAACAATCGGACGTAACCTAAAAGCGTTTGTATAAACATAGTGCAAAACTACACCAACACATACGTGAAGCATGTTGAGTAGTTGCACGACACCAATGCAAGGAAAAAGTGTATGAGGATATATTGGACACGGTGTACAGTAACTACAAGAGGATCAAGATGGCCGATTGTGATGGACGTGGAAATTTTTGTATTGCGTTCTGTCCCTCAACGGTGTATCGCGCGACTACCGACATTCCCAACAAACATCATTGCTGAATAACTGCTTGTTCAAACAAGATTGGAGAAGTTGTTCAGCGTTTTCTTCCTGAAAGCTGAATAACTTCTTCAAATTTGTTTGAGCAAGCGGTTATTTAACACTAATGTTTGTTGGATTATTTCCTTTTATTTGAGTAAGGCTAGAGCGTGAACAATCCGAGGACACAGAAAAATAAGAATAAAACGGGAATGGAACCAGATCAAATGCTTTTTCCTTTTCTGTTCGCTTATGGGGAACACTCCTTGGTGGTGCGAAAAACCAAAAGAAAGAATTTAATTAAACTTACTTGAGAGCACCAGGTTCCCCACCGACTGTGCCATCTTCGCGTTATGTTATCATCACCTTTGTATGGGTCTCATCTTATTGTTCATATCTGGTTTGCAAAGGTGGTGGCTATAGAAGTCAATATTTATGATCGACAAATCGCCTTCAATGAATTCTTTTACTATTTTTCGTCAACAGTCACTCGTCAGCTGGCAGAATAAATGGAGTACAGGAGATTTGGGGCGATGGTAATATTCTATCATCCCAAAGTTGTCGAAGAAGTCTTGGTTTGGGGGGATGGATGTGGGTTGAGACTTCATTCGTGTGATGTCTCGCCTCATGTCCAATCATTATTTTTTGAACGCTCATTTATACCGAGTGGGGCTGAGCGACAGCAATCTCTGTGAATGTGGACAAGGTTACCAGGACGCAGATCACATTATTTGGTCATGTGCGGAGCATCGTGGAGTCAGATCTGAGCTTTATGATTCCCTTCGGGCTCAAGGTAGACAACCCAATGTACCGGTTCGAGATATTTTGGCTGTACGTGATCTGGAGTTTATGAAACTCATTTATGTGTTTTGGTTTAGCCTTAGATTGTAGTTAGTTTAACCTGTATGTTTACGATAAGTTTTTTTTTCTTTGTTTGTGTGTGTGTTTTTTTTTCTTTCTGAAAAATGTTCAAGTCAAAAGAAAACCAAAAGCTGTATAGTTATAAGTTTTTAGCCAATTATGAATTTAAAATAAATGTGCTTTGTAAACCATACTTCAAATAGCCGCCCATCTTCCCATCCGTTAAATTGTTATTCCTATTAACCACGAGACGGCCGCGAGTAATGAGTTCTATCCCCTTAACGTTAGTTTTAAGATAATCTATATATATATATATATATAAATATGAGAACCTGGCTCTGTAAAGTTGATTCGATTGAGCCTGTACAAATAAATGATTTAAAAAAAACTACAAGGTACAGCCCAATGGGGTTGTGCGCAAAGGTGACGTAGGACTACGCAGTAATCTAATTCCCAGTTGATTTAAGTCAGTCGGGAAGCTACGCTTTCAATCCGCTCGGAAATATCATAGACGAAGCTGTTCATAATGCTTATCGCTTTGGAGGAAAAGACAGTATCGGGTTAAAATGCTTCAGCACCCGGTAGATGTGGTGCTATACGTTTCCTTTTTCCGTACTTCTGGAACTGTTTTTCTTCCGAGCGAGAATGCACCACAAGAGCACATCCTGTGGATATGATCGACCACCTGGAGATCATTATCCTTATTGCGGTGTAGATGGTTGTGGTCTATTTGGGATTTCAAAGTCTATTATTGCCGATAGACGTCTAAGTCGAAAAAGTGCTAATGGAACGTTCGACCAGCTTTAGGAAAAAATATGTAAGAAAATTCTATTGTATACTCTTTAGAAAGCATTTGGTGGCTCTTTATGATGATACGGCCCGGTTGTATATTCTACGATGGTTGAGAGGGCCACTATCTTTAATGCGTAGAAGATACTTATGGATTTGTTGGTTTGTTGGTTGTTCAACGCGCTATGCCATTTCCTCCGGGACGCGGCGTTTAAAGCAATGCCATGTTCAGTCGGGTAATGGAAATTTCAAACAGCACCAGAGAAAAATTCAAACAAATTCTTTGATTGACAAATTGATTTGGTCGACCTGAAAAGGACGGATTTAGTTGACGGGGGAGAAACATGGTTCACGCTTTAACTTGGGCTTTCTTCTTGGTATTTTTGGTTCAGTTCCTCGTTGTTGCGGGTGGCCATCTGCAGGTGACGTGGGATAATTCTTGTCTCGTTGATGTCACGGGCGGCATTTCCCGCCAAATCGTAGGCTTTAGCAGCCATGTTTCTCACAGCGAGGTTGACGGGAGCATCGGCATCAACAGCCAACTTCACCAACGCCTCTCTGGGCAACGACCGCTCGCCAGTGCACCCTCCAGAGTGCTTGCCATCGCCAACTGCGATCGTACAGCCACTGCACAGCTCCACGACTGTCGTAAGACTCAATCAAAATGTTCTGCTAAGAGCTATTAGGTAATGGCGTCGGATGCTAGTGCACGAAAGAAGGCGGTACCAACGAAGGCAATTTGATACATATTGCATCAAAGGGGACGAACTTTAGTTATTGTGCCACAATAATTAGTTTTAATTATTACACGCTAGACGGATGATTTTCTTAGCTGAAACATTTCTAATTTTGCTTGCCACCGCCAGCAACTAATCCTCTATGCACAACTGGGAACTACAGCGAACTCAACCACATGGTCGGTGTGAAGTGTCGCAGTTCGGTTCGAATTATCCGTTTAAGAATTTCGTTTATTGGTTGTTCCACGTTCTTTGTCATTTACTCCGGAACGCGGCGTTTAATGATTGCTATGTTCAGCCGGTGTGCGATAATTGAAATTAATTTGAAACAGCACAAGAGAAAATTTTAACCAAACAAACTCTTTAGTTGGCAAACTGATTTGGTCATCCTGAAAAGGACAAATTTATTTGACGGGGGAGAAACATGGTTCGCGATTGAACTTGGGCTTTCTTCTTGGTATTCTTGGTTCAGTTCCTCGTCGTTGCGGGTGGCCATCTGCAGGAGACGTGGGATAATTCTTGTCTCGTTGATATCACGGGCGGCATTTCCCGCCAACTCGTAGGCTTTAGCAGACATGTTTCTCGCAGCGAGGTTGACGGGAGCATCGGCTACAATAGCCAATTGCACCAACGCCTCTCTCGGAAGCAGAAAAAACCCAAACGGAACCCAACAGGCCGCGTCCGTAAAACCACGGGCCCGCAAACTCTACGATTCGTTATATTTTTAGCTCAACTCTTTCTTCGGCACGCATGACGTTACTCGACGAGGTCCCTAGTTTTTTCGCAACATCCCGAACGGAAGTCACTGGTTTTCGCTTGTAGGCATCCCTGATCTTTTTATCGGTATCCGGACTAACAGGACCGGATTTCCGACCACTTTTCGGCGGGAAATTCTGGGTGTATAATAATGGACGATGAAACGTATGTGAAATTAGATTACAGAACGCTTCCCGTACCACAATTCTATACTGTAAGCGAAGACAAAGACATCCCCGAAACGGAGAAGACAATTTTTACCGAAAAATTCGGTGAGAAGGTTATGGTTTGGCAGGCAATATGCGAGTGTGGTAAAACATCTAGTCTGTACATCACAACGGAGACGATGAACACTCAGAAATACGTTAAGGGATGTCTCCAGAAGCGATTATTGCCAATGATCAGGCAGCACGAAGGTCAAGTAGTGTTTTGGCTTGATTTGGCGTCATGTCATTACGCAAAGGACACTTTAGAATGGTACAAAAGTCAAAATGTATGTTTCGTGCCGAAAGACATGAATCCGCCGAACTGCCCGGAGGCACGGCCAATCGAGACTTTTTGGGCTTGAACCAAAGCAAAGCTTCAAAAATTCATAAAATCATCATCCAAAAATTTAAAAAAGATTGGCCAAAAGTGGTCAAAATGGTGGGAAGTACCACTGTGCAGGAGCTAATGGGTCATGTTCAAGGAAAAGTTAAGAGTCTTGGCTATGATTAAATATTTTGATTAAACGAGAGTAAAATATCATATTAAACACAAATACAAATATGATTTGCCAAATAAAATTATTAAAACTAAAAAAAGCATGACTTTTTTGTTATTTTGAAAGTGTGCTTATACTCTCTGGAACTGTCTATATCAATATACAATATGGATGAGTCGATAGCACAAAATGCCTCAACGCTATTGGCCACTGGTGTTCTAGTTTTGTTCTCACTGATCATCGACAAAGCGTTTTATGAAATAAACAAAGCCATGCCAGTGTGTGATAGCGACAGGTTGCACACAGCTTGGTGTAAAATATATAAATTTGCTTCAATGCTGTACCCTGAATTCCTCGCCAAGCGAACCAAATGTGAGGTTTCTATTACAGTGCTTTTAGTTTGTCAATGTGGCTGAATGGTTGCCATCAAGGACTGCCATGTTGACAGCCACGGTCAAATCTCGGTCTCGAATTTTCACAATTTATTTTTGTGAGTCATCTGACTTTCGTGCTCCCATCTCTTACTCACAACCACTGCGCACAACCTCACGCACATATTTAATTTTTCAAAGCGAATTGGTGAGCTACATTTTTGCCCACAACCAATGTTGGATTTTTCCTCCAACTTACGACTCACAGCAGGAAATGGAACAAAATCATGCGAAATTATATTACAATCTTGCTTTATTATGTTGGGTCTAGAGCGAATTACGAACAACTTAACCTAACACCCAGTGGACCAGTTTGGACATTTTCGTTTTGCAAAAAGTTCCACAGGATGAAGCGGGAATCGAAACCTCAAATTCATGGCAACCGCTTGAACGACGGGCGACGCCGCTAATCACTTGACCACGAAAATGATGTGGGCGATTGATTTGACCATTTTCTACGGGACGCGGCTTTTTCAACGCCATATTGAGCCGGTGTGTGGTAATGAAAATTTCGATGAGCTCAAGAGAAATTTTTATCAAACATACTGTAGAGTTTCGAATTTGGGAATGATTGCGCTTCGTTTTTTGGGTATGAATCTTAAATCACTACTTTATTTGTTCGACTGACAATATGCGACGATTTTCGGTTCGATGCTATCGACTGTTTATTTCCAACTAAAAACTTAGCTCTACTGCCTATTGGGTTTTATCGATCAGCGGGAAGATGGGTTTAAAGATAACCACTGATAACGATCGGCTACCCGATCGGATGCTGCGATAGATAAATCGTACAGTCGTTTGGTGGAAGTGAGACAACTACTGATAAGAGATTCGAGCAGTAAAGTCTGTCCATAGATGATGCTACATTTACTTGGTGACTCAACATGCCGGCCACCGTGAAAATGCTAATTTTAACGACTCAAACTTCATCATTCTCCTAGCCTGACTATGCATCAAATACCTATTAATCTATCCTAGGTTAACTTATTCATACTAGATTCTTTTTAGTTCTAATTTTATCTTTCGCTAATTAATTAACTGGTTGTTATCCTCATCGTGACGGCTGTCACGTCTCTTTCGTTCGGCGATGGGTTGTTTATCGTTCATCGGCGTTCGTTACGACATCGTTTGTATGTTTACCTCTCCGTGTGCTACTTCGGCGACATCTCGGGAATTGACTTTTCGGGTCCATGTGACTTCTCGGAAACCATGGTTGAGCGATCGCACAGCTGATCGGCGCTGACCTTGACCTTGGATCTGGATGGGTGGTATATTTGTAGGGTGACTTCGTGCTTCCTTCTCATAGGGCCATCGGAAACGCCGTCCTCGGGGTGGTATTGTATTCTGCAAACAAATATCGGCGGCTTTTTCAAATATTCAGGAGATCAAAAAAACAATACTTAACTGGAGCGGAGGCAACCGGCCTCCACGGGTCCGTTACCGGACGATGACCGTTGGCAGCGAAGTACTGAGCGTACTTGTGCATATGTGACGACATCCTTCTGGGCAATAATTTGGGCAACGATACATCCTCCGATGGGTGATTCGACAGCGGGTAATTACAGGCTTGCTTTATTAGACCCATGCCTTCCACATTGCAACTTCACAAGTCTATCCGACGTATAGTGAATACATTGGGTCAGCTACAGACCGTCAAAGCATAGCCAGCATGAACCTCGCTCGTGATGGTGGATTGGTGCAAACGACGACATCGCAGACGTAGGGAGATGAAACATTCTATTATTTTTTGAAATATTTTTGAATACCACTACTTACATGAACGGGAGGTCATTAGACCTCCCGACGGTGCGCAGTGGAACACTGCGTTCGGTGAAAGGATCCTAGGTTTCCTTCTGCGATTCGGTGGCATCACCACCGTCAGACTGATTTGGCAGCACGCAGATTTTGGAGATTCCCCGGCGATATTCACCGTCCTTCGTCCGCACATCGACAACTCGGATGCAATCGTCGTCTCCTTTGAAGATTTTTGTGATTCGGCCGATGCTCCACTTCAGTGGAGGTAGATATTCGGACTGCCATTGCTTCCAGATTCTACGAACGTATTCCTGAGTCTGTTGGTATCGATTAAGTCGGTTGAATGGGACGTCGGCTAGGCTGGGTTCTGGGATGGCGGTTAGCGAACGGTGAACCAAAAAATGCCCTGGTGTGAGCACCTCCAGGTCATTTGGGTCCGAGATTAACTGTGTCAAAGGACGAGAGTTAAGGCAGCTTTCAATTAGGGTTAGCAGGGTTAAAAATTCGTCCTGGTAGAGGATCACATTTCCCACAGTTCGGCGAAAATGGTTCTTCATCGACTTAACCGCTGCTTCCCAAAGCCCTCCGAAATTTGAGGACCTGGGAGGAATGAATTTGAAAGCTATCCCATCTTCCGCACAACTACGGGTAACCTTGTCTTGATGCTGTTGAGACCGAAACAGACGGCATAACTCTTCAAGCTCCCGTTTGGCACCTTGGAAGTTGAGTGCATTGTCGCATTCTATCTGCTCTGGTTTGCCTCTACGAGCAACAAAACGTCGTAAAGCGGCGAGAAACGAATTGGTGGTCAAGTCTGCTACGCACTCCAGATGGACCGCCTTTGTAACCAGGCAAACGAATACTGAAACGTAGCATTTGACGGCTGTAGCACGGCGGATCGGGCGATAGTTAAATGGGCCACAATAATCAACTCCGGTGTGGACGAATGGAAATGTTGGTTGCACACGTTCCGGGGGTAGTTCACCCATAAGTTGCTCCAAAACTTTGGGTTTGCAGCGAAAGCATCGAGTACAAGCATGGACCACTCGGCGCGCAAGATTTCGGATGCGAAGAGGCCAGAAACGCTCCCGCACGACAGCAACGAGAAGCTGCGGTCCAGCATGTAAAAACTTCAAGTGATAGTGGACCATTATTAGTTCTGTGAGAGGATGTTTGTCCGGCAAGATCATCGGATGCCGTTGGTCATACGAAATAGGTGCATGGCGCAGCCGGCCACCGACGCGCAGTACGCCGTTTACCAAAATTGGAAAAAGCGTATTGAGATGCGAATTGGGTTTGACTTGTGTCTGACGGTTGATATCTGCATGTTCTTGAGCGAAGCGTTCTGCCTGCGCAAGTTTCACGAGTGTTACGGTAGCTTCGTTGATCTCCGTAGTTGTAAGGAAGCCAATGCGACGAGTTGTTTTATCTGTAGCCTTCGCGTTGTATAGGAATCTACGAAGCAAAGCGATGGTACGGACGAGTTTGGAGTACGAGGAATATAGGAAAAACAGCTCATTTGGTGGTTTAACTTGAACAGGAAGCGATATTGATCGTTCTTCCAATTCCTCGGGCGTAAAAGTTCTGCTAGTTGGACGACCAAGAGCTGGCCAAAATCGAGATGGTTGACTAAGCCAATCTGGTCCCTTCCACCACAAAGAGTAGTCACGAAGTTGAGCTGCAGGCATTCCTCTAGAGATAATATCGGCGGGATTCTCGGAACCTGGCACATGTGACCATATGCCATTAGCTGTTATGCGCTGTATCTCAGAGCACCTGTTGGCGACAAACGTTTTCCAGCGAGAGGGGTTTGCAGTTATTTGGTATAGTGTGATTTCGGAATCCGTCCAAAAGTATTGGTTGATTTTTAGGTTCAAACTGGCTTCAACTTTCTCAAACAAGTGGCTCAGCAAAAGAGCTCCACAAAGTTCAAGGCGTGGTAGACTGACGACTCCTCCCTTTTTCCCTTTTCCTTTCGGTGCAATCTTGGATTTCGCGGTAAGAAGGTTGGCGTGGATGTTGCCAGCGTCAGATACTGCGCGAATATAGATGCAGGCACCATATGCTCTTTCGGACGCGTCGGAAAATCCGTGAAGTTCTAAACTTATGACTCCAATAGTTGCGACGACCCATCGAGGAATCTTGAGGTCAGAAAGTTGACGAAAACTATCTCTTAGTTCTAACCATTTTTGCTGACGGGACTCGGTAAGTGGCTCCATCCATTCACAACCGTCTCGCCAAAGATCTTGAAGAAACAATTTTGCTTGAACCAATACAGGACCAGCAAGACCTAAAGGGTCAAACAAGCGAGCGATTTCGGAAAGCACGGTTTGTTTGGTGATCCTAAGCTGCGCAGTATATTTCGGAACATTAAACTGCAACGTGTCTTTACTAGTATCCCATTGAAGTCCCAACGCATTTATGGGTGAAGAAGATGAATCGAGCTCGAAAACAGTACGCTCATCTCTCAATTGCGGAGGAACAGCTTCTAGAATAGCCGCACTGTTTGAAGCCCATTTGCGGAGAGGTAATCTAGCTGAATAAGTCAGTTCGAGTATTTCCTGACAAAGTTCTCGACCTTCTTCAATACTATCGGTTCCGGTGAGCATGTCATCCATATAAAAGTCTCGACCAAGAACAAGAGCTGCATTTGGATGACTTTCAGAACCATCTTCGGAAAGCTTCTGTAAACATTTGGTCGCCAGGTACGGAGCCGAAGATGTTCCGTAGGTAACTGTTGTTAATTGAAAAGTCTGTAGAGGTTGTGTAGGCGAATTTCTCCATCTGATCCTTTGTAAGGGTTGGTCTGATTCTCGTACTAGGATTTGTCGATACATCTTTTCGACGTCTGCGATGATGGCAAATTGTGGCATTCGGAATCTGAGGACGATGGTTAGTAAATCATCTTGGATGACAGGGCCAACATACAACGCGTCGTTCAGAGAGACCCCGCTATCGGTTGAACACGACGCATCGAAAACCACACGTAATTTAGTGGTGAGGCTATCCGGCCTCAGAATGCAGTGATGAGGTAGATAGTAGGCTGGAGCTGTACTCGGCCAGGCATCTTCGATCGGCTTCATATGACCAAGCCGTGCATACTCGTGTATGAACTCGGTGTAAGCTTGCATAAGCGTAGGACTAGCGTTGAGTCGACGTTCTAGAGAGAAGAAACGACGATCTGCAATGTCTCTTGAGTTCCCAAGCCTCGAAATCATCGAAGATTTGGTAGGTAGAGCGACAATAAAACGACCGGAAGAATCTCTTTCTGTCGTTTTCGCAAAGCATTCTTCGCATTTGGTTTCTTCGACGGAATGTGTGCTTCGGATGGAGCACGATTCGATTTCCCAGAGTCGTGCTAGTTGATCTTCAATCGTTGAATTGGACAAAATGTGGACAAGGTTAGAGGACGATACTGGCACCTTCGCTTGCGCCTTTCCTGATACCACCCATCCTAGGGCAGTGTTCTGCAAAACTGGCTCTGCACTATTATTCTTGATCTGACCGTCACGGAGAAGGTCGTAGAAAATGTCAACACCGAGAATTAAATCGATTGAGCCAGGTCGGTTATATGTTGGATCAGCCAGTATAATATCTGAAGGCCAATTGGCTTGAGACACGTCAACAGATTGATTCGGTAATTCCAACGTCAGCTTTGAGAGTATGTGAAATTTCCAAGTTTCTTCGAAATCAGCGTTGCAGGACTGAATACGAATAAGTGTGGTGTGCTTGGACGAAATAGACGAAAGGCCAACTCCGCTGATAGGGACGAATTCCTTGGTTCGGCGAAGCTTCAGTTTTTGTGCGAGATTTTCCGAAACAAAATTAAGCTGTGATCCAGAGTCCAATAAAGCTCGAGCCCATAGATGAGTGCCAGAAGACGTGAATACCTTCACCAAAGCCGTCGACAGAAGAACAGTAGCGGGAACGGTATGGTGTGCTTTGGTGAAAGGTATCGAGAAGTGGCTGGTTTGAGGGGTAGGGCTGGTGGTTTGGGTTCGATTTTCCACTAAATGAGATTGATTTGTCGAAGAGGTAGACTGAGGACGAGTACTCGGAGCTGAAGATGGCGACGACTGCGAATTTGATGGTTTAATGCTCGATTGGATCGATTGACTATTAGGGGCGACGGTTCTTTGATGTAGCATCGTGTGGTGCCGTTGTTGGCATACCCGGCAAGTTCCACTAGTGCAAGCCCTGACTAGATGCGAAGGTGACAGACAGTTGATGCAAAGAGCATTCTTCTTTGTGGCTTCAAACCGCTGTGTAGGAGTCATTTTTCGAAACACTTCGCATTGATAGGGTGAGTGGGCTATTTGTTTACAGAAGGGGCAGGATTTTTGAGCGGTAACGGCTGAATGGGCTAGATTCAGTTTGGTTGCTTGTGAAAGGGAACCTTTTATGGAAGAGCGAGAGGAATCGGATGGTCGACCCTTGGAAGCATCGATTGATTGCAAGACAAGACTATGGCTGCGTAGGAAACCGATAAGTTCGGTGTAAGTAGGGACCACTGTCGACTTTCTATGCGTCTCCCAATGACGCAAAGTAGCAGAATCCAGACGAGAGCTCAGCATAAATACCAATAACGTACTCCAATTTCCAGGCTGTTCTCCTTCTTTCTCCAGCATCTTTAAATTACGTTCGAAAGTGTCGATTATACGATTCAAAGAATCGAAGCATTCCCGTTTTATCGGATCGACAGAAAAAAGCGATTCAACGTAAGATTTTACAATCAGGTATTTATTTTCATATCGCCTTTCAAGAAGATCCCACGCTACCATATAGTTGGCTGAAGTTACCTCTATCACCTCGACCACAAGTTTTGCTTCCTTTGAAAGAGATGACAGAAGGTAAGAAAACTTATCGACATCGCTAAGTTGCGTATTTGAGGCAATCAGCGATTGGAATGAATCTCGGAATGCGGGCCATTCTTTGATAGTGCCATCAAAGCTTGGCAATTTTATTTCTGGTAGCTTTACACGAATCTGCTGAACCGGGCCCTGGGTGGTTTCTCTAGGAATATCACTATTAGCCCGAATTTTAGCTAGAATCGAGCCTTTCAGTCTCAAATACGTTGATTCAAATCTAGTTCGTGCCTCTCTGTTTGCTTGTTCTATAGAGATCGCTTCCATTTCAACTCCTGCCTGCGATTGTAGTTGTGCCTTTTCTTCCAATTCTTGTTTGAGAGTGTTCTGGAAATCGTCGGAAACCTCTAACTGCAACCTAGTATCCTTAAAATCCTCGAAAATCTCTATTAAACGCTCCTTCCAACCCTCAAGCATGTCCCTATCCCTATCCTCTTGATAGTTATCCACTAAGTGAGCCAAATTTTTCAAAGAATCTCGGCAGAACCGCTCTCCTTTCACCAACCTTCTCAGATTTGGAGCCATGATGAGCACTTTTACAATCGCAGTAGGTAACCCAAATACCAAAATTCCACGATTTACGACCAATCAGGTCGTGCAGGTATTACGAAAAATTCACCAACGCAGAATATTTCCGAAACAAGCTGGTTCCTCTTTCGATCCGGTCACATGCAGCATGCAGTTCAGTACTTACAGTCTTCAACGATGAACCCAAGCCACCCCACGCGGTGATACCCAAGCCACGCTCTCGGAATCGGTCGACAAAGGCAATCAGGACTAATACGTTCTTGCTTTCAATAGCCTGGCTAGACAATCAAATTGTTCTTGATGGCGCAAATAACATTCAATTAACGACCGTTAGCACCAGCCACTTATTCGCATATGCCACGAAACGCAACGGTCAATTGTTCGATACACGATCTGACACAGTTTTCTTCTCACATGTCCTTTTTTCACGGAATCACTCAAGATCACTTCAGACCGACGACGACGAAATCACTAGCACAATTCCCAACAGCAAATAATCCGGCTCGAAGGACCAAACTTTATGTAGAGTTTCGAATTTGGGAATGATTGCGCTTCGTTTTTTGGGTATGAATCTTAAATCACCACTTTATTTGTTCGACTGACAATATGCGACGATTTTCGGTTCGATGCTATCGACTGTTTATTTCCAACTAAAAACTTAGCTCTACTGCCTATTGGGTTTTATCGATCAGCGGGAAGATGGGTTTAAAGATAACCACTGATAACGATCGGCTACCCGATCGGATGCTGCGATAGATAAATCGTACAGTCGTTTGGTGGAAGTGAGACAACTACTGATAAGAGATTCGAGCAGTAAAGTCTGTCCATAGATGATGCTACATTTACTTGGTGACTCAACACATACTCTTTAGTTGGCAACTTGATTTGATCGTCCTAAAAAGGACGGATTTTAGTTGATAACATGGTTCGCGATTGAAATTTTCTTCGTTTCGGGGGCTTGGGAGGAGAAGTGGGGGGGGGGGGGGGGGGGGGGGGGGGGGGGATTTTTTTGGGGGTGGTTTTGTGGGGGGCGTTTTCTACCAACGTGCTCGCCGAACACGTCTGTCGCATACGGATGCACAGCGAGAACTGATGATTGGTCGGTCGTCCCCACATGTTTGATAATCGCTGGCACGGTAACTGTGGCAGTATGAACCAATCAGAGCGTGGTGCAAATATGATGTCATTTTCGACCAATAGCTATGTGCGTTTCGACATTTTTCTTTCAAGTACATTTTAATTAGTTTAAACAAACGTTATGAATTAAGTTTGCAAAAGGGATTCAGCTTTGAAGTTCTACCTTGCGATTGAAATACTTATCGTAAAATTTCTGTGGGCCAGAGAGGAGACATTATCGTTCAAAGTCTCCAAACCCGCGTAACGCTTGCGATTTCAGAGATTTTAGAACGGCGCCCCTATACAGGAATGGAAAAGAGAGACGTAAGTCCTACGTCAAAAAACTGGCATCTATTTGGTAACAAGTCATACTAATGCGGGTAGTGGCTGGTTTATACCTACTTATACCACTTAACCGCCTTACCGAAAGATGGCTTCCAACAAGATCACACTTACTACGCTCGTGGTAGCGTCAACTGGCTGGCTCCAAATTCACCACTGGCTTGGTTAACCCTTCGGGGTACTTGTCACCGCCAGCTGCCAATTCAATACTGGCTCAGAGCCGCACTGAACTGGCTGCTGAGCGAATGGAGCATCTCGCGAAGGTGTACCCCTTTTATATCGTTCACTGCTGCATATGAGATCTCCCTCACTTACATTTGAAGTCTATGATAGGAAAATACTTGGCATATAGTAAATTTACCCTGCAAAACGGAATTATAAGACATCACTTTAAAGTTTAATGTTGAAAATCAATAATTTTTTATAGAAATATTTCCGGTGTCCAGCAAACAAGCAAACGATGAAGTTCATTCCGTCCGCTCTCCGTTGCTTTGGAAGTTTTTTGTATTTAACACAAAGATCAGTTTTCAGTTCAGTTTTTTTTTCTCGATACGCTCCCACCAAACGTGAAATCGAGTTTTACTTTTCTGAAGAAGAAAACATTCAGTTTAGGCAATGCTATCCTAATTAATTTCAATTGGCAATCGACCATATCGAGCCATACTGCACTCCTCCGCGTGGCACGCATACCAGCAAATCGTCCTGTGTTGCGTGCACTCGTTTGTCTGCCAACCACCACCGACCAGCATCGTCATCATCATCATCATCATCATCATCATTATCATCATCGTTGAGCTTCCCTTCTAACCGGTACACGCGACCACACATCGTCGCTCGGTAGCAGCAGGACATTCGTCGCCCGGCTGCAGCAGATCAGTGATACATATAAGATAAGTTTTAGTTTCTGTCTCTCCTGAACACGTTATATTTTAATACATTTAATTTTGAGTGCGTGCGTGTGCGTGCGTGTGTGTGAGAGAGAGTGTTTTTAGCTTTAATTTATTTTTCTGTGTTTGACTGTTTATAATTGCGTCAGTGGTTGAGCGTCATAAGCTCCCAAAAGCGAGCCAGGGATGATTTGTCGGAAGATGAATCATCTATGGCGTGAAATTATGAGGTAGCTCATAAAGTTACCAGATCACGTGCATATCCAGATGGCTCAGCTGGTCCATGGGTTGTTTTCTTTCAGCCCAAAACGAAACCTCTTAATGTATATCAAATTTCGAACGATCTGACGAAACTATTCTCGGCCGTGACCGAGATAACTAAGGTCAGACCAAATAAACTTCGGGTCGTTGTGTCCAACCTCAAACAAGCTAATGAGATTGCTGTCCCTCAGCTCTTAACTCTAGAGTATCGGGTGTATATCCCAACTCGGGGTATTGAAATTGAAAGTGTGGTAACCGAAACAAGTCTGACCCCGGAGATCCTGCTGAAGCAGGGGGTTGGTCGATTTAAGAACCCTCTGCTGTCTCCAGTTAAGATACTGGATGTGCGCCAACTAGGAACAGTATTGATCAATAAGGATGAAAAAAAGTTTACACCGTCAGACTCGTTTCGTGCGACCATCTCTGGCTCAGCCCTTCCTCAATACGTCGAGTTAGGAAAACTTCGACTACCTGTGCGGTTGTTCGTACCTCGGGTCATGATCTGCCAGAAATGCAAGCAGATGGGACATACGACCTCCTATAGCGGCGATAAGGCACGGTGCTCCAATTGCGGGGAGAAACATGAGGATGGCGCCTGCGCAGACAGCACACCAAAATGCGCTTTCTGCCAGGGTTCTCCTCCTCATGCTCTCTCGTCGTGCCCGGCGTACAAACAACGCGGGGAAAAATTAGAACGCTCGCTTAAACAGCGTTCCCGGCAATCGTTCGTCGAAATGGTGAAAAAAGCCTCCCCATCACCCAATGCCAATACAAATCCCTTTGCTCCTCTGCCAGATGACGAGTCTGACTTTGATTTGGCTGAAGAGGGAACATCAGTCAGTTTTCCGAAAGGTGCTTCACGGAAGCAAAGACGCGTCCACCCACGGAAAATTACTGAACAGGAGCCCAAAACCAGCTTGCCAATTTCAAGAAAAGGTGGAAAAAAGGAAAATCCAATTCCACCTGGTTTTGGTAGTATTAACTACACCCAGGACTTTCCATCTCTTCCGGGGACATCCAAATCCCCTGATGCCCCAATTTAAAGAACAGAAGCCCCTTCCTCAAGTGAGCTGTTCTCATTCGATGATATTGTGGAAGGTATCTTCAAATACCTCGAAATTTCTGACCCTCTCAAAAGCATTGTTTTGGCAATGCTTCCCACAGTTAAGACTTTTTTGAAGCAATTGACAATCAAGTGGCCCCTCCTTGCAGCTATCATTTCCTTCGATGGATAATTTTCCAAACGAGGCAGGGATTAGATCACTGTTCTTCAGTGGAATTGTCAAAGTCTTATTTCTAAATTGTAATCATTAAAATTTTCGGCTCACAATACCGATTATGATGCATTTGCTCTTTATGAAACATGGCTCTCTTCCGAAATCGATCTTGCGTTTCATGATTTCAATATTATTCGTCTTGACCGTGAGGATTCACGTGGAGGAGGAGTACTTTTGGGGATCAAAAAGTGCTACTCCTTCTATAGAGTGAATTTTCCCCAAACTCCAGGTATTGAAGTTGTCGCATGTCAGGCTGTTATGTAAAATAAAAGCCTTTGCATTGCTTCTGTGTATATTCCACCTAGAGCCTCAATTAACTAAAAACAACTTTCATATATTTGTTCGATCCTTCCTACTCCACGGTTGATCATGGGATATTTCAACTCTCACTGTATAGGCCGGGGAGAACTGTACGATGACAACCGGTCTTCCTTGATATATGACCTCTGTGATAACTTCAATATGACAGTCCTTAACAATGGAGAAGTAACACGTTTGGCTGGTCCATCCTCAGTTGGCAGTAGATTAGACCTCACACTTTGTTCGAATTCATTATCGTTGGACTGCACGTGGAATGTGATCCAGGATCCCCACGGTAGTGATCATTTGCCTATTAAAATTCCGGTTGCCACTGGGTTCGATCCGTCGGAATCCATCAACGTCGCGTATGATCTTACCTTAAATTTAGGACAGCTATTGATGAAGCCGTAACGACGGTAGAAGGGCTTTCACCGCTGGAGGAATATAACTTCCTTTCCAACCTGATCTTGGATAGCGCGTTTCAAGCTCAAACTCGACCTGTTCCAGGAACGTCCTTCTCCATGGTAGGATCAACAATTCACCGAGGTTTACTGTAAAAAGTCCGACGCGTTTAAAGTTTTCCGTAGACGTGGAACACCTGAGCACTTCAAAGTATACACGGCTCTCAAACGCAAACTTAAGAGCCTCATCAAGGCCAAGAAAAGCAGTAACTGGCGACAATTCGTGAACGGGCTGTCGCGTAAACGTCAATGAACACTCTTTGGAACACGGCGCGAAGACTGCGTAACCGAACTACGAACAACGAGAGCGAGGAGTACTCGGACCAATGGATCCTCACGTTCGCGCGTGAAGTTTGTCCAGATTCGGTGCCGGCACGGTTGATTCTTCGCGAAACCACGAATTCGGTAGATGAGATCAGCCAACCCTTTTCAATGGTAGAGCTCTTTCTCTCTCGCACTCCTTTCTCGTGGCAATACGGCCCAGGGGGTGATAGGATCAAGTTCAACTTGCTTAAAAACCTCCCAGACGTTGCAAAGAGGCGCCTGTTGAACTTTTTTAATAAGCTTCTGGAACTCAACATTGTACCGGATGATTGGAGACGGGTGAGAGTTATTGCCATTTGAAAACCTGGTAAGCCCGCGTCCGACCACAACTCCTATCGACCCATTGCGATGATCTTGTATTCGCAAGTTGTTGGAGAAAATAATCTTCTTCCGTCTGGAAAAATGGGTTGAGACGAACAACCTGCATTCAGATACTCAATATGGTTTCCGTAGAGGCAAGAGAACGAGCGACTGTCTCGCGTTGCTTTCTACAGATATCCAGCTAGCTTTTGCTAAAAATAGCAAATGGCTTCTGTTTTCTTGGATATCAAGGGGGCTTTTGATTTAGTATCGTTAAAGTTCTTTCAGACAAACTCCACGCTTTTGGCTTTTCACCATTGATGAATAATTTTTTGTACAATTTGCTGTCAGAGAAACATATGAGCTTCTCTCATGGAACCTCTACAGCTTCCCGATTTAGCTACATGGGTCTCCCCCAGGGCTCATGTTTAAGCCATCTTTTGTATAATATTTATGTCAAAGACATTGACAGTTGTCTAAATGACAACTAAACGTTGAGACAACTTGCAGATGACGGCGTAGTGTCTGTCACGGCACCCAATGGGGTTGATCTGCAAGGACCCTTACAGGATACCTTTGACAATTTGTCTACTTGGGCTCTAGAGCTCGATACCTAGCTCTAGAAATCTCTTCGTAGAAAACTGAGTTGGTAGTTTTTTTCTAGGAAGCACAACCCTTCACAACCGAAACTTGAAATTTGGGGTACATCGATAACTCATTCCATGTCCTTTAAATATCTTTAGGTCTGGTTTGATTCTAAGTGCGCCTGGAGATCCCGCATTGAGTATCTTAAAGAAAATGCCAGCAAAGGGTCAACTTTCTCTGCACAATTACCAGGACCTGGTTGGGAGCGCATCCGCAAGATCTTCTAACGTTGTACCGGACAACGATTTTGTTGGCTATAGAATACGGTAGTTTTTGTTTTCAGTCAGCGGCTTGGTCGCACATTATTTAACTAGAACGTATTCAGTATCGTTGTTTTCGTATCGCGTTAGGTTGCATGCACTCGACTCACACCATGAGTCTTGAAGTGCTGGCTGGCATGTTGCCACTCTCGGATCGGTTTTCAGAATTATCTCTCCGGCTCCTCACCTGGTGTGAAGTTATGAACCCCCAGGTAATCGAAAACTTTGAGAAGCTTCTCGAGTTGAATCGTCAAACTCGCTACATGACTTTGTACCATTTGTACATAACACAGGATGTCAGCCCTTCGCCGAATATTCCCAATCGTAATTGCTTCTCCGACCTCGGCAGTTTGGTTCATTTTGATTTATCAATTAAACAGGAGCTTCATGGAATCCCAGAGCATCATCTTCCTATGATTGCTCCGGTGATATTTGCTGCAATGTTTGGCCAAGTTGATTCCACTAAATCGTTCTTCACTGACGGATCTTTGATAGAGGAGTCAGCAGGCTTTGGTATATTTAATGAAACTTATAGCGCCAATCGTAAACTTCAAGCTCCTTGTTCCGTATATGTCGCTGAATTAGTGGCAAAACACTTTACGCTAGAAATTGTTGCCTCATTAACACCGGATCAGTATTACATTTTCACGGATAGTCTCAGTTCTATAGAAGCTATTCGCTCCTTGAGGCCAGTAAAGTACTCCTCGTATTTTCTCATGAAAATACAGGAGCTTCTAAGTGCTTTATCTTCGCGTTATTATATCATTACCTTTGTTTGGGTCCCATCTCATTGTTCAATTCCGGGCAATGAGAGCACAGATTCGCTTACAAAGGTGTGGGCGATATTCACGATCGCCAAATCGCCTTTAATGATTTTTTTTACTATGTTTCGTCAACAATCACTCGTCAGCTGTCAGTATAAATGGAGTAAAGGAGATTTGGGGCGATGGCAACATTCTATCATCCCAAAGGTGTCGAAGAAATCATGGTTTGGGGGGATGGATGTGGGTTGCGACTTCATTCGTGTTAATGTTCGTCTCATGTCCAATCATTATTCTTTGAACGCTCATTTATACCGTATTGGGCTGAGCGACAGCAATCTCTGTGAATGTGGACTAGGTTACCAAGACGCAGATCACATTATTTGGTCATGTGCCGAGCATCGCGGAGTCAGATCTAAGCTTTATGATTCGCTTCGGGCTCGAGGTAAACAACCCAATGTACCGGTTCGAGATATTTTGGCTGTACGTGATCTGGAGTTTATGACGCTCAATCATGAGTTTTTGACTAACATTAGCCTTAGATTGTAGTTTGTTTAACATGTATGTGTAGTCAAAAGAAAACCAAAAGTTGTATAGTTAAAGTTTTTAGCCAAATTCCGAATTTAAAACATATGTGTTTTGTAAACCATACTCTAAATACCCGCCCATCTTCCCATCCTTTAAATTGTTATTCTTATTAACCTCGAGACGGCCGTGAGTAATCGGTTCTATTCTCCTAACTTTAGTATTAAGATAACTGATGTATATAAATATGAAAACTTGGCTCTGTAAAGTTTATTCGATTGAGCCTGTACAAATGATTTATTAAAAAAAAAAAACAGAAATATTTCTGATTGATTGCCCCAAACATTTTGATTTTTTTTTTTTTTTTCAGAAACGACTGAGATATTATCGCTCAAAACCTATACGATTTTTTTTATATTATACCCCAGTACAGAAAACAAAGACGTAGTCCTACGTCAAAATGATAATAACAATTCTATTTATATTTTAATATTCTACTTAAATATTGAAACATAAAAATTGTATTCTAATTCTATTTTAGTTGTACATTTACTTGACCAAATTTATGGTTTCCAATAGTTGATTTCCTTCGCCCACTACTTTCTAAGTTCTAAGGAAGTTCAGCTCGCGTTCAAAAAAAGGCATGCATCCGGGAAAAACTCGAGAATACAATTTCCGGGTCCTTCTTGTAGCACGTTGCTTTTGTTCTGCACTTTGTTCGGTGATTTTCTGCTTCTTATAGGTCCTTAGGTTGCTCCGTTTGATCATGCCTACGCTCTTTTCGCCCGCACAACGCAAATGTGTTTGGATAGCTAATTTCTGGTACATACCATAAAATGTTCGTAGGTATGCTAATTGCTGAGAGTCGTTAAAAACATAATCACTTTCTGTCTTTTTCTGTTTACGTAGAATTACGTTTCTCTTTTCTATACCGATTGTCATTTCCAAACCTTGAACAATGAGAGCGTTACGCGAAAGGGCTTTGAACGTTAATAACTTTGGTTCGAGTGCAAAGAATTACTTCATTCATACACCATTCAATCGGGAAAAAAAAACTACAAGGGACAGATCGATAGGGCTTCCTGGAGTTGATTATTATTCTTAGAAGTTATCATAATAATCACGACTTCTGTTATAGATAGTGGAAGGATTTTTATTCTTATTCTAATTGTCGCGGACGGCGTTTCCTATCCTTAAGTAAATCAGTGGCCAGGAATTTTATCACAGTAGCTAGATTGGAACAACACACTTAGAAAATTTTACAGTATTCGGTAACAAAATAGTTTACAAAATAAATCAAAAGTGATGAACTTTATAATTCGACTAATGTTTCAAATGACGGTTTTCGCCTCAAATCGTATTCGGAGTTGGTAGCACCCTCTCAGATTACAACGAAACTTTCTGGGTGTGTAGAACATGACTAGATAAGCCACTTTGCATACTTAGTTTCTTCAATTTTTTTCTAGACTGTCTTTTGAAAAGGGCTTAACTTTTTTCAACGATTTTTTTTTCAAATGAGTTTAATAAAAAAATAACTCCACGTACAAAAAAAGTGTTGTATGGGTGATTATCACAAGGTAAGTCAAGTTTTAGGAAAATATATTAAAAAATCCAAAATTAGCCCTACCTGAAAAAAACATTAAAAAAATTCAAAGTCGATTTAAAAAAAAAACATTTTTGATTTCGATGACATTTTGTCTCGAGATAGGTAATTATGTTCCCTACCAACCGCTCATACATCACAAGATGGGCACGTTTAAGGAAACAAAGTTTTTCTAACAAAAGCTTTTTCATGTCCCATTGATTTTTTTTCAGTATATTTTGTTATCAAAAAATAAACCCGTGAAGGTCATAACCATCCCAGAATCCAATTTGTTAGGAGATTTTGTCCTATTTATTCAATCATTTGGAAGGGTTTTAATGTTTGATCGCAATATGTATTGAATTTCACTTTTATATATTAATTTATTTCTAATGTCTCATATATACATATTATAATATTTGTCTTAGAGCTATTTTTAAACATGTTCTTTTCTATTTTTTTTTAGATCATGATAAATATGTTTGGTTCATCTCCTGAATTAGAATACCTTTTTACCTCTACTTTGTCACCAGGAATAGGTAAAAAAAACTGTGGAATTTCTATGTGCCTGGTATTGTTTTGACGTTATTCTATATTTCTCCGAGTACTTCTGACATTTTAATGTACTGTTCAGTGGATACGTAACAGAAATTTAATTTGATGATATTTTTATCTGTCTGTTCAACTGCACAGTTATTTAACTCTCGTGGGGTTGATGTGGTATTTCCATAATCTCGAGCAAGACTTGCTCTCTTTGCCATACGCTTGAGAGTGCCACCAATAGCATCACAGGGACCTTTTCCATGGGACGTTGCAAAAAAATGCCATTCTGCTCTTAATGCATGCTTTGACTGGAATCTACATAGACTAGCAAAGTTCTTCTTATTGTTGTATTGTGATGCTGCCCCATCAGACATAAAATAAATTTTAGAAAAATTCGTTAATTTTTTCATAAAATCTATCATTATTGAGATGAGCAACTGAACTGCAACTGTATCGTGAGTCATTACTTCCGATATGATAATGAAGCTAACATTTGCAAGTTTATTATCTTTCTTATAGTAAATTTCAAATGGGTGTATTGTTGCTTGCGAGTTGTTTCAATGATATCCTTGAGCAGAGTTTTGAATTATAAATGAATAATTTTCAGAAAAATCAAAAATCGCAAGAACTTTATCATCCTTTAATGAATCTTTTTTATTTCCGAGAAATGATGATTGTTGTTTATAAATAAAGGCATGAGTTATAAGTTTGTCAATTTTATCAACGAGATACGGAACAAATTCATCAACAGGTTTAATAATCGTTTCTAAATTACAGCGATCAGTATTCAACCACTGCTGAAACATAACATCTTCTTTGTAATTTGATTCTAATATCAACGTAAGTTCCTCTTCAATATGTTCTTTGGAAGCACCCTTTTCACAAGCACGGAATAAGCATTCATCTGTTCTGGTGGAAATATCGCAAAGCATTTTTTGTATTATTTCATCTTGTGACTCAATTCTTAAACTGTTGAACATTAAATTTACATTTTCATGAATTGTACATATGCATACATTATGAATACCAGAAGAGTCAAGCAAAATACAATGCTTGGGTCACAACTGTGTAAATACTGTGAAATCAATATTCGCAGTTTTGTACATATCTACAAAAATCATATAAGCCTCTTTGATCGACATCATCAAAAGTCGTTTTTGAACTTGTTGTTTTTTGCCATTTCGAACCTCAGAAACAAAATTATTTGTTCTTGGCATTGGTCTGCTGATATCATTATCATCAAAGAATTCTCTTACTAATTGTTTTGTATCGTCATCAATACCATGCCCCGTTCTTTTTTCGGTAGTACAAAGAATACCCTGTTCATCAACAAGATCCTTTACCTGCCTCACCATATACATTGGTGCGTTAAACTCTCTTACGATTTTATTTACCAATAGTATTTTAATCTGTTCGTTTCTGTCAGTTGTATGGTGATTGAACTTCTCCTTTAACTGCATAATTATCTCGTCATACGCCTCCACTTTGCCAACATCCGTTGAATCTATTCCGAAGATATGTTTTCGCACTGCTTTCGTAATCGTATTTCATACTTCTCATGTTTCTAGATGAGATTGACGATAAACTCAATGTTTCAGCAATGGTATTAAACTTTTCAACATTATATGGACCCTGTAGTTGATCTGTTGGCGGGATTGACTCCTATGATGGAATTGATGGTACCATATCTGTAAGATAAAAAAGGTTAAAATTATAATAATGAATGCAGTGGAAAGTTTATAAAAGAAGTTAACATGTTGAAGGATAACTTACCTAACTCATGTTCGATTTGTTGACCACTTGTTGACGGTTCTGGATCGTCATGATGTTGCTGCCCACTAATTGATAGTTGCCGCTACCTAATAACAGTAACCGTAAGAGGTTGCCAAAAACAAGTACTACGTCTTCTCGCAAATCTAAGAAAAATATCCCGTCAAAGCGAGGTAAGATTAATTTTAGGGACATTGTGGATAACATTTTAAATGCTGTTGGTTTTTCGGATGCTTCACCGCTCCGAGGCCTTATTGACCTGTTTATTCCTATAGTTGGAAACTACTGCAAGCAATTGAATGTATCATGGCCCCTCATTGGTGAATTAATATCTTTCGATGAATAATTCGTCGAGTGAGGATCAAGATATGATCACCGTATTACAATGGAACTGTCGTAGGCTAATACCTAAATTAGACTCGTTCAAGTATTTGATTCACAATTCTGATTGTGATATATTTGCTCTCTGTGAAACATGGCTTTCTTCTGAAGATGAATTATACTTCCACGATTTTAACATTATTCGCCTGGACCGAGATGATTCATATGGTGGCGTACTTCTGGGGATCAAAAAGTGCTACCCCTTCTATAAAATCTCACTCCCAATAATCTCAGGCATTGAAATCGTCGCTTGCCAAATAAATGTAAAGGATAGAGATCTTTGCATAGCTTCTGTCTGTGTCCCTCCAAGGGCATCAATAAACCGCCGTCAACTTTGGAGTTCAGTAACATTTCTTCCATCTCCAGTTCTTATTCTGGGCGATCTGAACTCCCACGGTACTCCTTGGGGCGAACAATACGATGACAACAGAGCGGGTATTTTCTATGACTTATGCGAAGATTTAAACTTGACCATCTTGAACACTGGGGAAGCGACACGAATAGCAAAACCTCCTGCCAGGGAGAGTTGACATGACATATCGTTGTGTTCTTATTCACTATCATTAGATTGTCTGTGGAAGGTAATCAATGATCCTCATGGTAGTGATCACTTACCAATTATTATCTTAATCACAAATAGTTTTTAAAAAACAGACCAGACCAAAACAATCCATGTTCCTTATGACCTCACGAGGCATATCGATTGGTAACATTTTTCATCGGCGGTAACCCTTGGTTCTACCGATCCTCTTCCACCATTAGAAGAGTATCGTTTCCTTTCCGAACTGATGTACAAAAGTGCATTAGAAGCTCAGAAACGACGTGTTCCAAGTGCATCCCTCAAAAGGAGACCCGCCACCCCTTGATATGATGACGATTGCACTAAGTTGTATCTTGAGAAATCTGATGCGTTTCAAGATTATCGTAGACATGAAACATGTGAGCTTTTTGAAAAGTACCTAAAGCTTGAAAAAAAAGCTTAAAAACTTACTCAAATTAAAGAAACGCAATTACTGGCGTTCGTTTGTATAAATTTTCTTCTAGACTATCTAGCCAACTGGAGAAAGGCTCGTTTATGGAAAACGACTCATCCTCCAATGGGACGTGAAGAATATTCCATGCAATGGATATTCGACTTCGCTAAAAAGGTTTGCCCACTCGTGACCTATCACAACGAATTTACGGGATAGAACCCGAGTAACGGTTTTCTGGACGAACCATTCACAATGTTGGAATTTTCAATGACACTTCTTTCATCGAACAACTCTGCTCCGGGAAGCGATATGATTAAATTCAACCTTTTAAAAAATCCCCCCGATATAGCTAAAAGACGATTACTTATCCTGTATAACACTCTCATGGAATCAAACATAGTTCCACCCGCATGAAGACAGGTTAAAGTAAGCTACCTGCATAACGAAAAACAATTTGCTATATAGTCAAAACTATATTTCGAATGTAAGATATATTATCACATTTTATGTTATTGTTATCCAATAGTTTAATCTCGCTTTCACCATACAACCTCTACATTAACACATATTGTTTAATGTATGCCATATTGTCATTGAAAGGTTTCTTATTGTCTGCACGTGGTCTGGATTATATACCAACTTTTTGGCATAGAGTACAGCAAAAATTTTGTTCGAGAAAATAGCCAATTTTATATGGTAACCTAACTTAACCGCCTATTCAGCATATAGCTATTTGGCCTTTTACCATCTGAAATATTGTTAAAACTATATAGGTTATTGTTAGTTTATAGTTGTCAATTATTAGGGTAAATGTCGTAACAATAACGTAAATGGTCGTCAACAATTAGAAATAAGGTCCAGGAATGGTTTGTGAATATGCGGGTATTCAAAAGCCTGGGAAGCCAGCGTCTGATTAAAATTTTTCCCCCCCACTCCATTGTATTAAATTTTAAAGAAAATTTAGAAAAAAAAATCCCCTCAAAAAACGTGCGCGGGGGGGAAAAACAAAACAACCAATAAAAAACACGGTGTGGGGGCCGCGAAAAAAAAAAAACAAAAAAATATTAGCGCCCCCCCACAGATATATGTTTTTTTTTTTTTTTTTTTTTTTTTTTTTTTATAGATGCACGCTAAGACAACTTGCAGACGATGCTGTGATCTCCTTTAGAGGTCCACGTGCGGAAATCTTGCAAAGACCATTGCAAAATTCCCTAGATAATCTGTCCATCTGGGCCTGAAATTTGGGGATCGAGTTTTCACCGCATAAAACCGAATTGGTAGTGTTTACAAGAAAGCGGTTCCCAACCCAACTGCGTCTCAAGATATTGGGAAGAGACATTACCCAATCTTTGACCTTCAAATACCTTGAAGTCATGTTTGATTCGAAATGCACTTGGAGTACTCACATTGCGTATTTGAAACAGAAATGTCTACAATGGATCAATTATCTAAGATCAATTTCCGGGACATGGTGGGGTGCCCACCCGGAAGACCTCATTAAACTCTTTAAAAAAAACTATTCTTTCAGTTCTCGAATATGGCTCTTTTTGTTTCCTCTCGGCAAGAAATAGCCACCTCATTAAATTGGAACGCATTCAATATCGTTGTTTACGTATTGCTCTTGGCTGTATGCATTCAACGCATAATATGAGCCTGGAGGTTCTGGCAGGAGTGAAACCCTTACAGAACCGCTTCTGGGAGCTCTCATCTAGAATACTGATCAAGTGTGGAATCAGTAACAATCTTGTGATTGAAAATTTCGAAGAAATGCTTGAATTGAGTACCCAGTCTAGATTTTCTTGCGAATTTATATTAACTATATGTCATCCGATATAAGTCTTCTTTGCTATAATTATCCTAGTGTACGCTTCACTTATCACAGTTCCTCCATTGATTATGATCCCTCCATGAAACAGGCTATTCATGGAGTTCCAGACCAAATTCGACCTATTTTAATTCCCCATATTTTTATTGAAAAGTACCAACATGTCAATTGCAATAGAAGAATTTTCACCGATGGGTCACGCATTGATGGATCCACTGGATTCGGTGTCTACTATGAATACTCACATTGCTCAATTCCCGGCAATGAGAAGGCGGACTCTCTAGCAAAGGTGGGTGCAAAAGAAGGCGAGATTTTTGAAAGAAGAATTTCACATGATGAATTTTTCCCATTAGTACGTCAGAGTTCTCTTCAAAGTTGGCAAAACGATTGGACAAGTAATTCTGTTGGGCGGTGGTTACATTCCATTATTCCAAATGTTTCGTCGAGATCGTGGTTCAAAGGTCTGGATGTAAGTCACGGTTTCATTCGTGTGATGTCAAGACTTATGTCCAACCACTACTCGCTAGACGCACATCTCTACAGAATTAACCTCGTCGATAGCAACATATGTAGGTGCGGAACCGGTTATGATGACATCGATCACGCAGTTTGGTATTGCCCGGATAATGATGCCTCCAGAGCACGACTATTGAATACCCTAGTGGCCCGAGGTAGACAACCCTTCCGCGAGGTAAGAAATGTTTTGGGAATGCGTGATCTCCCCTACATGCAAGCGATCTATGAATTCCTTTGTTTGACTGATCTCAATGTGTAATGTCATTCCCTCCACGCTAGTAATTTCCCCGCCATTGTGTCCCAGCTATACTTTCCTCTTGTTTCCGTGCTACTTGTACCTGCCCAGCAAGCTATTGGTCAACCAGCTGCGCCTAGCTCCTGAAATGGGCTGTAGGAACCGAGGACTTGATTGCAGCCGCAGCCACGAGCAGCAATTATTAACAATTAGTTACCTGCCTAGTCCCTTCCAAGCGATAATGTGATCCATTAACCTCCAGCCAGCCACGAGTAATTGGTGCTCGAACTAAGTAAAAAAAAAAACTGAAAATGGAATTACTCCAACGCGTGTGATCCAATTTCAACTATTTTGTCATCAAATGAAGCAAAATTGAATTTTACACTGATCTTCTGAACATTTCAATATTGTAGGAGTAATAGTTTCGGCGCTATTTGTAAGTATGTATAATTTCTTGCGATATTTTTAGGAGATTTGTAAAAAAAATTGTGCTAAAGATATGATTAATACCAAAATAACGTCAAGGAAAAAAATTGCATAGGTAGCTTAAAGTCAAAGAAAAAACGAAGAAAATATGGGTTCAATGGTGAAAATCAGTTGAAAAATGAGGAAGTTATGCTGGTTTTTCGAAGAAGTGCAGAAATACGGGAAAACCGAAATTCGAAAGAAATACGCCCATCTCTCTCTCTCTCCCCCCCCCCCCCCCCCTCTCTCTCTCTCTCTCTCGCTCTCTCTCCCCACACACACACACACACACACACACACACACACACACACACACACACACACACACACACACACACACACACATTTGGTTTACCTACTGTTCTATTGTTTGGTAAGATATGCTGGCACCTAAAATTTCACATTCGAAATGATGATCAGCTTATCGAGTTCATATATGCTGTAAACTAGTGTAATTTTTTACCGAACTTTCAACAGCTGAACGTTCGGTAATCCGATGTAACGGATTTCGGTAAAAATTGACAAGTTCCGGTAATTTTTTTACCGGAATACTGTAAAATTTTACCGAAAACCGTTAAATCCCGAACGTTCAGCTGTTGAAAGTTCGGCAAAAAATTACCGATTATTGTAAAATGTTCTAAGTGTGTAGCAAGCAATGGTTCTCATGCATATGGTATGGGGGCAAAAATAAGTAATTTTTAAGCACATTATTGAAATGCCTATACTTGAAGCTTATACTAAATTGGAATGCAAAAAAAAATTGGTGTATGAATGAAGTAATTCTCTTCAGTCGAACGAGAGTTGTAAGCGCTCAAAAGTCTTTCTTTTTAGCGCAACGCTCTTATTTTTCAAAGTTTGGAAATGACACCCGGTATAGAGAAGAGAAAAGTAGTTCTATGTTAAAACAGTATTTTTGCTTTTACAAATGTGCTTCCTCCGTATACTAATAGTAAAGGGTCATGTGTTTGTGAAATCTTAATGTTTATTTTTCCTTTGGAAAGGTGCTTTGTTTTGATTCGTGAATAATTAGAGAAATTAATTATTTTTTGTATGAAACACTTTTATTCGGCATTGCCCAGTGAACAAGAGAACGGTGCAGTTCGTTCGGTCCGCTCTCCGTTGCTTTGGAAGTTTTTTACTAGGCGCTTCAAGTCTTCCGTTCTATTTTATTTGTTCTCATCGCGAGTGAAATTCAGTTTCCGAAGAAGAAAACGTTGTGTGTTAAGCAGTGCAACAACGTCATAAAGTGCAATTAGCAATAATGCCACGATCTAAAAACCATATTGCTCCGCATCAATACGGCACGCACACCAGCAGTCCATCGTGTGAAGCGTGCATTCGTTCATCTGCTAACCACCACCGACCAGTATCATCATCATCATCGTCATCATTATCATCATCGATCAGCTCAACGTTTAGCCGCTTCACGCGGCCACACATCGTCACTTGGCAGCAGCAGTACATTCGTCGCCGGCTCCAGCAGATCAGTAATACATATAAGTTTTTGTTTTAACGTAGGACTTCGTTTCTCTTTTCTATACCGGATGTCATTTCAAAATTTTGAAAAATGAGAGCGTTACGCAAAAGTGAAAGGTTTTTGAACGCTAATAACTCTTGTTTGACTGAACAGAATGACTTCATTTCTAAGTGGTTCAACTTTTTACTTAAAAATTACCCACTTTTGCTCCCATACAAACCGCATATGAACCGGTTGAAAATACGGTTTTCCCTTTCCGGGTGCTCAAAAAACGGGTGACCTACAGAAGCTTACCCGTAATAGGTCAAAATTCTTCATTATTGGTGATTTGAATGCAAAACACCGATCGTGGAATAATGCTCAAAGTAATTCCAATGGTAATATACTATTTGATAATTGTTCTGCGGGTTATTACACTATCCAATACCCAAACAGCCCAACTTGCTTTTCTTCTGCCAGAAATCCCTCAAGTATTGATTTGGTCTTAACTGATTCATGTCAACTTTGTAGCCAATTGGTTACCCATGCTGACTTCGGTTCGGATCACCTTCCAGTAACTTTTGAAATATCTCAAGAAATAATTTCTAATCCCAACAGTTTTACTTTCAATTATCATAGAGCTGATTGGAACCAATATCAAACATTCATAGAATATAACTTTGATCCTAATATTCCTTTGGAAACTAAAAATGATATCGATAATGCTCTTGAATCTCTGACTACTTTCATAGTTGAAGCAAGAGCTGCCTCAGTTCCAAAATGCGAGGTAAAGTTCAATACAATTATAATAGACGACGATCTTCAGCTTTTGATCCGTCTGAAAAATATCCGTAGAAGACAATATCAAAGAACACGCGATCCCGCCATGAAAGTTATCTGGCGAGATTTGCAAAAACAAATTAAAAAACGCTTCTCTGCCCTGAGGAACAAACAATTTGAAAATAATGTGTCAAAATTAGAGCCGAGTTCCAAACCTTTTTGGAAACTCTCCAAAATTTTGAAGAAACCTCAAAAGCCTATTCCAGCGCTCAAAGAAGGTGATAAAATATTGTTAACAAATGTGGAAAAAGCTCAAAAACTTGCTGAGCAGTTTGAGAGTTCCCATAATTTCAGTTTGGGTCTTACTAGTCCTATTGAGAATCAGGTTGCTCTTGATTATCTGAATATTTCCTCATGGGAAAATATTTTTGATGAATCCTGGGGTACTGATTTGGATGAAGTAAAAACTATAACTAAAAAGTTAAAAAATATGAAGGCTCCAGGTGATGATGGAATTTTCTATATACTCATCAAAAAACTCCCAGTGAGTACCTTGTCTTTCATGGTAAAATTATTTAATAAATGTTTTCATTTGTCATACTTTCCTGGCAAATGGAAAAATGCCAAAGTTGTACCAATTTTGAAGCCCGAGAAAGATCCAGCTGAAGCTTCTAGCTACAGACCCATAAGTTTACTTCCTTCAATCAGTAAACTTTTTGAAAAGCTAATTTTGAATAGAATGATGCTTCACATCAAAACAAACTCAATTTTTGCAGATGAGCAATTTGGATTTTGCCATGGCCATTCAACTACTCATCAACTTTTGAGAGTTACTAATTTAATTCGTTCAAACAAATCTGAAGGCTGCTCAACTGGAGTTGCTCTTCTAGACATAGAAAAAGCATTCGACAGTGTTTGGCATGAAGGTTTGATTGCTAAATTGAAAAACTTTAATTTTCCGCTCTATATTATAAAATTAATTCAAAATTATTTAACTGACAGAACTCTGCAGGTAAATTATCAGAATTCCAAATCTGATCGACTACCTGTTAGAGCTGGAGTTCCTCAGGGTAGCATTCTTGGGCCGATACTATATAACATTTTTACTTCCGACCAACCTGATTTGCCTCCGGGTTGTCAGAAATCCTTGTTTGCTGATGACACAGGCATCTCCGCTAAAGGAAGAAGTCTTCGTGTCATTTGCAGGAGACTGCAGAAAAGTTTGGACATTTTCTCTTCTTATTAACAGAAATGGAAAATTTCTCCCAACGCTTCCAAAACTCAACTAATAATATTCCCACATAAACCTAGAGCTTCTTTTTTGATACCTAGTAGTAGTCACATCGTTACTATGAGCGGTGTTCCAATTTTCTGGTCAAGCGAAGTGAAATACCTTGGTCTATTACTTGATCAAAAATTAAATTTTAAAAATCACATTGAAGGCATTCAAGCCAAATGTAATAAATATATAAAATGTTTGTATCCTCTTATAAACAGAAAATCCAAACTTTGTCTGAAGAACAAACTACTAATATTTAAACAAATTTTTAGACCGGCCATGCTTTATGCTGTTCCAATATGGTCTAGTTGTTGTGCTACCAGGAAAAAAATACTTCAAAGGATTCAGAACAAAGTTCTGAAGATGATTTTGAAACTGCCTTCTTGGTACAGTACTAACGAAGTACATAGAATTTCGAATGTTGAGACTTTAGAACAAATGTCCAACAAAATAATTAATAATTTCAGACAAAAATCGTTGCAATCTTCTATTGCAATGATTAATTCCCTTTATGCATAGTTAAGATTAATTTTAGTTTGTTTTTAGTTTTAAGATTATTATTGTTATACTGACACGCAGGAATAAAAACCTGTTTAAAATACTGAACTGCTAAGGCATGAACAATGTAAACAAAATTAGGTACATATTTTAACAATTAAGGTTGATAGGAAACGGTAGTAGCTGGAGCACCTAGATTAACATGAAATGTAAATATGAATAAATTTGGAACAAATAAAGAGTTATGCAAATAAAGAGTTAAAAAAAAAAAAAAAAAACGGTTGACAAATGGTTCAAATTGTCTTCTTTTCTTTATTTCATTAGGTCTCATTCCATGTTTAATACAGCCTTGCTTATTTACAAGCCAAAAAGATGCGCTGCAAAGGTTTGCAAGTTTCCCCGCTCGACCTAATGCCGTGGCAAAGGGTCGTAAAACTCGATAATCCACACGCGTGGCATCCGCTTCCGAAACCATACCGGAGCTGGGCACCTCCCAGCGGAAAACGATGTTTGTGACAACTAGATTATTAGAATCATCCCAAGTATCTTGCCGTCCGCCATTCACTGTGACGAGGAGTTTAATAAACTACCATGCTGTATTGAGTACAGCACATGATGGTATCCTGCTGGTCAAATAAGCTGAAAATATAAATTAGTTTCTAAAGCGTATCATAACCACCGTCCTTTTCAAGACGACCAATTAAATTTTACAATAAAAGAGCGTGTTTAAGTAAAATGTTTGTGATTTATCCTAAACAACCATTGTATATGATCAAAAATAGTTCATTTTGGTTTGTTTGAGGCATTAAGTCGTGAGTGGTAAATTCGGCAGAGATTTTTCACTAAGCCTGAACTGGCAAACGTAAGCAATGGCTCAGTATGTAGAAAATTTCATAAGAATGGACACACCAACGCGGTCCTACGTTAACCTTGCGGTTATATCCCTAATATAACCCACCTCTATTTTTTCTCTCTCTGCTGAATACATTGCAATTGTGTGTGAGAGTGCTCCAACTGCGGGGAGAAACATGAGGATAACGCCTGCGCAGACAGCACACCAAAATGCGCTTTCTGCCAGGGTTCTCCTCCTCATGCTCTCTCGTCGTGCCCGGCGTACAAACAACGCGGGGAAAAATTAGAACGCACGCTAAGACAGGCAATCTTTCGCTGAAATGGTGAAAAAAGGCTCACCATCACCCAATGCCAATACAAATCCCTTTGCTCCTCTGTCAGATGCCGAGTCTGACTTTGATTTGGTTGAAGAGGGAACATCAGTCAGTTTTCCGGAAGGTGCGAAAACGAAGACGCGTTCGCCGACGGAAAGTTGCTGAGCCGGAGCCCAAAACCAGTTTGCCCATTTCAAGAAGAGGTGTAAAAAAGGAAAATCCAATTCCACCTGGTTTTCATAGCACTAACTACTCCCAGGACTTTCCATCTCTTCCGGGGACATCCAAAACCCCTGACGCCCCTATTTTAAGAACAGAAGCCCCCTCCTCAAGTGGGCTGTTCTCATTTGATGACATTGCCAAAAGTATCTTCCAATACCTCGAAATTTCTGACCCACGCAAAAGCATTGTTTTGGCAATGCTTCCCACAGTTAAGACTTTTTTGAAGCAATTGACAATCAAGTGGCCCCTCCTTGCAGCTATCATTTCCTTCGATGGATAATTTTCCAAATGAGGTCGGGGATTTGATCACTGTTCTACAGTGGAATTGTCGAAGTTTGATTCCTTAATTGTAATCATTCAAATTGTTGGCTCACAATACCGGTTATGATGCATTTGCTCTTTATGAAACATGGCTCTCTTCCGAAATCGATCTTCCTTTTCATGATTTCAATATTATTCGTCTTGATCGTGAGTATTCACGTGGAAGAGGAGTACTTTTGGGGATCAAAAAGTGCTACTCCTTCTATAGAGTGAATTTTCCCCAAACTCCAGGTATTGAAGTTGTCGCATGTCAGGCTGTTATGAAAAATAAAAGCCTTTGCATTGCTTCTGTGTATATTCCTCCTAGAGCCTCAATAAACCAAAAACAACTTTCAGATATTTGTTCGGTTCTTCCTGCTCCGCGGTTGGTCATGGGAGATTTCAACTCTCCCGGTACAAGCCGGGGAGAACTGAACGATGACAACCGGTCTTCTTTGATATATGACCTCTGTGATAACTTCAATATGACAGTCCTTAACAATGGAGAAGTAACACGTTTGGCTGGTTCATCGTCAGTTGGCAGTAGATAAGACCTCACACTTGGTTTGAATTCATTATCGCTGGATTTCACATGGAATGTAATTCAATCCCCATGGTAGTGATCATTTGCCAATACAAATTTCGATTGCCACCGGGTTCAATCCGTCGGAATCTATCAACGTCGCGTATGATCTTACCCGTCACATCGATTGGACAAGGTTTAGGGCAGCAATGGATGGAACCGTAACGACGCGACGGTAGAAGGGCTTTCACCGCTGGAAGAATATAACTTCCTCTCCAATCTGATCTTAGACAGCGCGCTTCAAGCTCAAACTCGACCTGTTCCAGGAACGCCATTTCTCCGGAAACCTCCTTCTCCATGGTGGGATCAGCAATGCACCGAGGTTTACCGTAAAAAGTGCGACGCGTTTACAGTTTTTCGTAGACGTGGAACACCTGAGCACTTCGAAGTATACACGGCTCTCGAACGCGAAGGCCAACCCAAGCAACACACATGTTTTATAACGGTTTAAAATACGTTTATAAGACTAGATTTGGTTATATAGAAGCTTACTCAACAGAAAATCATGAAGATTTTTTACTCGGGAAGGCCAAGAAGCGCGGTTACTGGTGAAGATTCGTGGACGGGCTATCGCGAGAAACGTCGATGAGTACTCTTTGGAACACGGCGCGAAGATTGCGTAGCCGAACTACGAACAACGAGAGCGAGGAGTACTCGAACCAATGGATCGTCAAGTTGGCGCGAAAAATTTGCCCAGATTCTGTGCCGGCACGGATCATTCCTCGCGAAACCGAAAATCCGATAGATGAGATCAGCCAACCCTTTTCAATGGTAGAGCTCTCTCTCGCACTCCTTTCGTGTGGCAATACGGCCCAGGGGCTGATAGGATCAAGTTCAACTTGCTTAAAAACCTCCCAGACGTCGCAAAGAGGCGCATGTTGAACTTGTTTAATCAGTTTCTTGAACTAAACATTGTACCGGATGATTGGAGACGGGTGAGAGTTAGCCTACAGCTTCCGGATTTAGCTACATGGGTCTCCCCCAGGGCTCATGTTTAAGCCATCTTTTGTATAATCTTTATGTCAAAGACATTGACAGTTGTCTAAATGACAACTGTACGTTGAGACAACTTGCAGATGACGGCGTAGTGTCACGGCACCCAATGGGGTCGATCTGCAAGGACCCTTACAGGATACTTTTGACAATTTGTCTACTTGGGCTCTAGAGCTCGATACCTAGCTCTAGAAATCTCTACAGAGAAAACTGAGGTGGTAATTTTTTCTAGGAAGCACAACCCTGCACAACCGAAGCTTTAAATTTGGGGTAAACCGATAACCCATTCTATGTCCTTGAAATATCTTGGGTTCTGGTTCGATTCTAAGTGCACCTGGAGATCCCATATTGAGTATCTGAAGCGAAAGTGCCAGCAAAGGGTCAATTTTCTCTGCACAATTACCAGGACCTGGTGGGGAGTGCATCCGCAAAATCTTCTAACGTTGTACCGGACAACGGTTTTGTAGTTTATGGAATACGGTAGTTTTTGTTTTCAGTCAGCGGCTCGGTCGCACTTCATTAAACTGGAACGTTTTCAGTATCGGTGTCTTCGTATCGCGTTAGGTTGCATGCACTCGACTCATACAATGAGTCTTGAAGTGCTGGCGGGCATGTTGCCACTCTCGGATCGGTTTTCAGAATTATCTCTCCGGCTCCTCACCTGGTGTGAAGTCATGAACCCTCAGGTAATCGAAAATTTTGAGAAGCTTCTCGAGTTGAATCCTCAAACTCGCTTCATGACTTTGTACCATTTGTACATAACACAGGATGTCAGCCCTTTGCCGAATATTCCCAATCGTGTTTGCTCCTCTGACTTCGGCAGTTTGGTTCATTTTGATTTATCCATGAAGCAGGAGCTTCGTGGAATTCCAGAGTATCATCGTCTTATGATTGCCCCTGTGATTTTTGCTGCAAAGTTTGGCCAAGTTGATTCCACTAAAACGTTCTTCACTGACGGATCATGGGTAGAGGAGTCAGCAGGCTTTGGTATATTTAATAAAATTTATAGCGCCAATCGTAAACTTCAAGCTCCTTGTTCCGTATATGTCGCTGAATTAGCGGCAAAACACTTTACGCTAGAAATAGTTGCCTCACTAACACCGGATCAGTATTACATTTTCACGGATAGTCTCAGTTCTATAGAGGCTATTCGCTCCTTGAGGCCAGTAAAGTACTCCTCGTATTTTCTCATGAAAATACAGGAGCTTCTAAGTGCTTTATCTTCGCGTTATTTTACCATCAGCTTTGTATGGGTCCCTTCTCATTGTTCAATTCAAGGACTCGCTTGCAAAGGTGGGCGCTATGGAAGGCGATATTTATGATCGACAAATCGCCTTCAACGAATTTTTTGCTATTTTTCGTCAAAAGTCACACGATAGCTGGCAGTAAACAGATAAAACGAATCATTTAATTTTCTGCGTTATCCAATGCATATAAAGAAACGCTAAATTCGGCAGATAATAATGGGATATTTCATGTAAATTTAAGTCAAATAACGCCTGAATGTAGTCGGTTGTATAGAAGATTGCCAACTTTGTTGTATGGTGTATGAAAGATTGTAAACACTTTCGTTGTTTACGCTTTCTTTGGTTTTCAATTAAACGAAGGTAAATTTTACACGCCTGTTAAAATTCATCATTAATTTCTGTGTATAAATGGAGTAAGGGAGATTTGGGGAGATGGCAACATTCTATCATCCCAAAGGTGTCGAAGAAATCATGGTTTTGGGGGGATGGATCCCAAGTAACACCAGAAACATCTTCTTTGACAAGAATATAAGAAGTTTGTTGTAAAAAAGTCGTGAGGATGAAATACCAAACATGTCTGGTCTTGAAAAAGTTTTCAGGATGTTTGTCATCTTACCACTACGAACTATGTTTACTCACTTTTGAGTATCCATACTTTTGACTGATTTGAGTCAAATGTACTTCATTTTGGATTGTTTGGAAATAGCGTGTATGCTAGATGTTTGTAAATATGTTGATAGGTTGCATTCAAGATGAATTTTAAACATGTTTTTAACATCCTCATGCAATAGTGAAATCATTCCGAATAGATTGTGAATCCAATACAGTGACGGCTGAAAATATGTTTATTTGAAATACTGGAATAAAATAAAACACTACCTAAATGTAAGATTGTGATGCCACTCACTGATTCAAATAAAAGCCAAATTGGGCATAGGGGTTTATTCAAATGTAGCATAAAGCAACAGTTTGGGAGAATGTTAAGTATTTTTACAACAAAAAACGCAGAAAATAAAAAAACGAAAATTTGAAAATCAAATGTGTTACTAATGTTTTTACCCGTACTGTAGACTTGTACTGTAGGACTGTAGACTTGGTAAATCGCCATGTTGGTTTTTGTGAATTCCATAAAGAAATCTCACTAAAATTCAATCATTTATTCGGGGTACCTTCTACGTGTTTTAATCCAATCGATGGCGCATGAAATTCGGGAAGGTAAAACGGAAAGTTGCACTGCTAACCTTGAGCCGCATATACAATTTTGATACAACTTCCATGCGCAAAGCAGTTTTTATTTCTCATTTGAAAAAGTAATAAACAGACATCTTTAACGCGTAAAATACCATTAGCTACGATATCGTTTCGCCATTAAAAAATCTTGTTTATATTTTTTTACTTTGTTCATGCCGTGCTTGCTTCGACAAAACATATCATTATGTTATAAGCATGATGTTGGAAGCATCCACAGAACAGAATATTTGTCTTATGGATGTCCTACAAAACATCTGGTATGACCTAAAAGATGTTAAAAAATGCCACATTTATTGCGCTTTTTCGGTTATATGCGTGTATGAAATTAAGTTATTGACGTTAGAAAAAAAACATAAGCTTGGTCTAAAACGTGTATTATTAAAATGAATATGACAAGTGGTGTTACTTGGGATGTGGGTCAAGACTTCATTCGTGTGATGTCCCGCCTCATGTCCAATCATCATTCTTTGAACGCTCATTAATACCGTGTTTCGCTGAGTGACAGCAATCTCTGTGAGTGTGGACAAGGCTATCAGGACGCAGATCACATTATTTGGTCATGTGATGAGCAAAGAGTTCGAGCTATTTTAGCTCTGCGTGACCTGGAGTTTATTAAACTCATTTATGTGTTTTTGACTAACATTAGCCTTAGATTGTAGTTAGTTTAACCGGTAGGTTTACTTCAAGTTTTTTTTTCTTTTTTTTATCTGTGTTTGTGTGTTTTTTTTTTCTTTCTCAAATATGTTCAAGTCAAAAAAAAGCCAAAAGTTGTATAGTTTTTTGTTATTTAGACCATTTAGAATTTAAAACAAAAATGTGTTATATAAACCACACTTCAAATTCCAGCCACCTTCCCATCCTTTCAGTTGTTATTCCTATTAACCTCGAAACGCCCGCGAGTAATCGGTCCTATCCCCTTAAAGTTAGGTTTAAGATAATTGATGTATATAAATATGAAAACTTGGCTCTGTAAAGGTAAATCGATTGAGCGTGTACAAATAAATGAACTAAAAAAAAAACACTTTTATTCGGAACTAGTGGCAAAATGAAGTCCGTTTCGTTACTGATTAAGATCATACGAATATATGGCCAATCCTGTTAACTCCAACTGATTATTCCTGGGCTCGTCTTTTATTTTATGCATCACACTCTTATCCACTGCTTGCCTCTACAGCATCCCTTTTTACAATAACAAGCTGTCCTCTGACACACTGCGTTGCTAGCGGAGCTTCATAGTAAGCTCTCTCGCGTGCTTTTTCATGTCTCCAGTTTCTTATTTTCCTTCGTCTGGAATGCACAAGCTACTACAGAGATTATAGAAGCCAAAAGCGAATCATTTGCTCATTGATAATAGTTTGTAGCAGAGTTAACTAAAGATGATAACTTTCAACATACACAATTCATAACAGCCTAGATTAGCACAGTGATAGTTAAATATATTTAGTTTGCTTGATCGAAAATTACAACTAGCAACAGTTTCGTGAGTGAGAGATGTTTGGTATATAACGCCAAGTGAATTTTCATTGTGAACACAGTAACAACTGTACTCTACACAGATAGATGTACAGAATTCGAAAAACTATCAGACGCGCCCAAAAAGTATATTCAATCAGAGAGAAGAAATGTTACAGCTCAGGATCATTTGAAACTTACTCACAGGATTTAATAAGAGCCGTTCCCTAATGATGTATCATTCTCATTTCATTTTATGATGTTCCTTTGCCATTTCCTATGTATTTCCTTTTCCGAAAATTTTCTTTGCTAAAAAAGCGCCATTCATTTTGATTTATTTTTTCCCATCCTTTCAATGCTCTCGAGTAGTCGCGTTTTCAAAGAATCTGTGTGAGAGCCAGGGTATAGATGCTGCCTTTGTATTTTTCTCTCGTGAGCGACTAAGATTTACGCATATAATACAATCAAGGACCACACATTTGCCTCATTTGTTTTTCTAGTGGAACTTTATGAATGAGTTAAGACAGTGTGATGTGATGTATTCAGGAGAACCATCAAGGCAATAACGTATAGTGCATCCTAATTTACTGGAATGTTACAATTGAATTAAAACATTGATTTTTTTTTACCGTAAGGTATACTCACATTATACTCCGAAGTAACTTTAATAGGCAGGAAGTCTTATATGACGTGTGCTTGAAAAATGATAAAAAGGATGCGGCATGTGACAATTAATCAATTTCTCATCATGTTAAGGCATGATTTTCAAGAGTGAATTGTTGTTCCTCAGATTCTTGTTATATGAGTGATTTTCATTTCGTTACATTCATGTGTGATCGTGGTTTTCCTTCAAGTGACAAAATTTGCTTAAGTAAATAGTGCAATTAATTTGCGAGGTGTGTCATTATGAAAGCTTGACGTTTAAAGTCATTGTTCAATTTTGGCTGATAGAGGTATTATGGGACAAAATTAGCCCAATTAAGTTTACCAGTTAACTTCGATTGCAGGAAAACTGAAAGCTGTTTGATGTCAAAACACGAATCTTAGAACATGTTGAGAGGTTTAATTTGGGGTAGAAACATGATAAGGGTTGCATGTATTTCTTGAAGGGTGTTGACATACATAGTCATTGTTTGCAAAAACATTTTGTTGCTTCTAAAATCTTATTGAATTCCTGTTACAGAACAATTTGTGAAGCTTGTTTGCAAGGAAATTTTCTCAGCTTTCGAACGAAATGGAAAGATTTTCGATAAAAACAGCTCAACATTTAAAACTCCGAATTTGTTTTTTTTGTTTTATTAGTGACACTTTACACCAATGCTATAATAGTTGAGATTTGATGATGTACGTTGTAGGACTCTGTTCAGCAGATATGATCATCTATCATCACCTGCAATTCTCAATAATTAGCTTGCAATAAAGGAAACGCGTGGTAGAATAGCCAGCTGAAATTAAAAACCTGGCATTTTTGGAAAATGTAGCTCAAAACCCAAATTACATATGTCTCCTATTTTTTGAAATGTTGTGTAAAAAAGCTTAACTTAAAAGCCAAATTATAAAAACGAGGAGACTCTATCGTCTCGATACCATAAAAACCATGGTATCATGGCAGATATTGAAAAGTTATGAATTGTTGAATGAATGCATTTTAAAAAACATGTCAATTTTTGAACAACCAGAAAACACGCAGAAAACATTTTTTTATATCTTTTCTTGTTTTTATATTTGTTCTTGAAAGCTTAAACTATTTTACATAACATTTCAAACATTGGCAATGAATGTATTTTAGTTTTTGAGCTACATTTTGTCATTTTTTTTAGGTTTTAGGTTTTGCTAACTGTCTTACCACATGCCAACCACATGTAGCATTTCAATCATCCTACCACCAAGCGTCCCCATCAGTCTGAAGTTATTTTTAAAGTTCATTTAGCTTTTTGATATCTAAGGGGTGGGTCATAAGCCACGCGTACTCATATTTGGGATTTTCAGCCCCCCCCCCCCCCCTAAATTTTCCACTTTTAATTTAAATTTATATGGAGCATGTGTTCTTGCCAACTCCTTTCCCACTTTCCTTTCCATCAAAAAAAAAAACTACAAGGTACAGCCCAATGCGTTTGTGCGCAAAGAAGACGCAGGACTACGAAGCAATCTAATTCCCATACACTTTCCAGAGCCGTCAGGGCCATCCGCTAATTGACTTAAGTCAGTCGGGAAGCTACGCTTTCAATCCGCTCGGAAATGTCATTGACGAAGCTGTTAATAATGCTATCAGGTTAAAATGCTTAAGCATCCGGTAAATGTGGTGCTATACGTTTTCTTTTTCCGAACTATGCTGCTGGAACTGTTTGCCTTTCAAGATGGTGGAGCGAGAATGCATCATAAGAGCACATCCTGTTGATATGATCGACCACCTGGAGATCATTATCCTTATTGCGTTGTAGATGGTTGTTGTCTTTTAGGGAATTCAAAGTCTATTATTGCCGATAGACGTCTAGGTCAAAAAAAGAGGTGGGTTATATCAGGGATATAACCGCGAGGTTCACGTAGGACCGCGTTGATGTATAGTATTAATTCTATCATCTAGAATCTACATATCATAACACATATGGCTGGTAAATATTAGAATATTTTTATTATTTGCTTTGCCCCGACCTTTCTTATGAAGTTTTCTACAAAACGAACCATTGCTCTTTCAGTTCAGTTTACTGAAAAAAAACCAGTTCGGGTTTAAGGAAAAATCTCTGTCGAATTTACCACTCTCGACTGAATGCCTCAAACAATCCAAAATGAACTATTTTTGATAATATTCAAAGGTATTTTTTTTTTGATAAATCACGAACATTTCATTTAAACACAAACTCTTTCATTGTAAAATTTAATTGGTCGTTCTGAAAAGGACGATGGTAATGATACACGTTAGAAATTAATTTATATTTTCGGTTTATTTAGCCAGCAGGACACCATCATGTGCTGTATTCAATACGGAAAGTAGTTTATTAAACTCCTCGTCGCTGTGCATGGCCGACGGCAAGATACTTGGGATGATTCTAGTAGTTGTCACAAACATCGTTTTCCGCTGGGAGGTGCCCGTCTCCGATAAGGCTCCGGAAGCGGATGCCACCCTCGCATTATCGATTTTTACGACCCGTTTCCACGACGAAAGGTCGAGCGGGGAAGCTCGCAAAATTTTGCAGCGCTTCCTTCTGGTGTAGATGAGCAACCGTAGGCAATAATTTGTGAGCCAGACGCGCAATCGCGAGAAAACGGAAGAGATAGAAAAAATCGTCGTAATAAGGGAGCGAAAAACACAACCGTAGTGCCGCTCAATCGTACTTGAATATCCCAATGAAATCATTTTGGTTCGAATCGTGTGCTTTATACTGGCGTTGATAGCATTGCCTACAAAGAAGAGAGGCACGAGAATACAGTACGAAGCAAATTTCATAAGAGGGGACGGGCTTCAGCTATAAAACTAGATACCGACAACAAAGCAAAATAATTTTGCAGCTGAGGGGTGTGGCTATGGCTGTATTGAACATGGAATGAAACTAAATGAAATAAAAAGAAGAAGACAATTGGAACCATTTGTTACCAGTTTTTGAGGACCCGAAAAGGGAAAAACATATTTTCAACCTGTTCATAAGCAGATTTGTATGGGAGCAAAAGTAGTTAATTTTAAAGAAAAACATTGAACTACTTTTACTAGTAGCACTTAATTGAAATTTTAGTACAAAATATTTGTAAGTTTTTCTGATGAAATGATGTATAAATGTAGTCATTCTATTCAGTCAAACGAGAGTTATTGACGTTCAAAAACCTTTCACTTTTGCGTAACGCTTCAAAATTTTGAAATGACACCCGGTATAGAAAAGAGAAACGTAGTCCTACGTTAAAATTAGCATCAGAACGTTAGACCAGCATTAGGAAGAAAATATGTAAGAAAATACTATTGAAAACTCTTTAGATAGCATTTGGTGGCCCTTAATGATGATACGGCCCCGGTTGTATTTTCTACGATGGTTGAGAGGGCCACTATCTTCAACGCGTAGAAGATAGTTATGGATCTGTTGGTTCGTTGGTTGTTCAACGCGCTTTGCCATTTACTCCGGAACGCGGCGTTTAAAGCAATGCCATGTTAAGCCGGGGTGCGGTAATGGAAATTTCAAACAGCACAAGAGAAAAATTCAAGCAAACAAACTCTTTAGTTGGCAAACTTATTTTGTCGTCCTGAAAAGGACGGATTTAGTAGACGGGGGAGAAACATGGTTCGCGATTGAACTTGGGCTCTCTTCTTGGATTCTTGGTTCAGCTCCTCGTCGTTGCGGGTAACCATCTGAAGGTGACGTGGGATGAGTCTTGTCTCGTTGTCACAGGTGGCTTTTTTCCACCAACTCGTAGGCTTCAGCAGCCATGTTTCTTGCAGCGAGGTTGACGGGAGCATCGGCTCCAACAGCCAACTGCAAAACGCCTCTCTGGGAAACGACTGCTCACCAGTACACCCTCCAGGGTGCTTGCTACCGCAAATGCGTTACTACAGCAGATCCTACTCTGCACAGCTCCACGACTGCCGAAAAACTAAATCAAAATGCGAGGGTGTACCCGTTATATAACATTCATGGCTGCCTTAAATATGAAATCTGTGCTAGGAAAGTACTGTGTATTTGGTAAATTTACTCTGAAAAATCCACATTATAAGATATTACCTTGTATTTACGTAATTTGAATAGATCAATGTTAAAAAATAATCAATTTTAATATTTCAATTGATGCGTAGAAATATTCCAGAGCGATTGGTGCAAAGATTTTGAAAATCAGTAATGAAATGAATTAGTTAACAATGTGTAAAATCTAAGCATATTTCGTGACGCTCCAGATTTTCATACTAGCAACGTGTACCCCTATATTGAAAACAAAGGCGTAGTCCTACGTCAAAAACTACGTGGTTTATGGACGGTCTTCAATGGTTAAGCTCGATAAATAATTTTAGATCAGGTTGCAGTTTTTACACAAATAGAAACTGCTTTTATCCCACTTTATCCTTTTCTTGGTGGAGTGACAACATAGGCTTTCGTTAAAATTCCTAGTAGACATCATACACACCCACATAGCACACATGGCATAATTGTACTTCACCGGAATGTTTGATTTTAATTTAAATTAACTTTAGTTCACAACTGATGTTTTCCATCATATATTTATTTTTATTTACGTACGTAAATCGTATCCAAAAACAAATAACAAAACATACCTAGTGAGGTATAATTCTGCAAAACCAAATGTGCACGTACCATTTGATGCCCTATTATAATCGCAGAACGCGTTGAATAGTTAGACATAATCCTTCAACACCCGATTTGATGGTCACAAGAAGCGTGGAGCAATTGAATTGAAACATAAATCAGTTCTAGAAGCTATGCTCAATAAAATGTTCAGCTCTTGGTTAATCAAAAAACTGAATATTCAAACCTATGCTATAGCTTTCAGAAGCCAAATAATACTAGATTAAGAAACACAGTTGAAAGTTAGAAAAAGTATCAACGAAAAATATTTATTTGAACTATTCATGGCATGGGTCAAACCGCACCGTTACCCCGCTTTCCCCGTTTTAGGGTACTGTAGTTTCGTGTTATTGAGAATATATGTTGATCATATCTTACAGTTTGAGTCAGCGTGTGAGAAGCAGAACAGCAAGCTAGTCAGGGCGAGAAGTTGCAGTTGTCTTATCCTATTCAAATAATTTATCCGTTTTTATGAGCATGAGCAGGATAATGAGCATGATTGACCGCCCGAAGATGTTATTCCGTTACTGCCAGTTCAGCTGTTATTACTCAGAACATCAACAGATGATGCAAACATTCTCAATGTGTAAAACTGGTGATCCCAAACTAAGGCAATACCGGCGCTGGCCTCGCCCGAATGCAGGTCAAATAAGGAAAGGGTAGGAATGCGTTAACGTTTATTTGGACGTTTTATTGGAAGCCGAGACCACCGCCGCACTTCCACGAGAAATCACTGGGATTTTGGATGACAAGATTGGGTGGCAGCAGGGTTCGTTTTGGTAAACAATAAGCTGAATTCACGCTTCGTTTAGTAAAATATTTAAATACTAGTACCGATTTCTGATTCGAACCGATTACAACAGTAAGGATGCTATTGGGGCCACACACAAAGTGTAATGGTGTTTTTTCATCGGAAAAACAAGGTGATTTTTTATAATGTTGGAGATCCGATTTGATCTGAGTTAAACCAATAATAAGGATGCTATTGGAGCCACTCACAAAGTGTGATGGTGGTTTTCCGTTAGGAAAACAAGGATAATTTTATGAACGCTTGAGAGACGCTTTGTTGTTCTCTTACTGTGCTCACTCGATCACTCGTTACACCGAATTATAGATAACCGAAACAACACGAAACGCGTCATGCTCGATAGGAAAATAGTGCGTAATATAGCACCGACACAACCTTTCACAGCCGATGCTCGAACCAAACTCTTTTTTCGTAACTTACAATTTTTACTACTGTATTCTACAATCTATTGCACTGCTGTAACTAATAACTGTATCAATCAAGTTGAAGTGTCTAATGAACAATCTATGCTAATCCATTAAAAATTGAAATTGAGGGATTTCGTAAAAATAAGAGTCCGTAGATGCATTTTGTGCCTTCTGGTAACTTTATGTTTCTATTGATATCCATGCTCATCGGTTTAATACCAACCGGGAGAGACTTGGCCTTAAACAAATGGATTTCATTATCTCCAGTCCGCTCAACCAATCGCAACGTTTTGTGATAGATTGGACGGATTATTATAATTTGAGATAACTCCATGCAGATGTCTTCCAAGTTTGGCAGATCGACAAGCAATCGGTGGAGAGTTTAGAGGGAGACCGGAAGAATAAGCGATGGTTCTGCGCGTGTTTATAAACAGAAGAACCTTCATAACAAAACGAATCATCGGGTAAAATACATACGGTTTTTTTTTTTAATTATAAGCAGTCTGAAGCAGTTATTTGATTCATTTTATCCAGAAGTACCATAAATGGACATTCGAAAGTTTTTCAAAAGTAAGTATAATATTTTCCAGCATGTAATTAAAAAAAAAACAAGCAAACAAAACAAAACGAATGTTTTTTCATGCAGCTGAAATAACCACGAATAGAAAAATATGCAAAATGGTTGTATTTCTCCAATTTGAACAACAATTTTAATGTAATTCAATGATACACCGTTTTGGTTTCATACTACTCAGATACACATGATTGCTACATATACCGTGTTTCGACAGAACGTGTTTCAGTTGGATCATATCAGATACATCGGTTCAAATTTCCAAACGCAGATGCAGATGTGTACATAAATTATTTTTAAAATATTGAGGAATAGCTGTTGGAACGCATATGAATTTCTTTTCGTCATTGATGAATAAAATTTCTTAAATTATTTACTAACTACTCGTGTGTTGAGAATGCAAGTAGCAACAATTCAGCACAAAAAACACAGCTTGCTTACATTTGTTACTTACGTCGTTTTAAAAGATTATGTTTGATGTTCCTGTTTAGAAAATATCAGATAAAATAATTATACTAAAGGTGAGCAAAGGGGACACAAACCATAAGCTATAAACCACCAAAACTCAAAATGTATGTTTGTTAAAAGCTAATCACTTATTATTTGAACAACCATTAAAAAAATATAATCTATTCAAACGGTGTGAGCATGGTGAGTAAAAAACGGTGTTTCTTCTGTGTTGCTTTGGGTGAGAGGGTCGCGGATGAAAAGTACATTTTCAGTACAAACTGCAAACAAATTCGGTGGTTATTCTATACAAAAATCCAACATGACCCGTTAAATGTTTGGCATTCAATGTGGTTTGATTTAAAAACATGGGAAAAATCAAAAGTTTTTAAAATCGTTTTTTTTTATTCCAGAACAAGCCTAGAATTGTTTAATCTTGTTGCAAGAATCGGGCGGGTATTGTCAAATACTTTGGGTGAGAGTAGAGAAGAAAATCCACCCGCATTCAGGCGTAATGTCACATAAATGGGGCTCCATTCCCGCTCCATCTGTCGGAACATGGAAATGACCCTACTCTACTGGTCCACCGGGCGTTGTATTGTCCGTTAAGTGTCCGTTAATGTTAATTGTTCAGTATGTGCAACCACTGGTTGGAGACGATGTAATTCTCTCTCTCTCTCTCTCTCTCTCTCTCTCTCTCTCTCTCTCTCTCTCTCTCTCTCTCTCTCTCTCTCTCTAAAACTCGCCCAGAAATCCTAATGAAGGAAATCACTTTTATATAGAGGGGCACGGGATACGGGAAAGACACCGGGAAAAATTAATCAAAAGTATATCAAAAATACGATATAGGCAATTGTGAAAATGGTAGATAATCCATACAAACATAAACACGATTTTTTCACTTGATGTTGTTGACCCCAAGAGAACATCATGATGAAAACAAGAGATAATCCATAATGAACAGAGGGACAAATAATCTCACACAAAAGATGATAGCGAGAGACACATAAATTAAGATGAAGACGGGGGCGAGATTCTCCACCTCTCTCTCTACCCTGCATAACCATATGCGACTAAACTATCATGTGTCTCCATTGATTTATGGTGACTATAACATAGTCATATTATCTATACTTATTTCAATTTCGGATTCTAGACCATAGATTTCCCAAAGATTGCTGTTGGGTATCATAAATTGTCACAGGGATTCGTAGAATTGTAAATAAAGATGCAGAGGGTATAAAATAGAGTACTAAGAAATTAAATTTTGGAAATTCACCGCCACGGCAAAAATACACCCCATATCGATTTCCATTTGGACTTTGATAAGACAATCTAATGGTTTCCAATTATACATCCCTACAAACAATCACTCATTAAATAAACATCATTATGGCGATTTAATTCAGCAGCGTTTTGAATAATCTCTGAACTATTTTCAATCACATCTTTTGTTCAGGCATTATTCACACAAATTTGGAGAAGTTATCAAGCTGTCGCCAAGTGCTTTTGGACACTGCCAATTGCATATACTTAAGAAGCATGTTTGCAGCAATGGAGTTCAGCTGATAATTGAATAACTGCTGTTTAAGAGCTGCATAGAACTTGAGGGTAATTCCGAAAGTCAAGGTGACCTTTGTTGAGCGAAGCGAGGCTTTTTTTAGGAATAATATATTCTCTCCTAGTTATTTTATAGTCATGATGAAATTATCCTCATCTACACGACATACCAACTGCGCTATCTTAGAATTGAATGAAGTATAAACGAATCGTCTATATAAGGTGTGGCCCAGTTAGAATTGGAACATAGACTATTGCGCATTTTTCGGGTATGCATTAAGAAAATACACTAAGATTTTGTTTTACACGGGGGATACGTACCGTGTAAAAAAAACCGCGTTATTTCCGGAATCCGTGTAAAAAAAACCGTGCTAATTCCGAAATCCGTGTAAAAAAACCGCGGTAACTCCGAAATCCGTGTAAAAAAAACTGCAATAACATGCTACGTCTTTTGCAATGAAAAACACAAAACACAAACACAAAAAGATTTTGTGAACAGTGGAATGGATAGCCCAACAAGGTCCAAGAGGCAAGCGTGGGACCGGAGTCAATGTGTGTGTGTGTGTGGGGATAAATGGGGATAATACAGGTACATTCATGATGGTATATCTCGAGACCCTTAATATCGCCAAAGGTGCGGTCTTCAGCAAAGTTGTTAGAAAGGTCAAGAGCATTCAAAAAATTGACTGTTTTATTCGGAATTTGACCGTTACGTGGGGCTAGTGAGCATGCAAAATTGAGAATTTTCAACTTGTTCTATCTCGTGATTCTGATAAGATGGAAAGTTGAAGTCTTCGGGAAAGTTGTTCAAAATATCTGTGATGTGATGTGATGTGATGTGATGTGATGTGTGATAAGAACCCACCATCAGTGCAAGGATTACCTATGGCTGCAGGTTGTTCTGAGAGAATAGCCTACGTGATGGCTTCTTGTAGCAGGGTCAGCCGATCTCAGTGAGGACCTTCGGAAGACTACGGCCAGAAGGCCACGTGTCTTCGCATGACAAGGGACTGGCGACTCCACGAACCCCTTTCCAGTCAATAAATCCTTCGACTGCCTTAGGCTACCCCCCTTAGGCAATCCCCGTTATATATTTGATAAAGGAACAGTGGAAATTTTTCGCATAAATGACTTATAAAACAAAAAAAAATAAAAATGTTAAGACAAAAAGAAAATTCCACAGCTATACTGAACTTAAGATTCAATTAACACATTTTATTTGTTTTTATTTGCACTAGTAAATGTACTGGGAAAGTTGTTCAAAATATCTAATTCAAAATTAAAATTTGGCTTTAAATGCAAATCTGTAATGTTAAAGGTTTCAATTTAGCACTTGATATATAAAATTAAACAAACATTATACGATTCGTTTCATAATGAATAAAAAGGGTCAGTTTACTGCAAGCAAGGGATGGTTATATCGGTTCATACATAAAAACAACGAGCGAAATTTAAGAATCAAAGGAGAATGCGCATCAGCATATACAGCTGCAGCTATTGAGTACCCATCAAAACTGATTAAAATTATTGAGGATGGTGTGTACCATGCAGACCAAGTCTTCAACGCCGATGAAACTGATCTATTTTGGAAAAAGAAGTCTTGTAGAAGTTACATAGCTTCAACTGAACGTACGGCATTTGGGTTCAAAGCCTCAAAGGATCGAATCACACTGCTGTTCTATATATGTATGAACATATGCGCACGTATATACATACACACATGCATACATACAGGGAATAGACTAAATGATCGGGACAGGCAAATTTTTGATCAATTTTGTAGTGCTCTAACTTTATGAAATAATATCCGATTTAATTTCGCAAAGAAGCATTCCACTGTAAAACTAATTTAGTTTTATACATCGGTAACATAATTGGCCATGGCCCCCGGACACCGGAGTTGTTCCAGGTTTCCAGAAAGAATGTGAGAATATACGTATTAATTTTTGTGGGTATGTACAGGGGATAGACAAAATGATCGGGACAGGCAAATCTTGGATCAACTTTGTAGTGCTCTAACTTCATGAAAAATTATCCGATTTTCTTCTTGGTTTTTCATCACAAACCTTATTATAAACTTAAAGAGGATTCTTGACCAAATTGGCCACTCCCGGAACCATCGGAACGTCCCCGGGGGAACCTGTAGTAGGAACCAGTTAGGCATTTATCCCAAAACATGCCGTGCGACAGCTCTATCTTCATGATTTTTCATAATTATGATTTTGATAGACTTGAGAAAGCCATTGGCTACATTGGCCATTCCCGGAACATTTTTGGGGTAACCTGTAGTATAGATCAATTACGATTTTAACACAAAATATGGACTATAAGACTCACTGGCTATCCTGATCCAGCTTCCTGGTACCTCTGAGGATCAATTTATTTAGCTTTGGTTCGGATAAGCAAGCAATAATTCGATTGAGTATAGGGAAGAGTAGGTTTTAAATTTTATGCGGGCATGGAGTTGGTCCAATTGTCACCGTAAAGGCAAAATGAAGTCTGAGGATCATATTGGATGAGCGGGTATTTGGTTGTTATCTGTTGGTGACGTACACTACAAAGAATTATCATTTTTAGATTACAACAGAGTGATTCTCATGATGCGATCCACATTCCCAGAGGGGAACGGCGTCTTCCAGGATGACAACGCTCCAATCCATACTGTGAAATCCATTAAATTTTGGTATGAGGGCCACGCAAGTGATTTCGATCACCTTGAGTGTCCTGCTCAGTCATCGGACATTAACATCATTGAACCATTGTGGTCAACATTAGAAGCAAGGGTTCGGTATGTTTTCCCACCCCCTTCGTCCTTGAAGAAGTTGGAGAAAACATTGATCTACAAGTGGAATAAAATACCACTGGACGACATTCAAACCCTCTACAGCTCCATCCCCAGGCGGATTGAAGCCGTCCTGGAAGCGGATGGAAGCCCAACTCGCTACTCATAAAACCCACTCTTCCCTATACTCAATCGAATTATTGCTTGCTTATCTTTTGCTCCACTGCTTATATTTTGTGGTAAGATCGTAATTGATCCTTACTACAGGTTCCAACAAAAATTTTCCGGGAGTGGCCAATGTAGCCAACTGCTTTCTATCAAAATCATAATTATGAAAAATGATGAAGATAGAGCTGCCGAACGGCATGTTTTGGGATAAATGCCTAACTGGCCCCTACTACGGCAAACGTACTTTTGCATATAAAAAGTAATAAACGATCCATACAAAATTGAAAATAGTGCCATGAAAAACGCATTCTTGACCCATAAGACTCTGGTGAATATCCATTAAAAAATTAGAATGATCCATAAAATTCATCACTCTGATCCATACTTTATATAAAATTTAGTAACAAAATGTCAAAAATGTACCGTTTTATATCTAGGGCATGATCGTTAAAAGTGTATGGATTACCCATAAACATATTGCAAATGATCCATAAAAGGTTCATTAACTTTCCTTAAATTTGTAAAATTGATCCGTAGAATGTAACCTTTGTGCAATAAAATATATTCGCATGTCCCATAAACTATTTGATATTTTCCATAAATAAATTACCAATGATCCATAAAATGATGAATAATGAACCATAAGCTTATAAAATGATACATAGTAAATCAGTTTTGTTCGCTAAACTATATGGTATGATCCATAAATTTTGCCTGCATTTTTGCAGGTTGGGGCACTATTTTTTGTTAATTTTGATCCATAAAGATTGTAAAATTGATCCCTAACTGCGTTACTACTCAGATTTAGTTACATGTCCGTTCTTTCAGGTACTCGGATAAAATATTGATGCTAAAGAAGGATTGCGGAGTTTTTGCGTAGCCGTATCGAGGATTGAAGAACTAAGGCGGCAGCGGTCGATGTCTCCGACATCCGAAGTGTTAACATAGCGTATATTAGATTCCAGGCAAACGACTGATTCTAGCATTTGCCCGGTATAAGGCAAACGGATGTTTTTTGTTGTTAATTCCGACGAGCGATAGAGAGTTGGACAGCAAGCGTCTGCCCGGCATAATTTAAATCAAATTTTCTGAAACAACAGTTTAATCAAGTCATAAATTTGACCTGTAGTTCTTTATGTGCAGGAGAGCTCTTTACCAAATTTCTTGACAAACATGAGTCGCAGTTGCGGGGAGATCAAATAATGGTATATGCACGAAGTTGGTTTGTTATGAGTCATTGTTTGAAGATTATGATTTGTTATACAAACTATTAGAGATCATTGGCAATTTATTTATGGAACATTTACAATAATTTCTGGATGATATGCACATATGTTAGTGCAGAAATGTTACATTTTGTGGATCAATTTTGCAAGTTTAAAGAAAGTTACTGAACCTTTTAAGTATCATTTGCAATGTGTTAATGGGAAATCCAAACAATTATATACAGGGGATAGACAAAATGATCGAGACAGGCAAATTTTTGATTGACTTAGTGGTACAAAACATGCTCTTCATGAACGACATGAAATATTATTCGACATAATTTCGCCAAGAAGTATTTGACTGGAAAATTAATGTAGTTTCATATCTTGGTAACATAATAGGCCATGGCCCCCGGACACAGGAGTTGTTCCGGGTTTTCGGAGAGGCTATCTCACATGTTGAATTTGTGATGAGATTTTGTACATGATACCGTTGTCAAATTTTTTTTTTCAGTAAACGCACGTAGCGAATGAAATGTTGATTACAGGAATCGCTCTTAAATTTACTTAGATATGGCCATTTCCGTGAAACAGGTTCTGATGAAGGGTCCTGGATGCGATTAACTCTTTATTTTACTCAAAACATGCCATGTGACCACCCCTTTTCTTGGTTTTTCATCACAAACCTTACTATAAACTTAAAGTGGGTCCTTAATCATATTGGATACTCCCGAAATCACCGGAACATCCCCAGTGGAACCTGTAGTAGAGGCTATTTACGATTTTACTTCAAAACATGCCGTGCGGCAGCTCTATCTTCATGATTTTTCATAATTATGATTTTGATAGACTTGAGAAAGTCATTAGCTACATTGGCCACTCACGGAACATTTTTGGGGGAACCTTTTGTAAGGAACAATTATGATTTTATGGACGTTCCGGTGGTTCTGGGGGTGGCCAATATGGTCAAGGATCCACTTTAAGTTTATAATAAGGTTTGTGATGAAAAACCAAGAAGAAAGATAAATACATCATTCCCTTGATATAGAACGGTTAATTTTTCACATTTTATTGCTAAATTTTGCAAAAAGTTGAGCTTGAGCCATGATGAATTTTAGGGATCATTTCTATTCTTTTTGTGGATTTCCACTAGAATAATTTTTTTGTGGATTTTCACCAGAGTCTTATGGGTCAAGAATGCGTTTTTATAGAACGATTTTCAATATTTCATGGATCCTTCCTTCAGTTTTAAAGGTGCAAACTTAGGGCTGCCGTAGTTCTTTACGTGTACGAGTGCTGTTTGACAAATTTATTGGGAAACATGTATCGCATTTGCGGTCGTAAAAGAACGAGAGATCGCAAAAGTATGTCAGCTCTCTGAAAATTGAAAATCTTCTCCAAAGTGATCCTTCTTTTACAGCAATATTTAAGCCGCATAGCTAAAGGAACGGACATGTTATTAAATCTGAGTAGTAGTGCAGTCAACAATCGATTTCTTTGTGGTTTAAAATTGAAAAAAATTTAACCCAAAATTGAAATAATTCTGGCATAATTTATGGATCATACATATTATTTTAGGTGCACAAAATTGATTTGCTATGGACCATATTTAGAAGTTAACGGTTCATTTTTCAAACCTATTATGGATTGGCGATTTATTTATGGAACATTTACAATAATTTAGTGATCATGTTCATATATTTTAGTTCACAAACGTTACATCCTATGGAACAATTTTACATGTTTAAGGAATGATATTGAACCTTTTATGGAACATTTGCAATATGTTTATGGGTAATCCGTACAATTTTATCGATCATACCCTAGATAAATAACGGTATATTTTCGACATTTTCTTGCTAAAATTTATATAAAGTATGGATCACATTGCTGTATTTTATGGATCATTTTCATTTTTTTATGGATTTTCATCAGAGTTTTATGGGTCATAAATACGTTTTTTATGGAAAGAATTACAGTTTTTCATGGATCGTTTCTTCAGTTTAAAGGTGCAAACTAAGGGCTGCCCCCTACTACAGGTTCCCCCGGAGACGTTCCGGTGGTTCTGGGAGTAGTCGAGAATCCACTTTAAGCTTATAATAAGGTTTGTAATGAAAAACCAAGAAGAAAGAGCTGTCATAGGCATGTCTTGAGTAAAATAAAGAGTTTACCGCATCCAGGACCCTTCATCAGAACCTGTTTCACGGAAATAGCCATATCTCAGTCAATTTGAGGCCGATTTCTGTAATCAACATTTCATTCGCTTGAGAAATATTTTGTCTTTACGTGTGTTTACTAAAAACATTGTTTGACAACGGCATCTTGTACAAAGTCTCATCACAAATTCAACATGTGCCTCTCTGGAAACCCGGAACAACTCTGGTGTCCGGGGTTCATGGGCAACTATGTTACCGAGATATATAATCACATTAGTTTTACAGTGGAACCCTTCTTGGCGAAATTAAATCGGATAATATTTCATGAAGTTAGAGCACTACAAAGTTGATTAAACATTTGCCTGTCCCGATAATTTTGTCTATCCCCTGTACATACCCTTAAAAATTAATACGTATTTTCTCACATACACGCATTCACACATACACGCATACATTAATACATACATAAACATATACACATACATACATACATACTTATTAAAATACATTACTACATGCACACAAACACACTTATACATTCAAACATACATGATGATGATGATGATGATGATATAATACTACCATCTATTGTAGCAAGGTAACTTTCCATAGCAGTGGAATAGTCTGAGAAACGATTTGATCAGGATTCTATTATCGTTTGTGATCATCAAGCTCCTGTATGAAGGGCCAAAAACGTTTGGGCGGGCCCGTAAGCAGAGACACTTACGCGAAACCCGCGAATATAGGGAAATGAATCTCCTTCCAAAAGCAAGGTCACACAGACAGGACTAGAATCGAGCCCTCGATTGACAGAATAAACCCAATAGACGGGGTCGAAGAGCCCGCCCTCGTTCCGCAAAATGTTAACAATAGGGAGGAGGCAGTCCCATGTTCCCTATCCAAATCGTTTTACTTGGGTGCCCTGATGGTCCCTCCCTTTCCCCGTTATATGTTATTTAATATTTAGTATATTTTGTACACGAAAAATTAAGATATCATTATACACAAGAATGCTAATTTATTCAAATTTAAAACTTCAATGATACATCCAATGAATTGTTACTGAAAAATAAATTAAAATTAGATATGTATCAATATCCTTCTAGTCCTGGAAAAGCTGAAAACAGAATAGATCATTCCAAATATCAAGGATAAAATTTCAATATAAGATATTATTTTATAAGACATGTTGTAATATTTTTCTTTATACTGTTCTAGTAACATTTCAAAGAAAGCAATTGGAGTGATCGAAGAGTCCGGTTTGATGATTTCTGACCATAATACCACTAAATACCCAATACATAATATCTTACCATAATACCACTAAACACAATATTAACATATAATCCTACATTGCTTATAAGCACATGCCAGTCTTTTATGAATATAGTAGTTGAAGTTAAGAAATGCAATTTCAAATTATATGTTATGCTGAAATGCTGAAAAATAAATTGAGCCTTTGATGTTGCCACTCTCGGATCCGTTTACAGAGTTATCTCTCCGGCACCTCACCAGGTGTGAAGTTATGAATCCCCAGGTAATCGAAAACTTTGAGAAGCTTCTCGAGTTGAATCCTCAAACTCGCTTCATGACTTTGTACCATTTGTACATAACACAGGATGTCAGCCCTTCGCCGAATATTTCCAATCGTGTTTGCTTCTCCGACTTCGATAATTCGGTTCATTTTGATTTATCTATGAAGCAGGAGCTTCATGGAATCCTAGAGCATCATCATCCTATGATTGCTCCAGTAATATTTGCTGCAAATTTTGACCAAGTTGATTCCACTAAATCGTTCTTCACTGACGGCTCATGGATAGAGGAGTCAGCAGGCTTTGGTATATTTAATGAAATTTATAGCGCCAATAGTAAACTTCAAGCTCCTTGTTCCGTATATGTCGCTGAATTAGCGGCAATACACTATACGCTAGAAATTTTTGCCTCACTAACACCGGATCAGTATTACATTTTCACGGATAGTCTCAGTTCTATAGAGGCTATTCGCTCATTGAGGCCGGTAAAACACTCCTCGTATTTTCTCATGAATCTTTTGTAGAATTTGTCGCAATTTTGTGATCCTTTCCAAAAAAAAAACGTTAACAACCCTTCCATCCCTTCAAACAAATAACATGTGTTAGGTGGGCTAAGATTTACAACGATGCATAAATGCTAAGCTGAAAATAGCATAAAAATATTGTGAAGGAATGCTATAATATATAATGATACTAACAATTATATTTGTAATGTCTGCATGTTGCAGATTATGGTGCTGCGGCAGTTGTAGACAGACCTGCATTATCAGAGCCACGAGGGAAAAAAATAATCCAAAACCACTAAACAACACCTGGGAATTCTATAGATGATCTGAAAGCATATACCGTATAAAGAATACCTCCATTCCTCGTGGTAGGGTAAGACATCAGCATACTAACTTATCGGCGTCGCGCTGCCTACATTGTAGGTGGTAGCCCCTCAAGTATAGCTGACACGATACAGTGTTTTCTACTCAACCACTGGATGCCAGGACAGACGCTGATTGAGCCGCACCTCCTTGGTGGATAGACGCTCGGCACGCACCTCCTAAATCTATCCGAAGTCAGAAGGACAACAGGCTGCACTACCAGCTAAGTACGCAACCCTAAGCTGGCGGTCTTTGTCATCCGTGGAAGCATGAGGTAGGAACTGGCTAGATCCACAGCTATGTTGTGGGTACGCACTCTCCATCTTAGTTGTCGACCACCATTTTGCAGCCGTCACGCGTTCATCCACACGCACCTACAGTCAGTAGCAAAAAATAAGCCGAGCAAAATTTTTCTTCCAAAAAATGCCATGTTCAACCTTCTGTTACATTGTCAATTATCAATATTTTTGGCTGAAAATTTGACAAAATTATATCCAATGTATGTGACCATATATTGATATGATCTATAAATTTGAAGTTTTCATAACATGTGTGAAAAAAAGTCGTTTTAGGACGTATCAATTTCAAAAATCTGTATTTCTGTGAAAAATTTAGGTAACATACTCAACATTTAATCATAGCCTACAAAAATAACGAAAATGATGTGAACAAAATTTTAACTGTTTCCATCAAGTGCTTTGGACTACAGCTGGCGTCAAAGTTGACGCACCAATATGAGTATTTCCCATTTTCACCCGAAATTGACCATGCTGAAATATCGGTGCAAAAAAAAAAAGCCGAGGCGAATTCATCTTATTAATACACATGATTTGTTACGCGTGAAATATCCCTAATAACTACTGTAATCCACTAAGAACTATACAAATATGGCATACAGTATGCATTGGTTTTTGAAAACTACGTATACAGTATTATACAGTATTATTAGTAGTATGTTTTTTGCTACTGAGTGTACACATAAACACATACACGGTTTTGAAACACACGTACATAAATAGTTATCCCCACGTAGAACAATTTGAAAATGCTCAATTTTGCATACTTAATAGCACCACGTAGCGGTGGAATTCCAAAAAAAAACGGTTCAGCTTTTGAATGCTCTTGACCCTCGGAGCAACTTTGCCGAAAACTAGAACTTTCTATCTTTTCAGATAGAACGAGTTGAAAATGTTTAATTTTGCATGCTCACTAGCGCCACGTAGCGGGAGAATGCCGAATAAAACATTTCTTGAACGCCCTTGACCTTATGAACAACTTTGCTCAAGACCGCACCTTTGCAGATATTAAGAGTCTCGAGATATATGATTATGAATGTACCTGTACTATCCCCACACATATTCCGGTCCCTCGCTTGCCTCTTGGACCTTGTTGGGCTAACCATTTCACTGTTCACAAAATCTTCTTAGTGTTTTTCATTGCAAAAGACTTAGCATGTTATCGCAGTTTTTTTTATACGGATTTCGGGAATTAGCACGGGTTTTTTTTACACGGTTGCCGGAATTTTTTTGTCCCAGTAGCTGTTTGAAATCGGCATTTACATAGGTTTTATCATCTATGAGGGGACAGCCATTGAATTTTGTCAACACCTGATCATACAATTTTCTAGCACGGATTCTGGTCTCATTGTTCTGCTTTTGATCCTATTTAGTAGTCTACAGGCACGGTTTGACTTGAAGCCTTCCCGGAGACGAATCCGTTACACGGTACTGCGTGCGGCGCGAAACTTTTTGGCCAAATCGCGGTCTGAGATGTTGGGGTTTGCCTTAATGTTCTTGATGACTTTGTTCCGCAGTTGACTATTGACAGTACCCGCCCGACACTTGCTTTGAGGCTAGCGATCCGTCGATAAAGTTTCTCTGTACTTTTTCGAAACACGCCACATGGTTTTTCGGGAAAACCCAACACTTTAGCATGACCACCCAGACCATGAAGGGTTTTCCAAATGATTGCGCACAATTATTTTTCTTCTTTCTTTTCCTTTTTATATTTCTCTGAAACACGTTCGAAGTGCACCGCGAAAAAAACGAAAGGGTGAGTAATGTCAGTGACATAACTGCAAAGTTGACGTACGACTGCTTGTTGATGTGAAGAAATTGTTGCCATCGAATCAATAAATTTCTGCTATATTTTATTCAGTCAAAACCCTATGCTATTAGTGTGTGAAGCTTTACTATTGATTCTCCACGAAAATTTATAGAAACTGCAGTTCGGCTCGAATTAACTGTTAATAATATTTTGTTTGTTGAATGTCCAACGTGCTTGTAAGTGTTAAATAGATTCTATGTTTACGGAGGGAACGTGGTTCGTGATTGAAATTTTCTTCTCAGTCTTCTTGGGCTGCAGGACATCCTGGGTGTTTGACACGTAATATTACGATAAAAATTACTTTTACACCGTCTTCAACTCGAGGTTGCACAGACTGAACACTGAACATAGAGTGAATTATAACAAATAGTTTAACCTAACACCCAGTGGACCAGTTTGGACATTTTCATTTTGCGAAAAGTTCCACAGGCTAGAGCGGGAATCGAACCCACTTCATGGCAATCGCTTGAACGACGGCTAACGCCGCTAACCACTTGACCACGAAGATGACGTGGGCGATTGATTTGGCAGTTTTCTCCGGGACGCGGCTTTTTAAGCAATGCCATGTTGAGCCGGTGCGTAATAATTAAAATTTCGATGAGCTCAAGACAAATTTTACCAAACATTCTCTGTAGTTGGCAAATTGATTTGATCGTCTTGAAAAGGACGGATTTTATTTGTTTACGGAGGGAACACGGTTCACAATTGAAATTTTCTTGTCGATCTTCTTGGGCTGCAGGACGGCCTGGGTGTTTGGCAGCACGTAATACTACAAACTACGAAAAATGTTGGCCATTTTGTCCTGATGTTGATCCGGTAGTGAAGATTTCGATGATTCAATTAAAAATTCAATTAAACACACTCTTTAGTAAGTCATCCTGAAAATGACGGATTCTATTTGTTCACGAAAAGAACGCGGTTCATAATTGAAATTTTCTTGTCGATCATCTTGGGCTGCAGACGGCCAGGGTTTTTAGCAGCACGTTATACTACTAACTACGAAGAATGTCGGCCATTTTGTCCGGGAGGCGGCATTTCAAGCACCACCATGTTGATCCGGTGCGTGGTATCATCACCGCAGCGAGGTAGACGAGGGCTCCGGCAACAACGCGCTCTTTTTAGTTGCCCTTCCAGAGCAGACGGTGAATGCGACCGACTGAGAACTGCCTTTCCCACTGCTTTTCTTCTGCTGCTGTATAGTTGACGGTGTGCTGCTGCTTAGAGATGACATGTATTACTGATAGCTGCTCGCACTGTCAGGCCCGTTTTATACAATAGCATCGGGTACCATTGCATGGCAGGAAGGGGGTATCAACGAAGGCAATGTGAATCAAATCTTACAAAACGGGATGGGCCATAGTTTTTGCGGTCGGCCGTTTTGCAGTTCGGCTCGACTTAAGTGTTAATACTATTTCGTTTATTGAATTCCAGTGCTAGTGTTAACATGGCGAATAGGGATTTATATATAGATACTAAGCAAGATGTTAGGCCATTTTCTCCGTTCGCGGCTTTTGAAGCATCGCTATGTTGAGCCGGTGCGTGGTAATGAAAATTTCGAACATCTCAAGAGAAAATTCAATCAAATATACTCTTTAGTTGACAAATTCATTTGGTCGTCCTGAAAAGGACGGATTTTATTTGTTTACGGATGGAACACGGTTCACAATTGAAATTTTATTGCCGATCTTATGGGCTGCAGGACGGCCTAAGTGTTTAGCAGCACACCACCCTATGGAATGGTCAAACGGGAGAAGTTGATTCAGCTCCTCGTCGTTGCGGACTGCTAGCTCTGATTAGTTGGCCTTCCAGAGCAGACGTTGAATGCGCTTGTCCTTACGGATGCACAGCGAGAACTGATGGTTGGTCGGACGTCACCAAATGTTTAATTATCGCTGGCACGGCAATTGTGGCAGTATTAACCAATCAGAGCGTGGCACAAATATGATGTCATTTTCGACCAATAGCTTTGTACGTTTAAACATTTTTCTGTAAAGTACTTTTTAATTAATTTAAACAAATCTAAGGAATTTAGTTATCAACAGGGATTTAGCTTTGATGTTCTACCTTTCGAATGAAATACTTATCATAAAATTTCTGTGGGCCAAGATGGTGTTATTGTTATAGGGAACACATAAGATGTCATAGTTTACAAATCCGACCACTAGGGTCGCTGTAAGAATCAAAGTTGTTTATTCCAATACTTAATGGGTCACACATTTAGCTCAATATTATATATTGAATAGTAGTGATAGAATAGAATAGATAGAAGTGATGCTTTGATTGAGCTACATTGATATTCTATTTATAGAAATGTCTGTAAATAGGCAACATTAGTGCTCAATTAAACCTTCTGAATGTTGTTATTAAACGTCTGAATTATCAAGCTGTACACAAGCTTTGATATTGGATGTTCAGTTTTACTACGTGCATTACTGACAAAGGCTTGTTGAACAAGAGACGATTATGAGATTTGACAATGTTTTCTGATTTAATATGTTAACACTGCGCTGTTTTCTAGTCGGATGGGCAATATTAAGAGTAGCCTATGAGTTATTTGTTCCAAGCAGTTGACTATTATTTCAACTCTTGAAAACATGTCAATACTTTTTCACCGGCAGAAAAAATGAACAACTCATAAACAAAAACATAGGAATTAACTGAATTCAATGAATATCTATATCATTTATCCAGCATAACTTGAAGTTGAAGAAGAAATATTGATCAACCAAAATTACGAACACTTCGGAGGCTTTACTACGGCATTTAAACGACTTTTATTTTAATTGAATATTTTGCTGACTATTGGTTTAAACCACAGCTATTATGCAACTAAATATAAGGTTTAATTGGCAAAGCTAGTTAAAAGGCATTGCATTAGAGGCATAAACTGTATTTCAACAAATTGTTCAGTGGTTGAATAAAAGTCAATTAAAACACCTGTGTAGAGCTTTTGTATTATTTTTCTTCAGTTTATAATTGGATCAGTTCAATAGTGATGTTCATTACAGCTATTATTCAATTCCATATACAGGTTTTATTAGCTAGGCTAGATAAACGATGTTTAAATGGATGTTAAAAACTATTATTCATCTCTTTGTTCAACTGTGTAAATTTAGTTAAATATAAATACTAAAATAGCTTTTACTAAGCATGTTATTCAAACAAAATGAAACACTTGAATTAATGTTAATATTTCAATTGAGAACATGGTTATTAAGCTTATATTTCAGCCAGATTTTTTATTAAGCTACGAAAATCGTAATTCAGCTTTAATAAAGCATGTATGCTTATTTATTGCTTTCGTTTGTTTGTTGGGATGTGTGTAGTTTGAAATAAAACTCGGTTATTTGTTGAAGTTTTCACATATTTTTATTATTGTAGACATAAAACAAGCTCAAAGAGCTCTGACAGTTTCAAAAAATGTTATTCTTCCGAGGAGGAAAATCATTTTACAATAATATAATTTTCATGTTTTGGCCTTAAACTATGACTAAGTTCCGGAAATTTGCTTCACATGATTATAACGCGTTTTAACTTTTCGTTCCATTGCTTTATAATCTGATTCGAAAAAAAAACTCTAGTGTACTTTTAAATCGGTCTTGGAAATTGCCCATTTATAAAGCTCCTTTGCAGTTGAAATGTTATGCCCCTGCAAACTTGCAACTCTACGGCCGACAAGCCGTGGCAATCGGTTTCGGTATGACCAAGCAGTCTGAGACGGCAGATATATTACGAACGATACGGCTCCCGCTGGTGGATTATGTGACGTGTTTATCGAGCAATCGGATGGACCTTTACCGTGAATTTTCTTAAGGTCCGATAACTTACTTTTGATTAAGTAAACTCCGCGATTGAAACTAGTAAATTTTAAATCTGAAGTATGACCATCTTTATTACAAATAGAAAATGGGTGAAAAGTGCGTTATTCCAATGAAATCCTTGAACAGCGTCTAGTACAACAACTGAAAAGTTCTCAAAAAAATCCCCTATTAAAGGGTGTCCACAGTTAAATTCCATCACTTTAACTACTCGTCCTCTCGTTAACACTCGTCCTCAAAAACAAGTCCAACAAATTGTCATGAAATATTCAGGGAATAAAATACAATGTATAATCTTGGCTAAGGTATTTTTAGTTCACTGTATTTCTTAACAAAATCCAAAAGCCCGAACTTTCTTCTTAATACCACGCATAAGATTTTGTACAACGCTTGAACCGACATTTTATTCCGCTTTCAACCATGACTTCAACATTTCCTGTTCTGTGACAACTTTAGGATGCTTACGAAGTTCGTGCTTCATTATAGCCCAATATTTTTCTATTGGCCGCAACTCTGGAGAGTTTGGGGAATTTAAACGGAAGCAGTCGTTTTTTCAGGCATTCATTCATGTATACTTGACCATTGAAGTATACACACAGTTGAAGTTGTCACGAAAGGCTTGCTCCGTTTACCACACGAACAAATCCCCTGCCAAATCATGAATTTCTTGGGGAACTTTGACACTTACTGTTTCCTGAGAGACTCTGAAATATCGCACTTGTCTTTCGCAGTCACATAAAGATTGGACTCGGAAAAAATGCGACACTGTGTTTTGGGTGTAACTTTTTATCGCGTGGGTAAACATTAATTACATTAATTACGCGGTGATCGATAATCCTGGTCAGCCACACAGATGGATCGGCAAAAAGCTTGGAATCCACCATTCCACCGTGTCCCGCGTTGTGAAGATGTTCCAGGCGCCGAAGACCATCGAGCGGCGCGCTGGAAGCGGCCGAAAACCGAAAACGGAATACCCAGAGAAGGCGCGGAAGATAACGCAGTACTTTAAGAATAACCCGAACCTTTCCAACCGAGACGTGGCCAAAAAGGTCGATTCGTCGAAGTGACTCGTCCAGCAGACCATGAAGCAGGCTACGTGTTTTTAAGGTCAGGAAGGCACCAAACCGGACTGACAAGCAAAACACGGTGGCCAAATTGCGTGCGCGGAAGCTGTACCGTGAGTGGCTTGTCAAGCCAGGCTGTCTCGTCATGGACGACGAGACATATATCAAGGCGGACACCAAACAAATCCCCGGCCTCGAGTTTTTTGTCGGTACGTCCCGCATGGAGGTGCCGGAAAAGTTCCGGAAGAGAAAGATGGACAAATTCGTGAAGAAGTACCTGTTGTGGCAGGCGATCTACGAGTGCGGACGGTACAGCAAGCCGTTCGTTACAACCGGCACCATAAACGGGCAGATTTATCGAGAGGAATGCTTGCAGAAGCGCTTGCTGCCCTTCCTCCGCTCTCACCGTGGTCCCACGCTGTTCTGGCCGGATCTCGCTTCGTGCCATTACGCCAAGCCTGTAATGGATTGGTACGAAGCGAAGGGCGTTAATGTGGTTCCGAAGGAGGCGAACCCGCCAAATACACCAGAACTTCGTCCGATCGAAAAGTTTTGGGCGATAATGAAGAAGAAGTTGAAGAAAAGCGGAAAAACATTCAAAACCGATGAAGCTTTGAAGAAAAACTGGGAGAAATTGTGTAAGGAAGATGGACAAAGCCTCGCCCAAGATCGCATGAGCAGTGTTAAGAGAAATGTACGAGCATTCAGCTTGGGGGATGAAATTCAATAAATCAATTATGCCAAAACACAGCTAAGGTATAGTCAATGTCGTTAATAAATTATGCCAAAACATAGCTTATATATAGTCATTTAATTCCTGAAAATTTGAGAAGTATCCGACATAAAATGAATTTTTGGTGATCATTTTTGTGTGTCTCATTTTTTCCGAGTCCAGCATTTACTGGTTGCCGGGAATTTGTTTAATGTCCGCTTTTACGTGTGTTTCATCGTTCTTGATGCAGCAGTGTGGATTCGTCAACATGTGTGTGTACAGCTTACGGGCACGTGTTTTAGCTGTCCTATTATGTTTTTCATTGCGGTTTGGAGCTTTCTGAAATCTGAATGAATGGAGCCCGGCTCGTTTCTTGCCTTTCTGCACAAAACTTTTGGTCAAGTGCAGCATTTTCGCGACATCCCGAACGGAACAGTTGGGTTTGCGTTTAATGGCAGCAACCACTTGCTTGTGATCCTTCACACAGTACGGAACAATTTTTCTACCACTCACCTTCTTCCGATCGACAGTTAAACGTTCCCCGAAAAAAAAAATGAAACGAGACACCGTAGACTGGTGAATTGTCAACATTTTTCCGATGGCTCGGTGCGAAAGAAGTGGGTTGTCGAGGTGCGTGTGCAAAATGTTCTCGCGCATGTGGTGTTCTTTCGACTCCATTTTCGAAACTATGACACATTTTACAATAAAACTCACGCAGTGTAAACAATACCCGCTGAGGTCATTTCCTAAAATGCCCAAAATTTCGTTGAAATCAACCCAAAGGGCGAAATGTTATAGCTTATTGAAAGTGGTGCAATTTAACTGTGGACACCCTTTATAGCTTCTAATGCACTTTTGTACATCAATTCGGAAAGAAAACGATACTTATCCAATGGTGGAAGAGGATCGGTAGAATCAATTCCAAGGGTTACGGTCGATGCAAAATGTTGCCAATCAATATGCCTCGTGAGGTCATAAGGAACATAAGGAACCATTTTTGATTGAGAGCAAATATATGCCAATCAGAATTGTGGATCAAGTACTTGAACGAGTCTAATGGAGGTATTAGCCTACGACAGTTCCATTATAATACGGTGATCATATCTTTATCCTCACTCGACGAATTATTCATCGAGAGATATGAATTCACGAATGAGGAGCCATGATACAGTCAATTGCTTGAAGTAGTTTCTAACTATAGGAATAAGCAGGTCAATAAATCCTCGGAGCGGTGAAGCATCCGAAGGACCAAGTTTTATTTGTTTCTGGCACACACTCGGAGAACTAGTAGGCTTTTTTACCGGAGGCGTGTACCTCCGGAAATCCTCATCTCATCGGCTACGTCAGAGTCCAGTTCATCGGAAGACAAAATCAAAAAGGGATTTTCATTTTGAGCGGCTGATACAGACGATGCAGACGCTCCGTTTAACGACATTTTTTTTTTTTTTTTAATCAGTTCGTTTATTTATTAGGCTTAGGCGTGTGTAACACTTTGCGGAGCCGATATTCAATATTGTAGTTAACAATTTTTCTTTTTCGTTTTTAGTAAAGTGGGGTGCCAATTACTCGTGGCTAGCTCGAGGTTAATGGGTCACATTATTGTTTGGAAGGGGCTAGGCAGGTAACTTATTTCAGGTATTTGTTGCTGCTCATGGTTGCGACATCTACCAGATCCTCGGTCCCTGTAGTCCCTTACAGGAACTAAGCTGCAGATGGGTGACCACAGCTTGCTGGGCAGGTACGAGTAGCACGGAAACAAAAGGATAATATAACTGGGACACATTGGCAGGGAATTTACTACAGTGAAAGGGATGGGGTGATGACATTACACTCTTAGATCAGACAAACAAAGAAATTCGTAAATCGCTTGCATGTAGGGAAGATCACGCATTCCCAAAACATCTCTTACATTGAGGAAGGGTTGTCTACCTCGGGCCACAAGAATATCAAATGGTCGTGCTCTGGAGGCATCATTATCCGGGCAATACCAAACTGCGTGAGCGATGTCATCATAACCGGTTCCGCACCTACATACATTGCTATCGACGAGGTTAATTCTGTAGAGATGTGCGTCTAGCGAGTAGTGGTTGGACATAAGTCTTGACATCACACGAATGAAACCGCGACTTACATCCAGACTTTTGAACCACGATCTTGACGAAACATTTGGAATAATGGAATGTAACCACCGCCCAAGAGAATTACTTGTCCAATCGTTTTGCCAACTTTGAAGAGAACTCTGACGTACTAATGGGAAAAATTCATCATGTGAAATTCTTCTTTCAAAAATCTCGCCCTCTTGTGCGCCCACCTTTGCTAGAGAGTCCGCCTTCTCATTGCCTGGAATTGAGCAATGTGAGGGGACCCATGCAAAGGTAATTCTAAATGATCTTTCGACCAACGCACACATCTGCTCCCTTATTTTTGAAAGAAAGTAAGATGAGTGCTTAACTGTTTTCATCGACTGGAGGGCCTAAATAGAAATGAGACTATCCGAGAAGATGAAATAATGGTCTATGGGCATGTCGGAAATTATCCCCAATGCGAAATTGATTGCTGCCAGCTCAGCAACATATACGGAACAAGGTTCCTGAAGTTTCCGAAAGGCAGATGAATATTCATAGTAAACACCGAAACCAGTGGATCCATCAATGCGCGACCCATCAGTGAAAATTCTTCTATTGCAATTGACATGTTGGTACTTTTCGATGAAAATATGGGGAATTAAAATAGGTCGAAGTTGATCTGAAACTCTTTGAATAGCCTGTTTCATGGAGAGATCATAATGAATGGAGGAACTGTGATAAGAAAAGCTTACACTAGGAGGGTTATAGCATGGAAGACTAATATCGGATGACATATAGTTAATATAGATTCGTAAGAATCTTGACTGGGTACTCAATTCGAGCATTTCTTCGAAGTTATCAATCACAAGGTTGTTACTGATTCCACACTTGATCAGTATTCTAGATGAGAGCTCCCAGAAGCGGTTCTGTAAGGGTTTCACTCCTGCCAGAACCTCCAGGCTCATATTATGCGTTGAATGCATACAGCCAAGGGGAATACGTAAACAACGATATTGAATGCGTTCCAATTTGATGAGGTGGCTATTTCTTGCCGAGAGGAAACAAAAAGAGCCATGTTCGAAAACTGAAAGAATAGTTGTGTTATAGAGTTTAATAAGGTCTTCCGGGTGACCACCCCAACATGTCCCGGATATTGATCTTAGAAAATTGATCCTTTATTGACATTTCTGTTTTAAATACGCAAAGTGATTACTCCAAGTGCATTTTGAATCAAACATGACTCCAAGGTATTTGAAGGTCAAAGATTGGGTAAAGGGTGATACGGTCAAAATTTGGTCAAGGGAAAACGCGTGTAAATCGTTTATTTAAAAAATCAAATTAAATTTCTTTTTCAAGTTCAATTAGTACAAAATTCAGGAAAAATATTCAGTTAGGCTTCCGCTTTTCCAAATCCGAATTGCCGGGCCTTACGCTTGACCCCTGCCATCAGATTTTGTACAGCCACCTTGTCCACCTTCTTCGCCGCAGAAAGCCAGTTTTCCTTGAACTGCTGCTCGTCCTTAGCAGTTTTTTTGGTCTTCTTTAGGTTCCGCTTGACAATAGCCCAGTATTTCTCAATTGGGCGGAGCTCTGGCGTGTTGGGAGGGTTCTTGTCCTTGGGAACCACCTGCACGTTGTTGGCGGCGTACCACTCCATGACCTTTTTACCGCAATGGCAAGATGCCAAATCCGGCCAAAACAGTACGGAACAACCGTGTTTCTTCAGGAAAGGCAGCAGACGTTTATTCAAACACTCTTTCACGTAAATTTCTTGGTTGACAGTCCCGGAAGCTATGAAAATGCTGCTTTTCAAGCCACAGGTACAGATGGCTTGCCAAACCAGATATTTCTTTGCGAACTTTGACAGTTTCGTGTGCTTGAAAATATCTGCTACCTTTCCCCTTCCTTTTGCCGTATAAAACTCCTGTCCCGGAAGCTGCTTGTAGTCGGCTTTGACGTAGGTTTCGTCGTCCATTACCACGCAGTCAAACTTCGTCAGCATCGTCGTGTACAGCCTCCGGGATCGCGCTTTGGCCGTCGTATTTTGTTTATCATCGCGATTCGGAGTCACTACCTTCTTGTAAGTCGATAGTCCGGCTCGTTTTTTGGCTCGATGCACGGTTGTAGACGATACACCCAGCTTATTTGCGGCATCTCGGAGAGATAGGTTAGGGTTTCGCTTGAAACTACCGGCAACTCTCTTTGTCGTCTCAGCGGCTTCCGGTTTTCGATTTCCCCCCAATCCAGACTTCCTGGCTGTCGACAAACGTTCCCCAAACACTTTAATTACATTTGTAACGGTTGATTTGGCAATTTTTAGCGATTTTGCCAACTTTGCGTGCGAGTAGCTCGGATTTTCGCGATGCGCGAGCAAAATTTTGATACGCTGCTCTTCTTGCTTGGACGGCATTTTGACAACTGAAGAGTGAATTCCAAAATCAAAATAGGAGCAACATTCTACACACACACACCTTCAAAATGAGGGGTGTTCAGGTTTTTTAAATGCAAAATTGAAAGAAATACGTCAAGTTGATATTGACCAAATTTTGACCGTATCGCCCTTTAATGTCTCTTCCCAACAGCTTGAGACGCAGTTGGGCAGGGAACCGCTTTCTAGTAAATACTACCAATTCGGTTTTATGCGGTGAAAACTCGATCCTCAAATTTCTGGCCCAGATGGACAGATTATCCAGAGAATTTTGCAATGGTCTTTGCAAGATTTCCGCACGTGGACCTTTAAAGGAGATCACAGCATCGTCTGCAAGTTGTCTTAGCGTGCATCTATTTTCCAAGCAGTTATCAATATCTTTAACATAAAAATTATAAAGCAAGGGACTTAAACACGAGCCTTGGGGTAAGCCTATGTAGCTAATTATGGAAGTTGTCAGTTGACCTAGATTGAGGGTCATTTGTTTTTCTGACAGTAAATTATACAAAAAGTTATTTAAAATTCCTGGTAATCCACTACTGTGCAGACTATCTGCAAGTATATCTATGGAAACTGAATAAAATGCGCCCTTAATATCCATAAATACTGAAGCCAATTGCTCCTTGTGTGCAAAGGCCAGTTGTATATCGGATGAAAGCAACGCTAAACAATCGATTCTTCCTTTGCTCTTTCTGAAACCAAATTGCGTATTTGATAGTAGGTTGTTTGATTCAACCCAACGGTCAAGTCTTGATAGGATCATTTTTTTCTAACAATTTCCTTAAACATGATAGCATAGAGATCGGACGGTAAGAATTGTAATCAGACGCTGGTTTACCAGGCCTTTGAATAGCTATTACTTTAACCTGCCTCCATGCGGGTGGAACTATATTTATTTCCATGAGAGTGTTATACAGGTTAAGTAATCGTCTTTTAGCGATATCAGGAAGATTTTTTAGAAGGTTGAATTTAATCATATCGCTTCCCGGAGCAGAGTTATTCGATGAAAGAAGTGCCATTGAAAATTCCAACATTGTGAATGGTTCGGCCAGAGAACCGTTATTTCGGGTAGTATCCCGTAAATTCGGTTGTGTTGGGACAGAGTCTGGACAAACCTTTTTAGCGATGTCGAATATCCATTGCATGGAGTATTCTTCACTCTCATTGGAGGATGAGCGGTTTTGCATGTAACGAGCCTTTCTCCAAAGCGTTGTCATCGAGGTTTCTCTAGATCAGTGGTGCTCATCCGGCGGCCCGCGGGCCGCATGCGGCCCGCCGAGGCGGCAAATGCGGCCCGCGATAGCATTTGAGAAATATGAGAACTTCATTGAATATGTAGCTATTTGCTGTTCGATTTGAGTTGCATTTCTTACTGTGCAATAATTGTGATTCTCATAGTTTTATGTGAACAATTTTTACCGTGCTTGTTACACAGATGATGAATGACCAAAAAGGCGGGATAGAAAGAAAGAGAGAATGCAGTCATATTTTCGCTCCCGCAACCACAGGTTCATTCACTTTCACCATTCATTGTCTGTTGTCAATTGGTTCCGTTCTGTAGTCGCGTGCGTAGTTCTGAGAAGTTTCGAGCAATTATTCAGTGAAAATGGAAGCCAGCACTAGCAAAAAACGGAAAGTGGCTGATGAAGGACGTGTTTTCCAGGAGATGTGGTCTGAAATGTTTTTCTTTACGTGCATTAATCAAAAACCGGTGTGTATGACTTGCAACGAAGCTGTTGCAGTTATGAAGGAATTTAATGTGAAGTGTCACTACGAGTCGAAACATGCGTCAAAAATGGATAAATATGTCGGTGTGGCGCGGGCTGAAAAATGTGCTGAGTTCAGGGGAAATTTGAGTAGCCAGCAAAACTTTTTTGTGAGAAGAAAGCAAGAAAACGAGTTGTGCACAAAGGCAAGTTTTATTATCGCAGAAAAACTCGCTTCCCATTCGAAGCCATTTTCTGATGGCGAGTTTGTTAAGGAATGTATGGAAGCTGTGGTTCAAATGATTTGTCCCGATAAAAGTCGCATCTTTGCGCAAGTGAGTTTGTCGCGGGCGACCATCACCAGGCGGGTTGAAGACATTGCTGAAAATCTTGTGTTGAGTTTGAAGGAAAAAGTTGCCAGCTTTGAATTTTATTCAGTGGCGCTGGATGAGAGCACGGATATATCTGACACAGCTCAATTGGCAGTTTTTATCCGCGGCATATTTAAGAAATTTGAGATGACTGAGGAATTGGCAAGCCTTTTCCTCATGAAAGGAACGACGAAGGGCATTGATATCTTTAATGCTCTGTGCGCTGTTCTAGAAAAGTTTGATCTACCGCTGAAGAAAATGTCCGGAGTTGTTACCGATGGAGCTCCCGCTATGTGTGGTATGTATTTTGTTTTCCATCTTATTTAAATTATTCAAGCTTATACCGCAGTGTAAAGACGTGCAAGCTCCTTAAAATTCTTGCCTAAAATGTTGTGCTATTTTGAACGTCGCCTTTTGACAGTACTGGCATTATCACATTTATTATGGACATTTGATGTATTTGGCGCTGGCATCAGGCCGTAAGTTTATTTACTTCTTACTTGAAGGGTTGCATACAAATTGATGCAAAATATTCAGCTTTATCAGATTTACGGCCTTGGAAAATTTAGTACCAAGGATGGTGTTAAATTTTAGGTATTTTTCTTCATACATTTATGTATGCTTAAATTTATTTATTTATTTATGAATTATGTTTGAGCTTGTTTGTCTGTTCTCTGTGCTTGGCACCTCTGCGCCAAAAGCGTGGGATTCAAAGATGTCATGAAAGATGTCATCAAAATAATTAATTTCATCCGATCGCACGCATTGAACCATCGAGAATTTCAGGCTCTTCTAGTAGACACGGATGCAGAATATGGTGACGTACCATATTATATTGAGGTACGTTGGCTGAGCAGGGGAAAGGTGCTGCGATGCGTGTTTGATTTTCGGAAAGAAATCGTCGAATTCATGGAGAGCAAAGGTAAATCAGTGAAGTTTTTCGATAATGCGGAGTGGGTGACAGATCTGGCTTTCCTGACTGACATTACAACGCACCTGAATTATTTGAATTTAAGTCTCCAGGGTAAAGGCAAATTGGTGCACAGCATGTTTAATCAAATCAGTACATTTGAAAACAAACTCGTGTTGTGGGAGAAACAGATGAAAATTCTAAATTTTGCCCATTTCCCTACTCTCGGAAAATGCAATGTGACGTTGACTAAAAAATACGTTGACGCACTCCAAACAATGAAAAATGATTTTTCTCGTAGATTTGGAGATTTCAAAGCGCATGAAAAAATTCTAAAACTTGTTTCTGCTCCATTCAGTGTTGATGCTGGCCCTAGATAATATCCAAATGGAACTAATTGAGTTACAGTGCGACACGGAACTGCGAGAAAAATTTGATCGACATGATTTGTTGGAGTTCTATGAAAAAATTGTTCCGGAAGAGCGCTTCCCAGAGCTGCGAAATCATGCTCTTTTCGTAGCTTCTTTGTTTGGATCCACATACATTTGTGAACAACTGTTTTCCGTGATGAAGCAAGTAAAGTCAAAAGCAAGAAATAAGATAAGTGATGAACATTTGGACAATTCATTGCGTATTTCGACCTCTAGCATGAAGGCTGATCTCGATAAGCTTGCTCAAGAAAAGTGTAAGTGAATTATGTATTAAAATGCGAAAAGTTTTTTTTATTGATTTTCAAATAAATTGAATGTGATATAAATCTACATTTTTTTGTTTGTAATTTTTATTATTTTGGAAGAAGGAGAATTGCTTTACATTTCAGGTACATCTACTATTAACGTGTCCTCAAAATAAGCTGTTTTTTATTAATTATTTTAAGCCATTAAAAATAACTCATTGCGGCCCGTGGCATTGGCGCAAAATTTCATTTTGGCCCGCTGCAAGCATCTACCTGAGCACCACTGCTCTAGATAGTCCCTCTACAAACGAACGCCAGTAATTGCGTTTCTTTGCTTTTAATAAGTTCTTAAGCTTTTTTTCAAGCATGAGGTACTTATCCAAAAGCTCACATGTTTCATGTCTACGATAATCTTTAAACGCATTGGATTTCTCAAGATACAACTTAGTGCATTCATCATCCCATCCAGGGGTGGCGGGTCTTCTTTTGAGGGATGCACTTGGAACACGTCGTTTCTGAGCTTCTAATGCACTTTTGTACATCAGGTCGGAAAGGAAACGATACTCTTCTAATGGTGGAAGAGGATCGGTAGAATCAATACCAAGGGTTACCGCCGATTCAAAATGTTGCCAATCAATATGCCTCGTGAGGTCATAAGGAACATGGATTGACTGGTCTGTTTTGTGAAAACTCTTTGTGATTGAGATAATAATTGATAAGTGATCACTACCATGGGGATCGTTGATTACCTTCCATAGACAATCTAATGATAGTGAATTAGAACACAAAAATATGTCAAGTCAACTCTCCCTGGCAGGAGGTTTTGCTATTCGTGTCGCTTCCCCAGTGTTCAAGATGGTCAAGTTGAAATCGTCGCATAAGTCATAGAAAATACCCGCTCTGTTGTCATCGTATTGTTCGCCCCAAGCAGTGCCGTGGGAGTTCAGATCGCCCAGAATAAGAACTGGAGATGGAAGTAATGTAATTGAACTCCAAAGTTGACGGCGGTTTATTGATGCCCTCGGAGGGACATAGACGGAAGCTATGCAAAGATCTCTATTCTTTACATTTATTTGGCAAACGACGATTTCAATGCCTGAGATTATTGGGAGTGAGATTTTATAGAAGGGGTAGCACTTTTTGATCCCCAGAAGTACGCCACCATATGAATCATCTCGGTCCAGGCGAATAATGTTAAAATCGTGGAAGTTTAATTCATCTTTGGATGAAAGCCATGTTTCACAGAGAGCAAATATATCACAATCAGAATTGTGAATCAAATACTTGAACGAGTCTAATTTAGGTATTAGCCTACGACAGTTCCATTGTAATACGGTGATCATATCTTGATCCTCACTCGACGAATTATTCATCGAAAGATATGAATTCACCAATGAGGGGCCATGATACAGTCAATTGCTTGAAGTAGTTTCCAACGATAGGAATAAGCAGGTCAATAATTCCTCGGAGCGGTGAAGCATCCGGAAGGCCAAGAGCATTTAAATGTTATCCACAATGTCCGTAAAATTAATCTTACCTCGCTTGGACTGGATATTCTTAGAATTGCGAGAAGACGTAGTTTTTGGTAACCTCTTAAGGTTACTGTTATTAGGTAGCGGCGGGTTGGTATAGCTACAGCTAGGAACGGATGCATCAGCTATTACCGGTTTTTAAATTGACCCCCTCTACCTCCCTTTTTTTGCAAGCTTTTGAGAGTAGGTTTTATTTGTTTCCGGCGCACACCCGGAGAACTAGTAGGCTTTCTTTTACCGGGGGCGTGTACCTCCGGAAATCCACTCTCATCGGCTTCGTCAGAGTCCAGTTCATCGGAAGACAAAATCAAAAAAGGATTTTCATTTTGAGCGGCTGATACAGACGATGCAGACGCTCCGTTTTGCGATTTTAACATTTCTGCATACGTCTGCTTGGAGCGTTCTTGTATGGAACGTCTCACGTTACCAGTGCGCTTCTTGTACACGGGGCAGTTCTGCAAATCGTGGAGAGGCTCTTTGCCACAGTAATCACACTTTGTTGCTTCCTGTTGGCAAGCATCCTCAAGATGTTTCTGGCCGCATATGCCACAACGGGGCTTGTTGTCGCAAAAAGTAGCCGTATGACCCAACTGTTTGCACTTGGTACAATTAAATACCCTTGGTACAAAAAGGCGCACTGGAAATAAAAACCTTATCAGTTTCAACAAATTTTGGGATAACTGACCCGGCGAAGGTCACTTGTAGCGAATCCGACGGTGAATACGTCTTTTTTCCATCTACCATTGATGCTGCATGCAATTGTTTGCATTCCAGAATTTCAATGGTAGACGAAGCTGAATTTGGAAGTCGCCCCTTACCTTCCATAACGTCTTCACACGTCAGGCTCGCTGCAGAAACCACACCATCTATCTCCACATCTCGAGATGGGATGTAGACATAGTACTCGACATAATAACCTTCATCACTAGCAATTTCATTTGCAATTTTATATGTAGGTGCAGTAACACGCAGTTTGTTTCGGTTGACCTGATGAGATTCGGTCCCAAATTTCGGCGTCAAATTTCTTTTTATGCCCAAAAAGTCTAGGGCTTTCACTTTCTGCCGAAAGTAAACAACCCAAAGAGAGGCAGAAGACGGCTGATAACAGCGCGCCCTAAAAACATCTTTGGGAGGCAAGTCGCCCCCCTTAGAATCATCCATGAAAAGAGAAATTCAGGGACAAAAAAAACAAAAATTTAATAAAACAAAATAAAAATCTGATGATTTATTTTTGGACCACCCTATACAGAACGATATTTTTTTAACCACCCTATGCAGAACAATTAACTATATGGGAGAGAGATACACAACACACTAGCAGATGAGGAAACAAAAAACAAATGTGCTACTTGCCGTTTGCCGGTATGGCACCTTCTGCTGTTGTTCGCAAACAAAGCACCGCTTGCTGACCGGCAGTGGATGGAGCGATGACCTTCCTTGCTGCGATGGTGCTTATGGGGTTACACTTTTTCCCCTCGGGTGTTTGACGATGGTACAGGCTGGACAGATCATCCGTCGGGCTCGGCCGGGAATGTCTGCTTCCCTAATGGAACGCTCGGCTGGATATCGGTGGTTTAAACAGTGCACTACTTTTAATCACCGCGTGATTGATAGCGGGTTGAAAAAAAATGCAAAAGAGGTAATGCGGAGTGCGAAAAATACTGAACCGAAGCTCTTCAGCGTTCGATGCGGAGTGATTCCGTTTTGCGACTTTAACGTTTCTTTCTTTAACGTCTGCTTGGAGCGTTATTTTATGGAACGTCTCACGTTACCAGTGCGCTTCTTGTACACGGGGCAGTTCTGCAAATCGTGGAGAGACTCTTTGCCACAGTAAGCACACTTTGTTGCTTCCTGTTGGCAAGCATCCTCTAGATGCCTTTGGCCGCATATGCCACAACGGGGCTTGTTGTCGCAAAAAGTAGCCGTATGACCCAACTGTTTGCACTTGGTACAATTAAATACCCTTGGTACAAAAAGGCGCACTGGAAATAAAAACCTTATCAGTTTCAACAAATTTTGGGATAACTGACCCGGCGAAGGTCACTTGTAGCGAATCCGACGGTGAATACGTCTTTTTTCCATCTACCATTGATGCTGCATGCAATTGTTTGCATTCCAGAATTTCAATGGTAGACGAAGCTGAATTTGGAAGTCGCCCCTTACCTTCCATAAAGTCTTCACACGTCAAGCTCCCTGCAGAAACCACACCATCTATCTCCACATCTCGAGATGGGATTTAGACATAGTACTCGGCATTGTAACCTACGTCGCTAGCAATTTTATTTGCAATTTTATACGAAGGTGCAGTAACACGCAGTTTGTTTCGGTTGACCTAATGAAATTCGGACCCGGGATAACGACGCGTCAAACTTCTTTTAATGCCGAAAAAGTCTAGGGCTTTCACTTTCTGCCGAAAATAGACAACCTTAGAAGAGGCAGAAGACGACTGGTAACAGCGCGCCCCAAAAAATTCTTTGGGAGGCAAGACGCCCCCGTAGAATCATCCATGAAGAAACCAATTCAGGGAAAAAAAATTAAATAAAAAAAAAAATAATTTTTTTTTTTTTCCACACTATGAAGAATGATTTATTATGGGGGGGAGAAAAAAAAAAAAAAAATAAAGAGGAAAGAAAAAAAAAAAAAAATTGCTTGCCGCGTGAGAAAAAACAGGAGATCGATGTATTCTAATATTATCGCACACTATAAAAAAAATTTTTTTTTTTTGGTTGGGGTATTTTGTTTTTTTTGTTATGGGAGAGATTTGGTTTTTTTTTTTATATATTTTTTTATTAATAATAAAAAATTTTTTTTTTTTTTTTTTTTTTTTTTATACAATAATCAATTATATTTTATTATTTATATTCCCTTCTTTTGTTGTCGTTTGTATTAAAAAAAAATATTTGTATTTGTATTTGTATTTGTATTTAAAATAATTCATCTGACAATGGGTAGTCTTAATGAATAAAATTTAACTAATAAACTAATAACACACGTTTCTCTTAAAAACTAGTTCAATGCCGTTCTTATCCGATTCGCGAAACTACCAGATGGTTCATTAAAGTCGAATAGCTCTTCTACTGCAGTAAACGCACGAATACATGCTGAAATCGGTTCATTGTATCCAAACACAGTCCGGTGAAAAATTGGTTGCAACAACGTAGAGTTCCGTAGGGTTCTGTTCGGTACCCTAAAGTTCAACATAGAAAGTAGTACGGGGGCATCAACTTCACCATTCAACAGTTTAGCAATAAACAACGACTGCTGTATTTTTCGACGTCGTTCAAGCGTGTCCAAACCTAGTAGTCGGCATCTATCAGGATACGGTGGCAAGTTGTTAGGATCACGCCACGACAAGTTTTTCAGAGCCAAACGAATAAACCGCTTCTGAACTCGTTCGATTCTGAGGCACCACGTGACCTGGTAAGGCTGCCATACCACCGATGCGTTTTCCAAAATTGGACGGACAAGTGCACAGTACAACGACTTCCAGCAGTGTGGGTCCGAAAAACCCTTCGCCACCTTGGAAATAAAGCCCAACTGTCGAGTTGCTTTTGATATGATCGCAGAACGGTGTAGTTCGAAAGTCATTTTTGAATCCAGTTGAACACCCAGATCAGTCACACTGGTCACTCTACTGAGAGTATTGCCATCAACGTAGTAGTCAAACAAAATTGGATTTTCCATACGGTGAAATGTGATTACCTGACATTTATCCACGCTAAGTATCAGTTTGTTTCTCTGACACCACTCAGAAAATGAACTCAACGAATTTTGCAAAAGTAAGCAGTCTTCTTGCGTGCGCACCACGATGTACAACTTTAAATCATCTGCATAGACCACTTTGAAACCTTCGCCCAAAATGAGAGCGGCATCATTGAAAAACAAGACGTTCGTTGGAATCGTTACACTTTTTCGTTTGGCATTAACAAACTTCCAAAAACTACGAGGGTTTTTTCTAAAACTCTTTTGCGCACGCAAAAAGAAAAATTTTTATGGGGGGGTATTAAAAAATCGGGAGGATTTGGTGGGTTGTTAAAAATTTCTTTTGTTGCTAGGCGATCGATGACGTCGTAATTTCCGTTGGCAATTGTTACGCGAACGTTTTAATTCCCGTAAATGGAAAGTACTCCATGCGGGTGAAACTGGTGGCTTAATTCTTGGGACGTTATTAACAAACCAATCGTTCAAAACGGAACAGAACATTTGCGCCATCTCATCGATATCATTGCTAGCAGCTATTGCATTCCAGTCAACGGTTTGCAAATAGTCCGAGAGCGCAACAAAATCAATCACACGAAAGTTCAGCGGTCGCTCCAAATGACGTTCAAAACGATCGTCACATACCACACGCGCGGGTATAGAAATTTCAAGCGGGGGGTGATGAGAGTCAACGGGAAGCAACAAAGCTGAGCATCTATTCACATTTGCCTCACAATCAAATCCATTATATCCATTTACACCTGACAAAAAACACAGTACGGAGAATTTTTCGCGCACACGCGAGATGAAATGGCTGACGATTTTTCAGGCCTTATCGAGTCAGCTAAAATAACCGAGTTTTTCGGTAGATTTAGCCGTCGCGGAATTAACTCGAAGAGAAGTGTTTGACGTTTGAGAATATTCAGCGAATGCTCGGTTCAGTTTACCGAGTTTTTTCGGTTTTCGTGTACCGAACTCTTGAATACCCCTGCTTTACCTAACTGTTCGGTTCATCTTTCATTTTTATCTGTCAAATATATCATATAGTAACCGAAACTCGGGTTTGACACCCGAAAACAGTATATATAAACGATTTATTCGGTTTCGTGTTGGATACCGACGTGGTAGAAAATTGAACCGAGTTCGATGTTATTTTAAAAGTGTGTAAATTAGTAGGTTGATCTCAACAAATTACAATGTTGTCCAGTAAATATTTGCTCAATTCAGCAACATTGATATCTTCTATAATCCAGACGTTACCGCCATCCTCGGGACGATAGCCGTGATTGTGAATGACCTAAACAACGCCGAATACAGGACTATGAATTCAACTGGGACAACACTCTACAAACGAACGGAGATTGTGGCATAAAGCTGCAGCACACTCATTGTCGGTTATGGGGCTTGAAAAAAATTTGGGGGGGGAGCGCTGGTCGGGGCGGGGGGGGTGGGGGGTGGGTTTGGGGGGGGGGGGGTTTTATTCTGTGTGTGTGTGTGTGTGTGTGTGTGTGTGTGTGTGTGTGTGTGTGGGTGTGTGGGGGGGGGGGTGGGGGGGTGTGTGGGGGTGGGTGTGGGTGTGTGGGGGGGTGTGGGTGTGTGTGTGGGTGTGTGGGGGTGGGGGGGGGGGGGGGGGGGGGGGGTGTGTGTGTGTGTGTGTGTGTGTGTGTGTGTGTGTGTGTCCAATCTAACACCCATCGGCCGGCAATGGTATTATGGAAGAAATCTGTTTACAACAATCATTCAAGTGACCATTGGAAGCAGCTTTAATCCGGGAGCTAGAAAGTGATAGCTCTACTGCAGATCCAACAACCCATTTCAGAATGTCTGGAGAGTCACGCCCATTCCGAGGTTACTTTCACATACAATAAGCCCCGCATGTAAACATTACCGATATCATTTGGATAAGGGCACTGCAACACACTTCCAGATTTGGAAATTTAAAATTTCCAAACCAGGCACGTATTTAGTTTTTTTGAAAATAAGATTTTTGTTATATAGTTAGATACATCTCACCCATGTCCTCCTCCTCAATCACACTATCTAGTTCATTCGTAAAAATAAAACCTTTCGACGTTGATTCGTGATTAATTTCATGCACTCGCGATTAAATATGCGCATTAACGTTACTAAACCGCCCGCTAGATATGCAACCTGCATAACAAAACTCTGTACACCCCGTGGTGAATGCACCTAAAATTATGTGCAAGCTTTTCACCCGCCCATGCGCGTTGTTTTCGTTTGCTGCTTCTGACCAGCAAATGGCCGTTCTCTACATTGCACTAGTCTTCTTTTTTTTCACTCCACACTCTGCCAATAATGCAAATCCCCGTTATGTGGCGACTTTATATCGAGCTTCAAAACTGCTAATAATCATCGATTCACTTGCGACAAAGCACAAAAACCCTCTAAACTAATAAATTATGCCCGAGTGTCACAATATTACCACTAATAACCAAAACTAAGCTGATTTAACTCTTCTTCCGGGTGCGGGGGCGAAGCACAAAAACAAACAAAAAACGGGGAAATACTACCGACACTAACACATTTCGAGAGGGAATCGATTATATTCACTACGGCTTACACAATTTTCGCGGAGATTTTATGATTTCACTGTTAGCTCAAGTTAAATTACGAATTATTGTTTGATTTTTTTCGCGAAAACGACGCAGCAAAAAACAAAACACGTCAGTTTCGAAGCATGGCTTGCTGCTATCCGGAGACTGAAGGCTTAAATCCTATCTGCAAAATAGCTAACTATGTATGATGATGTATTTGCGGAATTATCCGGACAGTAAGCGTGAGTTTGTGTCAGCTATCTGTTCGTTTTATGGTGAGTTGAATGCATGGGTGGTTGCGACGATTGCGTTAATGTTTGGTCATACATTCTCTGATTCCAGCAACGCGACAAACCGATGCATTCAAAAATTGAACGTGAAAAATGGTTCGTCGAAGGCAAAACTAATCCAAAGGCTAATATTGTTTAACTCCTCTCGTGAAGTTCTTCACAGCAGAATGAAGCTCCTTTGTTAGAAACCATTGTTAGAACTGTAAAAAAAATTACTACCTGTTGCTCTATTCACTGTCTCAAATCGTTTTTTTTTTTAATAAATTTAGAATATAATAGAGTTTGGAACCCGGTTAACGACCGAAACATCTAAACTTTGTTGTATTACTGTTATTGTCCACTGGATACCCTTACGAAAATTTGTGCAAATCTGGGATCCAGTTCCGTTACCGTTAAGGTCCCTATCTTCACGTCTTTTAATCAAGAATACACCGTCGTATTGTAATTAAAACAAACCCATTGCAGCGAGTTATCCGAATCATGACAATGATTTATGGATAAGGACTCTCAAAAGCTAACGTGGAATCCGCCGGAAGGCACCCGATATTTTTTCAAGCGTTTAAGTCGCGTGGTGGAGATAATCAATTGCTTGCTGCCGCGGCCATTCGGGACGACGGGCGCTTCGTCGCCATGTTCAGGGGTTCGGTGTTGATCTCCATTGTATTTAGCCTGTAGCAAGTGCTGCACATTCCAAATGCCCATGCAATGTTAATGACAAGATGGGAACTATGCCAAACTTTAGCACATAGGCGGTCGTCCTTTCTAACTTGGTTGATAACCGAATGTGCATTCATAGTTTGCATAGTAGACGTAGGATCATGCTTGGATTTACCTTGTCTGGTTATTGATAGTAAATTCACTTTTCATATTCATTCCTGGAATGGGTTTCAAAATTCGCGATAGTGGCAATTCTATTCATCAAGTTCTGCTTCTTTTCGTACATTATGTATTTAAAGGTACTGTAGTTATTGGACCGGTGATGCGTCGCAATCGTTTTGTTTCACACCAAAGAGTATGTTGGTAATGTTTACTCTATAGTCATGAGGAAAGAAACAGGATCAGGTGGTAAATAAATTACTTAATATTATGTTTCACCGATGTGACCACATAAGACAACAAAAATTAGTTTCTTTCGAGAAACAAAATGTGAATTTATTCGAATAGATTGTGGTAGTTTGGGGTTATACACGTCTCTCACATACGAGGTGACAATTGTCGCCGCGTGTTAGGTGACTCTCCATTTGAATTGCATGGACCCTTTTTAACAGGAAGCAACTAGATAAGGTATCTCTGCAACAAGCATCTGGAAATAGAGCCTATTAGGAAGAATTTTCCTGTCAACATTTCTAATAATAATCACATATGTTATCTTAACGTGGCGTTTCGGTCGAATCACTAGAGTTGTTCTCGGCCACGATGGATTCATTCGAGTGGTCCACATCCGCACCAAGGACGGCGTCTTCAAGAGGGTAATAGCGCGCATTTGTGTTCTGCCTATACCCGACAACCAAGATGCAGCATAGTTCCAGGCATTCGAGGTGCTCAAAAAACTCACCACAACCATCAAGATCGAGAAATCCATTCCATCTGAGGGGTCCACATCAGCATATCGAGGTTTATCAAGTTCCGACCATTTTTCCGAGAAACAATCGGGGTGATGAAGTTATCGTTGAAATCGTAGTGTTGAAATGATTGAATTCGTTATAATAATATTATCAGTAGATCTTGAGTAGTTTTTATGTTTTGTTAGAACACAGTGTTGCCGATGTGTTGCTGTTTTTCTAGTACTTCTATGATAATAATATTCTAGTATATATGGAACATGATACACCGAAAATGTTGAACAGGTGCGTCATGAATAAATCGTCTGTCCGATGTCCGTAATTAGTCCGTGATTGTACCGTTGTACTCCTTTAGTCTAGTACGTGTTTTTTGGTACTGGATTCAAGTATTTGACAGTTCGTGCAACGGTCAGCGTTGTATGTCTGTCATAAGTACAACAGTTCTCAGAAGGCGTTGACGCGAACAATTGAAGAGAGAAAAGGGGAATCCGAAAGAAATGAATTTTGAAATTTGTGAGTCTTGCATGGTTGATGGAGACATTAGGGTGATAGATGGGAAAATTTAGCAGATTAGTGATTTTTTGGAGATGAAGAAGGGGTACGAAGGTGTTATGGATGCGTTGGGGACACGGTAAGTGCATTATTTTGCCAGGTGATATGCTATACAGAGAAGCGCCGAAGTAGGCCATGATCTAAAAGATCTGGATAAACTTCTCGGTACTGTTCGGCGGTTTTTTACCACATACTTCACAATTTTTTCGCCCAATGATTCCATTCGCAAAGAAGTTATGCCGCAGATTAGTAAATCTTCGACCCAGTTGCAACTAGCGCAACCAGGTTCTTCCAATGTTGTTCTGCGGGTATCGCAAGAAACACAGACGGATGATACAGAAGTTGAATCTCGGAGTAATGAGGGATCGAATCATGCAAACTCAGGGAGTAATCAACGCAACGTCAGCTTCGTTCAAATTTGGAAAAACCTACATCAACTAACCTACATCAGATACCTATGTACTAGATTGTTGTTTACGTCAGGATCAGGCATTCAAAGTAGATCTAAGGAACGTATTTTTAATAGAATAGATTTGTCATGGAAGCATCTGTCGAATAATTTAAGGGGAGTAGATTCCTATACCGTGTCTGAATCTTCGATGCCCTTATCTCCACCAAGAAGGTCAAAACCAAGATCTCGAGGATCCAATACGCGATGACCAGACCAGTGTCGGACTGGAATTTACGTTGATATGATGATAAAGATGGAGGTCAAGGATTGATGCGGTTGATTAAAGAAGTAGAATTTTATGCTAAAGCGGAAACTGTTTCCGAAAGAGAATTGTTTCGTTCAGCGTTCCATCTCTTCATATACTGGATATTCCGATGATAGGGCTACTGGATAGTGGGGCAAATCGTAGCATATTAGGCTATAGTTCTTATTTTCTCCTTAGAGGATGTCGACTCCGTTTACAACCCTCAAACATGGATGCTTCCACTGCCAGCGGACAAAAATTAGACGTGTCAGGTTGTGTACAACTGCCAATTACATTCAATGGTGTCACTAGGATTTTATCAGCGCTAGTTATCCCAGCCGTCAAACGCAAACTGATCTTGGGATCAGATTTTTGGCAATCTTTTGGAATAGTGCCTACCATTGCCACCACCGATAGTACAATTTCAGTCGACGAGGTTCAGAATAATATCGTAGAGTCGTCGTTAACTGCTGTGCAGAGAGAATAACTCGAAAAAGTTAAAGAATTGTTCAAGCCAGCAGTAGAGGGTTGTCTAGAAACCACATTGATGATTAAACATCGGATTGAGTTGTTAGATGAAGCATCGAAGCTCGGATACGGATAAACCCGTTTCCGACTTCGCCCAGCAGGCAAGGTAAAGTTAATCAGGAACTTGATAATATGTTAAAATGCTGTATAATTGAAAGGTCATACAGTGATTGGTCACTACGCCTTGTGCCGGTGGATAAGCCGGATGGTTCAGTTAGGTTGTGTTTAGATGCCCGAAAACTCAACGAGCGTACGGTTCGGGACTCTCACCCTCACTCACATGCAGACAGAAATCTGAGCCGCCCAGGGTCGAGTTGTTATATCTCGACGATAGATCTATCAAAGGCGTTTCTCCAAGTTCCGCTGCACCCACATTCTCGGACACTCACTGCATTTTCTGTGTTAGGGAGAGGGCTGTTTCAGTTCATTCGGTAGCCCTTTGGATTGGTTGATAGTCCGGCAACCTTATCGCGACTTATGGATCGTGTATTAGGAGGTAGTGAGCTGGAACCAAACGTGTTCGTCTATCTCGATGACATCATCGTGATAAACAAAACGTTCGAAGTGCACCTGGACAGAATTAAGGACCCAAGTAACAATTTTAGTTTTATTCCAGCCGAATAACACTTCTCCCGGCTTTGTTGATAAAACTACAATTAAAACTAATTTGCCTATCAACACCTCCTCTATGCTTCTTTAAAGCCGAAATTTGTACAAAATGGCCCACTCTATAGACGGTTGTGAAAACAAGTTAATAAAACCTTTATAAGAACATAAATATTTTGAAAATGTTCTAGTGAAAGATGTTATGACCACTTGAGAACCTTCATAAAGCCTATTGGCTGTCATGAAAACCAGAATGCGGCCAAATGGCCACAGCTGTCAAACTTCACTGTGAAATCGAGGTTGTTTTTTGTTGTTCTGCTTTGTTCGATTCTCTGCTCTTCTGATTAATTTAGCAGTAAAAAAGAGGTCTAGTGTTGCGGGAAATTTTTTTTGATAGCGAAATATCTAAAACAAATTGTGTTTTCTACAGCGTATTATGCTCCAAATTATATGCGCATTTATTTTAATGGTGAATATTGGCGCGATAAGAGCCGAAAATTAATGCGCCTCGAAAATTATGCGAATCTACAACAACATAAATCAAATTTAAAAAAATTAATTCGATAAATTAATCATGAATTTCCTGCAAAGTGCTTGGAATTGGATGAAATTATCTAAAAGAATGCCGAAATAAGTCTCCGATCTACAGTTTATTTGTATTCCATTGAAAATTTGATGCATTTATTTTTCCACATTTCAATTATTTCTTATATTTCAATATGGCGATTGGAAAATAATCCCAGTTTTGCCATAAAACCAATTTTTCTTCGCAATGACTATTATAAAACTATTTGGTTTATGGTGACTTTCTTCAATGCCAATTTGCCGTTTAATGCATTTACTGAAGGCTAAATGGTTTTAAAATGCTTTTTCAACAATGAGTCCAAAAACGCATTTCAATACAGCATTTTACGTGTTCATAAAGTCGAAATAAAACCTTTGATAGGAGTCAAAGGAATTTGAGAAACAAGGTTTTAAGATTGTTGTAAGAAAGCTGTGTAGGATCTCATAAACCTGACTAAAATATGAAACCGATTGGCACCTCTTGGTGCCATAATAAAACCAAAGTGATTTCAACTGGATTTCATAAAACATTAATAAAACTTATTAAAGCAGGATGGTGTTAGCAATGTTACTTGGGGAGTTAGCATCAAAGCTGAGAGCCGCGAACCTGACAATAAATTTACAAAAATCTAAGTTTTGTGTCTCGGAAGTTCCATATTTGGAGTACATTTTGAGTAATAATGGACTTCGCCCGAATCCGGACCGCGTAGCAGCCATCTTCAATTTCGAACGACCGAAATCTCTTCGAGCATTACGAAGATTTCTGGGCATGTGCATCTATTATGGGCGGTTCATAGCCACGTTTAGTGAGATTGTACACCTATTGACTGATCTCCTGAAATATCAACCGAAGGTTGTGAAGTGGAATGATTCCGCTGAGGCAGCGTTTGTCAAGATCAAGGAGTTGTTGATCAGTGCTCCCATCTTAACAAATCCTGACTTTTCCAAACGATTTTCTATTCACTGCAAGATCAGTGATACAGTTATTGCTGGGGTTCTTACTCAAAGTTATGACGCCATCGACAAGCCGGTTGCCTAATTTTTCCAAAAAAAGGCAAAAGGGGGGGGGGAAAGAGAAAGAAGTTTAGGGTTGTTGGGGGGAGGGAAGGTAAGGTATTATGGGGGGGGGGGGTGTGGGGGTGGGGGGTGTTTTTTTGGGGGGGGGGGGGTGGGGGGGGGGGAAAAAAAGGGAGATGGGGGGGGTGTGTGTGGTTTGGGGGGGGGGGGGGATATACACTGATAGGCAAAATAAAGTGCCCACCTCATCGTTTTTTCAATTTCTCTCATTTACTTGGTTCAAATTAAAGTAAACACACTGTATTTTTTTTATTATCTTATTTTTATATTCTTTTTAAGTTTCATTTATGGAATACTGAAAAAAAGGAGTTTTACTTAAAGAAAAAAATAATCAATTTGTGTTGAAAAAAAAACAGTGACAAAATAAAGCTCCCACTTCATTTCGGCTACAGAAAACATAAATGAAAGTAAAATAAAAGCATTTCAATAATTGATGTGTCCTCCTTTGGCCTTCAGGGCCTCCTGCAGGCGCTTCGACATGCTCTCGACCAGGTTCTTTAGGTGCTGTGGATCTTGCTCTTCCCAGGCGCGCACCAGGGCTTCAAAATAGTTATTTTTATTGGTAACACCAGTTTTGTCAACCCTGGCATCGAGAATCGCCCACAAATTCTCGATGGGATTGAGGACCGGGCTTTGTGGAGGCCATTCCAGCGGTTTGATCTGACAAGACCGGAAGAAAGACTTGGTTTTCTTGGCAGTATGCTTCGGGTCGTTGTCCTGCTGGAATACGAACTTCTCTTCAAGGCCCGTCTGGATCAGCGAAACCTCCAGATTTTCTCGCAGGATGTTGATGTAAGAATCTGCCGTCATTATCCCGTCGATTTTCACAATGCTTCCCACTCCACCCCACGAAAAACACCCCCAGACCATCACATTTCCTCCTCCTTGCTTCATCGTGCCTAGGATGTTTCGCTCCTGAAGCTCCTCTCCCGATCTGCACCAAACACGAACCCGCCGCTTTCGGTTAAACAGCTCGAATTTTGATTCGTCCGTCCAGTGAACCGTTTTCCAGAACTCTAGGGGCTTATCAGCATGCTCCTTAGCAAACTTAAGCCGTTTGGCTTTGTTTGCCTTGCTGATAAATGGGCGCTTCCGGGCAAGTTTGCTATTCAACCCCTGTGCTACGAGACGGCGACGAACAGTTCGACCGGAAACTGATAACTGAAGGGTTTCCTGGATCTCGCGGACAGTTACCTTCGGGTTCCTCTTGACTTCGCGCATGATCTTGGTGTCCGTTCTCGCATCCGTTTTCCGCTTCCTGCCTCTGCCAGGGCGATCCACCACTGATCCAAACGTTTTAAGCTTCAGAAGAATTTTGCCAACCGCTGCCTTACTGATACTGTACTTCTTAGCGACAGCCCGGTGCGATTCACCGTTTTGCATATCACGGACGACCAATTTTCGGATACACAAGGGAATTGCTTTCGAAAGCACTGCGTTCTCCATTTTTTTCAATTGAATCAAATGCGATCACGTATACAAATGCACCAGGTTGAGCCGTTTGCTTCAAAACATGTCAAAATATCAAAACATAAACAATCGAGGGGTCTTCCAATGGAAACTTATCGAAAACATATCGATTTTTGAAGTGTGCACTTTATTTTGTCACTGTTTTTTTTTTCAACTCAAATTGATTTTTTTTTTCTTTAAGTAAAACTCCTTTTTTTCAGTATTCCATAAGTGAAAAAGAATATAAAAAATAAGATAATAAAAGAAATACAGTGTGTTTACTTTAATTTGAACCAAGTAAATGAGAGAAATTGAAAAAACGAAGAGGTGGGCACTTTATTTTGCCTATCAGTGTAAGAAGACCCTAGCGAAGGTTCGTCGGAAGTACTACTGGCCTCATATGGCTAAGGATATTAAGGCTTACGGCTAAGGCTAAGGTCCGGCAGTGTAAAATCTGCCAAGAAACCAAGCCTAGTAACCAATCATAACATCCCGTGATGGGGCTACAGAGGGTAACTACGAAGCCTTTTCAGATACTTGCCGTTGATTTTATCCAATCGCTTCCAAGAAGTAAGGCAGGTAATTGTCATCTTCTAGTTGTGATGGGCCTTTTCTCGAAATATTGTTGGTTGTTTCCGCTGCGCAAGATTTTTACCGCCCAAGTGAACAACAGTTGTTGTGCCTCGTCGCCGACCATTTTGCAGTTGCCACATCAACCTGTGAGCAGAACAGAGGCTATCTCTGTTAACAGCGGTAACAGCGCGGGTTCACGTTCTGATTTCCGGTGACCAGGTGTTCAACGAGGGAATCAGAACGTAAACTCGCGCTGTTACGTTCCCCGGATGGAACCGGAATCGCCAAGAGCATAATCCGATAAGAAAACCACAGTACCCTTATGATCGTAGCCGTTGCCAGCAAAACCCATTCTCACCACAAAAATAAGTCAAAAGCAAGTAGCTAATGTGACGTCACACTTAGGTTAAGAGAAGAATTTCACCTCCTATTTATGTAATTTCGTTTTTTTTTGTAATGTAAGGTTATGTTCATGTATTTCTGTAGGTGTTAAAGTTCATGCATGGTATAAGAAGTTCTCACTACTATTCACATTGTTATCGTTATTTCGGACTCAAAAGAAGTCTCCATACCTGCCTCCCTCAGCGATCTGTATAGTCTGGTATCATCTTGTGGCTTTTGAGCATTGAAAACCTAAGACCAATTACCCTTGTTTGCCTTTGTCGCTGCCTGGTTTATGGACGACCCTATCGCCGTGAGTGTCTAGTAGCGATCATTAAACGACAGAGAGTGAAAATTAGAGAGAAAGAGAGTATTAAACACTGGTTTACACTTTTCCCGACCCTGCAGATCCCGCTATCTACTGAGCGTAGCCGAGGGATAACATTCCTTACTGATTATTTCACTTACAAGTTCACCTTATGCAGGACCACTATCCATTGTACCATTGTATCTTTCATACCTGGTACTAGGTATATTTTTTGCAAGTGCCTAGGTGGCTATGACCAGCCGCAACGGCTGAAAACCCCAATATTAAAGAGCTATACTAATAATCTGCCTAGGTAGCTGTATCCAGCGGTGTCTGTCTGTTCGACATTCTTGAGGTCGTCGCGAGTTTAGCATTAGCATGTGAGTAAATGGACTCAAGGTAAACCTAAATAGCGACTATAAATACCCACCATCCACTGGTCAGAACGCTGCCGCCACAGTTATTGCCCTACTCACCGTCAGATGTCACCGATGATTGGGTGAAAAAACCATGGCAGAAGTGGTGTAAAGGGGCCATGATGGGGTGAAATCTGGCTGAAGAAAAATGCTGAAGGAGTGAGGATAAAAACCGCCATCGTTGCTAGCGAGCTCGTCAGAGTTACCTCCAATAAGAAAGGATCAAGTTGTAAAGGCCGTGCTGAAGCACATTAAATAAAAGTGTAAGCCTCAGTGAAAGAGTGATAGATAAGAAGAAGGTGAGTTCGAAAGACCTTTAAAGAAGCCGTGTTGCTTGTCAGTTATTCTATTTTTGATTTGTTGAAATAATTTTTCGCTGCAAATTGCCTCGAAAAGTTTTGGAATGCATGAGATAATGGCTATACCACGATAATTACGTACGTCTGATTTCCTACCAGATTTAAAGATAGGGACTAAAAATGAGTTTTTCCATATTTTTGGGAAGTTTCCAGATTCCAATGACATATTAAAAATCCAAAACAGTGGAGCAGTAGGTTCCATTGCTAGATTTTTCATAAATACTGGAGGAATTCCGTCTGGTCCACGGCCTTTCGAGGCGTCTAAATTATTTAGAGCCTGTAAAATATCCTGCACTTGAAGTTGATTGACGCCAATGTCCCTTGGCAATTCTGGATAAAATGCAAAGTAATTGCGGTCGCGATCTTCTTCAGAAAATGTTGAATAGATTTCTTGGAAAAAAATGCAAATAGGCTACAATTTTCTTCCGAGCTATTCCCAACATTTCCTTCAAGATGCATTTTTGAGGGAAAACTGTTGGATTTTAATTTGGTTTTTAAGTAATTATAAAAGTTCTTTGGACAAGATTTTATTTCAAGCTCTGTTTTTGAATTATAGTCTTCAAATGCATTATTGGTGGCAAAATTCAATTGATCGCATATGTCCAAATAGTTCGCTAAATTTTCACTGTTATTTTGTTTTTTGTAGGTTTTATGAGCTTTTTACTTGCGATTGATTAAATGTTTTATTTGTCTGTTATACCAGATTAAATATTTAGTATTTCTGTGACGTCATTTTTTCTTCAGAGCTATTTCTTGTGAAATAATTTCTGTTAAAATTTTGTAAAAGACGTCTACAGCAGTTTCGACATTTCCTTCATTCCTTAAAATTATTTTCCAATCTACATTGCTTATTTTCAGTTTAATGTTTTCATAATTCGCTAATTGGTATTCAAAGACTTCCACGTATTCGCAGTCGTTGGGTCTTTGGTATTCATGTACGAATAAAGAGTATTCGATTGCTGTGTGAAACGCTTCATTTTTCCACAATGGAGTTAATGATTCGGTCACTCAGAAGGCTTCATAAATATTCGTAAATAAAAAGTCCAAATAACAATTTTGTTGATTTTTTATGGGGTTAATTTTGTTAAGTCCCAAATTGGCCGTTTTGTCAAAATCGAACTGTAAAGTTTCGTTATCCCCAACGACTGGGAGTAAGATACTTTGATTTTCAGAGTCCAGAATGAAGTCAGCTTTGCATTGATTAAAATCCCCATAAATGTGAACTTTTACTTCAGGAGGAAGTTGAGATAAAATTTGCTCAGCAATTTGGAAGAAAAATTCATAAGTGTTTTTTTGAGCATGGTCTGGTGGAAAATACACAGAGGCAAACACATGCGTTTCACCTGCTATGTGTGGTTGCACCCAAACATGCTCAAATTCTTTAAATTGGGATGAGGGAATAATTTCAGAATTGAAATCAGCTGAAAAAGCTATTAAAATACGTTATATGTACTTCTAAAAATTTCTTCACTTATTACGCTTTCATCCCAGCTAGTTTCAGTAGTCAGAATTACCGAAAGAGCGAACATAATAAATTTTTGTAAATTTCCTTAATTTTGGCTGGGCTTTTCATGCGATTGAAATTTTGACAGTAAATCAAAATTTCAGTCGCATTCTGTTTTGGTGAAGAAATTTTTAAAGGTACGTCGGTTGATGAAATACTTACTATATCTTCTTCTTTCTCGTAAAGGGTGTCCAATGCGCATACGTCAATGTTTTCTACTTCTGAGGAAGGCGTCGTTTTTAAAGAAAATTCTGGTTGAGTGAATAAGAGTGGAATTTGTTGGTACTCTCACGTAGTTGCTGCAGGCGGTGCGTTCGTTCACTGGATAGGAATCGCTGGTATGATTGTAGATCGGCTGCTGTTTCAGCTGCATTCATTCCATACCCCTGATGAACTTCCGCGAAGATGCGCTGTAGATTGCCTGGAGCGGTTGACAGTCCTTCGGATGCCAGCAGCATTCTAATGCTAGTCGGTGTCACTCCTTCTACACAGACTGTAGCAGGTAGGTCTTTCATATAGGCAAGGTACAGACGGACAATTTTCATGATTTTCGGGTCACGCAATCTGGCCTTTAAGCAGCGACCGTCACCATTCGTGGATTGTTCCGTGAGACGTACGATGGGTGGACGCATTGGATCAAGTTCAAATTGACCATCTATGTGCCTAGTTGAAGCTGGAGAAGTGTCGTTTACACGGGTGTCGGAAGTGTGTTGTTGTATGCTTTGATTTTGCTGCAGCTGGAAGTCGGTGTTAATAGGGTTGGATTGTAGGGTTTCGTTCGAACGGTATGGGTTGATGGTTTCGGCTATTTTGAAGTTTATGAATGACTATTTTGCTGCGGCGACGGACAGGCCTGCTATTGGATGGTCTATAGACATTGGAGGGCCGGCAAATTGTGTTTTTGCCATAGCCAGTAAATCCCTATCCGATGGTTTATTAGAATAGTTGCTGCAGTGGTTATTGCTGCTGCCGTTGTAGTAGTAGTTGTTGTTTTTGTTGTTGTTGTTATTGAACATTTGCTGATAACGACGTTCTCGTTGCTTGCGCTTATGTCTGGCTTTTTCTTCATTTTTGTGTTAGGTTTAGATTGTTCAATACTGTTCAATTCATCTGCCAAATTATTACAGATGTAAAAATCAGATTTGCTTTGGCTGGCTTGCGTGATGGAAAATGATTCGGCCATTTCTTCAATATGCGCTTTTACTTCGCATGCTAGCAATGAATGTGATTTTAAAAATTCTATCCTGAGTGAGGAAATTAATTGTGCTAGGTCATTTGCTAGAGTTGCATGGGAAATTTTTAATTGCGGCAGGTCCTCTGCTAGAGTGGCATGGGAGTCCGTTATGTCTTTTTTGAGGTCAGTGAGTATTTTGCCAATTGTATCAGTCATTGTATTTGTTGTGACTGCTGCCACTGCTGCTTTTTCTGCTGATTTAGCTGCCGCTTCAACACCTGCAGAAGTGTTCGAAGGTGTGCACTTCTTCCTAAATTCTTCGCAATGCAGATTTATCTGCACAGATGGAAAATCTGCCACTGAAAATCTCAACTCCCGGAATTCATCATCGATTGGTTGAATTGATGCATCATCAATAATGTTCTCAAATCGTTTGATAAGTTGAAAAATTGTTGGATGGGCTTTTGCTCGGATGTCGTCAGGATCAATTAACGCTAAACCGTTGAGGGAATCGTCGGTAGGGGCATTTTTTTAATTTTTTTTATTTGATTATAGCAGCATGTGTAGAAATTCATGTCTAGTCGAAATTGATGCAAGTGCATCATGCTTAACCAGTCACTTTAAGTGCATTTGTTGATCAAGGCCTACACTTCGACACCTTCGTACAGTTTTTCCAACTCGCAGAAGTTATTGGGGATCAGGTTCACAAAGCCAGGGCTCGTCAATTCTTTTAAATATCCTGGTTTCAAGAAACAATCCAATATCGAAAATATTCATCTGCTAGTTTCTGTTTTCAGCTTTTACACCATTGGTTTTTCAGATTGAAGGTGGTTTGATGGATCGCTGAGACGCTCGTAAGCTTTATTTTTTCATCCTGTTTGGCGTCGACTGATGTATCGCGAAAACTAAAAAGTACTTCCAAGAATTCCAGCTTCAAGAACACGCTCAACAACTTGTTCTAAAGAGATCCATCGCGTTGCGGACGGATGAAACATGTTTAAAGGTTTCAGCTCTATTAGATGCTGCAGTTCGTTGAACTTTGCTATTCTTAAAGGAATATTGCTGAGAAATCTTTCCCGACACATTCGTTTTACACCAGATGGAATATACTTACATGAATATGATGCACACAATGCAAATGACTGGCAAATACATTTCGGTACGAATAAATTCGGACAGTCGGAATGCTTTCCACCGTGCATAACACTCGCTCCGTCTGTTCCGAACCCTATAAGTATGAAATCACACCCTTTTTGTATGAAATTACATCTTCATTAAACTTAGTAATAATAGCGCTGTGTCTCGTAGAAGCATCCACTTCAGCAAGCTCGACTACGTGATAAAAAGCATCTGGAATTGACAGTTCATTTTTATTTCAATAGAAAGTCCTCAATACTAAGACCAATGTTTTTTTGGCAGTTGTATCAGTTGACTCGTCGATTATAAAACTAAATGGTTTGGACCGCATCGTTATGATGATCGTATTTGTAGTGCTTTTCAATGCTATGTCTACGTAGCACTACGTAGTCTACGTAGTCATTGAAAACAGCCTTAGCTAACGCAACGTAGTCTTCGACTTCCTGTGGAGACTAGTTATGTTCAGCAGCCCAGGCACATACTTGAACTTCTACATCCCTCACTGGTTTTGTTTTTCGCCAACAAACTTCAGACTGTCATTCATTTGCTTACTGTCACGCGAGCTGTCACGTATGTGACTTTCCCTATCCCAATGTTTTTTTTTTAAATCTGGAAGTTCGCCAAAATTAATACCTGTATATGTCCAAATGTCTGTATGTTGTTTGTAATGTGTATGATGTCTGTATGCATGATCAAATCTAGACAAAATAGTCAAAAGGTCGAAAGTAACATTTGTAAACAATGACTTCTGGCGTATTTTTCTGGGATCTGCTTGCTCCCACAAACAAAATAGCACCAAAAACAGATACAGGGAGTTATTACCTTCCCGTTGGTATTGGATATAGATGTTAGCAATATGGCATTTCCAGGAAATTCACGTTTTAAGTCATTGTTTACAATTGTTACTTTCGACCTTTTGACGATTTTGTTTTTGAAATGTCTTTATAAATACAGACATGTCTGTATATCTGGCATCTCTGTCCAGAGGACTAAAAAAAGCGTTAGTTCTTGAAGCCTGCAACTTGTGGTATGGCGCTAGTGACGATTTTAAAATTTTAAGCTCGATTCACAACGGATTATATTTCTTTACAATATTTCTTCTACCAAACTACTAGTATCAGTAATTTAGATAAAACATTATAATACCTGGCTGATAAACAATGAAAAAATACTATCGTTGTGATAACCACTTCACTAAGAACTACACAGATTCTTCTTTCGAATCAAATGAACGACAAAACACGACAACTTCCGCCGCGAATAGCCATGCCCTATATACAGGGTGTTCCGTAAGTTGGAATACAACTTTTAATCGACGGGCGCCATGTGCATTATATGTATTGGTATTGGTGTCAGCTTTAGACTCATATATAGGCTAACCGACGCGGTTATGAAATGTACGGTCTCGGCTTGCTGTCATTTGATGTTTGTTTACCGCGCACGATGAAGGAGTATCGCGACGTCGTAGTAAAGCTGTTTGCGAGAGGTGAGCGACCCGGCGACATATTCCGGCGGTTGAAATCCCACGGGGTGAAGTGGAATTGCATCTACACCACCATCTGTCGGTACCGGGAGACGGGCTCGACCAAGGACTGTAAGAAATCCGGGCGGCCGCGTTCGGCAAGGACGCCAGCAGCCATGCAGGTGTGAGGGAGCGAGTTCGCTGACCTGGATGTGTCGATCGGGACTGCTCACATTATAATGACGAAGGACCTGGGATACAACCGGTACAAGAAACTCAAGGTTCACGGGGTAACGGAGGCTACAACGAAGAAGAGGCTGAACAGAGCCAAACTGATACCTTCGCGGCAAACAGGGGAGGAGTTCGTGTTTTTTGATGAGAAACTCTTTGTCTTGCAACAGCCGCACAATGTCCAAAATGATTGGCTGTGGTCGCGTACGTTGGCTAGCATCCCCCGTCCCACATCGACATCCCACGGTTCCAGAGCACCGCGTCGGCGATGATTTGGGGGGCCGTATCCAGGCGTGGGAAAGTACCACTGGTGAGAAAAACGTGAAAATCAACGCCGCATTCTATAAGACCGAGGTTCTGGAGAAAGTTGTGGCCCCGGCACTTTGGGATCTCTACGGGAACTCTCATTACTACTTTCAACAGGACGATGCACCGGCTCACACGGTGAATATCGTCCAAGCGTGGTGTCGGGAGAAGCTGGGAGACCACAAGACTTTGTGGCCTCCCCGCTCCCCGGACCTTAATCTCCTGGTCTTTTGTGTATGATCGTACATGCTGGCCAAGCAGAGCGAACATCAAGTGAGCACTATGGACCAATTTGAGAAGCTCGTTTCCAAGATCTGGGACGAGATGCCGATGGACCAGGTGTGTGCCGCGAGCGATTCTTTTGAGAAGCGTCTCAAGTTCGTCATACAGCACAAAGGGGGGGTTGCTCATAGCTAATATGCCGTAAAGGTTCTCAATAAACATTGCTTCAATTAAAATTGACTCAGAAAAGAATATTTTGTATTTTCATTTTTTTAACACATTTTTAAAGTGTATTAGAACTTATTGAATACCCTGTATTGAGTGAAGCAGCGATCTAAGTTTATTTAATTATGAATTTAATTTCATTCCTGCCTATGCCAAAATAGTGCCTGAAGTTGTTCCAAGAAGTGCCCAAATTGTGCCCGAACAGTGCCAGTTCTACGTCCTGCACATTGTGCCGAGTTCGTAACGCTTTGAATAATACATTTTTATAAAGCTATTTGGATATTTTCAATTGAAATACCCGAAATAAGTCTACGTGTACTAATTACAACTCACTTTAAATTTTTGCTGCAATTTAACAGGTTTTTTAGCCTAATGCTACAGCTTTCAGAAGTTAAATATTTGTAAATCTGTGCAAAGAAAATATTCATTTGACCAATTCACGATAAGAAACTTTACTATCCGCTTATCAAGGTTTTAGTGCAATCTTACGATACTGCTATTATAAAAAATCAACTACAATACAAGCACTCAATCCATTGCTACAGGTGCTGTTGATTATTGAAACTTATTATCATATAATTTGTCACAACCCCTATCTTCCTCAGATTGAATAAAAGTATTTCGTTAATACGTGTTCAATCAGACTTCCATGAAAACAGTTAGTGCAGATAAAGTAACGTACATCTATCTGATAAAAAAAGAAGAAAGTTGGCAAGAACAATTCAACTGGACAGTGAACACTGAACATTACTTTGTGAGAGAAAAGTGCTTATAAAAGTCGCCAAAATAAAGCTCAAAATGGACGGTGCAACTGTGAGCCCAATGCCAGAGGCTCCATTAGCAATGATGGAGATTGAAAAGACACCACCAAGGAGTCCCAGCGCCCATGACATGCCTCCACCACCGGACGAAAAGTAAGTAAATTCATTAAGAGCATCATTAACGGTGGGCAACAGTAGCGCTGCTATTTCAGAAGCGCTGTAGCGCTATCATTTTAGTTTAGCCACCCTTCTCCACATCGTGTTGCTATAGCGGTGATCAATTTAGTTACCCTATTCCGTACCGGTAGAAAGGTACACAGAGACAAATTTGATAGTCAAGTTGACCATTATTAGGGGTTAGGATGACTATTGCAGTATAGTGACTTTGAACCGACTATGATCATGTTCAAAACGACCATTAAAAATAGTTGATCCAACATTTGCCATAATGTTGTAATAGCCCTTTTTACCATGATCATAGTCAAGAATTCCATGAACGTGGTGAATTCGACCATTTTCATGGTTATTGTAACCATAACATGCGGTAGTCATCCTGACCGTGATATAATTGTCGGTATAACGATACAATTTTTTTCAGAGTAGAAGTTAACATTTTGACAACATTGGTTCTTGAACGTCATCAGATTTTATTGAGCATCTGTGGAACATAAAGGGAGAAGAGGAGTAAAACCACACACCCATCTCCCCTCCACTGTGTTTCTCTCTCTCTCTCTCTCTCTCTCTCTCTCTCTCTCACTCTCTCTCTCTCACACACACACCCACACAAACCCACACACACACACACACACACACACACACACACACACACACACACACACACACACACACACACACACACACACACACACACACACACACTTGGAAAAGCTCCGCTTTTCTTGGGTCAAAATTGCAAAATACCACCACTCAGGGATCCGCAACATAAATGTCCACCTACGGCACCAAGTTTCAGGCTAGAATTTGCTCGAACACACCATCAAACTATTATTTTTCTCCGATAGCGCTCCGACATCAAGATATTTACAGCCATTTTTATTTTTCACGTCGCACGAAATAAAACGCACGATAAAAAAACACAACAAACCGGTGGACGGTGACTGCTCTGAGAAAAATTTCATCGTTGTACCGACAATTAAATCATGGTCATGGTCGAATTCATCACGTTCATGGCATTTGTGACTGTGATCATGGTAACAAGGACTATTTTCCGACATTATGGAAAATGTTGGATCATCTATTTTTAATTGTCGTTTTGACCATGATCATAGTCGGTTCAAAATCACTATACTGCAATAGTCATCATAACCCCCAATAATGGTAAAACTGACAATCAAATTTCTCTCTGTGTGACTTTACCGAATACCGAATACTCTAATGGCTGGCCCACAATTGATACGTTGCGGATGCGTTTGCGTGGATTTGACAGTTTTCCCATAGGTTTTCTGTCAAATTTACGTCAACGCATCCGCAACGTATCAATTGTGGGCCAGCCATAAGAGCATCATTAACGGTGGGGTATAGAAGCCCGTTTAGCAGCGCTCTATCATCACTCACCAGCGTACCGGTCGCTGCTAAACGCGCTACCAAACTAGCAGCGAGGCTTTCGGGAAGAGTCGGGTGCTCAAATTTAGCAGCCCGATAGCAGCGCGTGATTATTTGGTATGGCGGTTGGTATTTGGTAAAGTCACACAGAGAGGAATTTGATAGTCAATTTTACCATTATTGTTGGTTATGATGACTATTGCAGTATAGTGATTTTGAACCGACTATGATCATGGTCGAAACAACCATTAAAAATAGTTGATCCAACATTTGCCATAATGTCGGAATAGTCCTTGTTACCATGATCATAGTCAAAAATGCCATGAACGTGATGAATTCGACAATTTTCATGGTTATTGTAACCATTATATGCGATAGTCATCCTGACCATGATTTAATTGTCGGTACAATGATGAAATTTTTCTCAGAGCAGTCACCGTCCACTGGTTTGTTGTGTTGTTTTATCGTGCGTTTTATTTCGTGCGACGTGAAAAATAAAAATGGCTGTAAATATCTTGATGTCGGAGAGCTATCGGTGAAAAATAATAGTTTGACGGTGTTTTCGAGCAAATTCTAGCCTGAAACTTGGTGCCGTAGGTGGACATTTCTAGGGGTTTTTCATTAGGGCGAATCTACACTGAAAATAAATCAATAATATTTATTATTAAAATTGGCACTTAAATCGGTCAATTTTTGCTTCGAATTGAAATCATGTGAGCCAATATGATTTTCATTTGCCGCACATAATTTTTAACACCCGTCACTTAATACACAGGTTCGTTTCTAATGAGACTGATATGGTCCGCTCATAATTTTCAATGGAGCGAGAAATGTCATTCAAGTGTGTTTTCACTTTGCCCTATTCTATCCATCTCCGCACTTAAAACGAAATAAAAAACCGTGCGCGAAAAACAATCAGCTGCTTTATCGTTCTAGAAGAAGAAGAAAACTGCAAAATGGAGAAGCAAAGTGAAGTTTACCGTGTGGTGGTTTAGGTACTTGGTTTGCCAGCGGAAGTCACTGAATTTTTTGAAGGTAATAAATTATTATAGATGTTCTTCTTTGTCATTTTAACGGTGTTTATTGTGAATATTTCAAATCTGCCGAGCATTTTTGCCAATCCCACAGAAGAGCTGCAGAACGCGATAGCTTCAAAAAGTAATGAAATTTTTATGATGGTGCAAATAAAACCTCTTTTCGTTTTATTACATGAAAAGTACAAAAAATCCAATACTAAACTTTTTATGAAAAATAAAATCCATGCACCTTTTCACATAAAACGTATTAAAAAAAACTCATTTGATTTTTGCTAGGACAAGTTAATGCAATCCATGTACACTATAATTATTATCTATTCAGCTCTTGCACTTATGGTAATTGACCACATTTAATAAAAAATAAGTGCCGCACCAATACAGAGCAATAACTTTGCACTTTGCCCAAATCTATAGGTGATTGCACTTAAACATAAGGTGCATTGTTTTTTGAGTGTACAATTGAGAGATTCTCTCCAGACTCGCTCTCTTTCATTCATATACCAATCACCTTTACATTTTTCATTCTACTATTTGTAGAGTATGCTAGCCAGAACTGTTGTGTTTCGATCTGCACTAAGGAATCCCTCGAAACTTTCATAATGGCGCTGTAATGAATGAAAGAGAGCGAGTCCGGAGTGAATCTCTCAATTGTGGATTCGCCCTAATGAAAAAAAACCCTAGATTTATGTTGCGGATCCCTGAGTGGTGGAATTTTGCAATTTTGACCTAAGAAAAGCGGAGTTTTTCCAAGTGTGTGTGTGGGGGGGGGGGGGGGAGGGTAAGGTTTGTGTGTGTGTGTGTGAGGAGAGAGAGAGAGAGAGAGAGAGAGAGAGAGAAAGAAAGAGAAATACTCATAGTCAGTTTTACCATTATTGGGGGTTATGATGACTATTGCAGTATAGTGATTTTGAGCAGACTATGATCATAGTCAAAAATGCCATGAACGTGGTGAATTCGACCATTTCCATGGTTATTGTGACCATTATATGCGATAGTCATCCTGACTATGATATAATTGTCGGTATAACGATAGAATTTTTTTCAGAGTAGAAGTAAACATTTTGACAACATTGGTTCTTGAACGTCATCAACATCGTCGCCTTCAAGTGAAAGTCGAAAAGAAGAAATGAAGAAGTTTTCTGTGTTATTCTCCAATTCCAGTGACGATGAACTTGAATTGGTTAGCCAGATGCTGGTCCAGACTCACGGAATGCTACCTGAAGCGGAATGCATTCGTGAAAACGAGGGAAGAGGCACGAGACTACCTAATATTGACAGGTTGGCGAAAGAAGGAGCGCAACGTCTGGTAGACGATTATTTTTCGGATTATTAATTAAATTAAAATACAGTGAGGAATTTCGCAGACGTTTCCGGATGAGTCGAAACTTGTTCCTGCGCATCGTGAGGGACGTACAGGCTGCAAATGCCTACTTCGTGTAACGAGCTGATGCTACCGGTAAGCTAGGGCTAACGACATTCCAAAAGTGCACTATGGCGATTCGTCAGTTAGCTTACGGGTCCTCCGCAGATGCGATCGACGTATACGGTCGAATGTCAGAGTCAACGGCGTTAATCTGCATGTTGGAGTTCTGCCACACCATTGTTAAGGTATTTGCAGCACACTACATGCGATCCCCAAACCACGACGACGTAAAACGGCTGTTGGATGAAGGCAAGAGACGAGGATGTTGGGTTCGTTGGACTGCTGCCACAGGCAATGGAAAAACTGCCCCACTGCTTGGGCTGGCCAGTACAAGGGGAAGGACAAAAAGCCCACTATTGCATTGGAAGCAGTGGCGTCGTATGACCTATGGATATGGCACGCCTTCTTTGGCATGCCAGGGTCCTCAAACGACATCAATGTGTTCGAGCGTTCACCGTTATTTTCAGACCTCTACAGTGGCAAAACTCCTGTAGTAGAGTTTGAAATTAATGGGCGAACCTACACTATGGGGTATTACCTAGCGGACGGGATTCATCCTCCCCTTGCAACACTTGTCCAAACGATTCCTTCGCCGGTTGGACAAAAACGGAAGGTACCTTCATGCTTTTTCTTGCATAATTATTTGATATTTTTTTGATAATTAATATTTAAGGTACACCGAGGCAAGTTGAAACGGTGGGGCAAATTGAAATTGTAAGCACTGTACACCATCGCAAAACACAAATTTGAACACATATTCAATTATAACTCAGTTCTGCTTACAGATAGCCATTTCAACATGTCCCACCATTCCGACTTGCCCCGGTGTATCTTACCTCTATTTCCGTTTACGTACCAGTCGGATATGTTCGTACAAATCAATTTTTTGCATTCTCATTTTCGTACAAAACCTTAAGTCTAATCCTCTACAATCATGTGGTGCAGAATAATGCACGAACGCATGATAGTGGCCAGATCCGAGGCCAGATCATCTTTTAGCCAGAATCTAGCTGGATTTTTTAGAATGGCGAAACGTGCCATTCCAAAAGCACGATATTTCGGTGAAAACTGATTTGATTTTTTCGGAAATTCTTTAATATGATTTGATTCTCAACAAGGAGATAGAATTCGTACGGAAACGGTAATGTAATTCTGCGATTCGTTCGAAAACGGGAATAGAGCTGATTTTCTAAATATCAATAATTCTAAAAAAATCCCCAAATCAGTTAAATAAATATAACAAGACTGTTTTTACGTTCTCCGCAGCATTTTGCAATTCAACAAGGAGCAGCCCGGAAGGATGTCGAACGTGCTTGTGGAATGGCACGTTTCGCCATTCTAAAAAATCCAACTAGACTCTGGCAAAAAGATGATCTGGCCACTATCATGCGTTCGTGCATTATTCTGCACAACATGATTGTAGAAGATGAGAGAGATGGTCTGGCCGACGTTGAAAAAGACACTGCTATGCAAATGGGTCCAAAATGTACCGACTTCACGGCTTTTCTTGAACGTACGAGCAAGTACACAAGACAGCTGCTCAATTGCAAGCAGATTTTATTGAGCATTTGTGGAACATAAAGAGAGAAGAGGAGTAAAACTACACACCCATCTCCCCTCCACTTCATTTCTCTTTCTTTTTCTCTCTCTCTCTCTCGTACAAATGTCCACCTACGACACCAAGTTTCAGGCTAGAATTGGCTCGAAAACACCGTCAAACTATTATTTTTCACCGATAGCGCTCCGACATCAAGATATTTACAGCCATTTTTATTTTTCTCGTCACACGAAATAAAACGCACGATAAAAAAAACACAACAAACCAGTGAACGGTGACTGCTCTGAGAAAAAAATCTTGTTTTTCCAAAAATTTAAATCAGGGGCGGGGTGCCACCCGTATTTATTGTTTAAAAAAACCATGAAAATGGGCGCATTCCTCACGTCCTGGGCTTTTTTTATTTTTGTTAGGGTTACAAGGACTTTTCCGAATGTTGGGGGAAATTTGGTTTATTTTTTTTTTTTTCTTTTATTTTTTTTGTGCCATTAAAACACCAAAAGCATCTTTCCGGGCTGCTTTTTGTTGAATTGCAAAATGCAGCGGAGAACGTAAAAGCAGTCTAATTATATTTATTTAACTGATTTTGGGATATTTTTTAGAATTCTTGATATCTAGAAAATCAGCTCTATTCCCGTTTTCGTACGAATCGCAGAATTACATTACCGTTTCCTTACGAATTCTATCTTCTTGTTGAGACTCAAATCGTATTGAAGAATTTCCGAAAAAATCAAATCAGTTTTCTCCGACACATCATGTTTCTACCGGTACGGAATAGGGTAAGTAAATTGATCACCGCTATAGCAACGACCGATTTGGAGAAGGGTGGCTAAATTAAAATGAGAGCGCTGCGCTGCTTCTGAAATAGCAGCGCTACTGTTGCCCACCGTTAATGATGCTCTAAGTAAGTTAGTTCTTCAGTAAGTCTGTTCTTCTTCTTGACTTAACCTCACATGACGCACACAAACGCATCATCTGGAACAAACCAGTGCAAACGAGAGGGAAACAAAACAGTGAGAAAACAAATCAGATAGGGATGAATAGTAAACTTTGCATCCTCTAAAATTTTAGTATATTTTCAATATATCTGGGGCACTAAAAATATTTGAATGATATGTTACAGGAACCTTCACATCATTTTACTGGAATGTGTCACAATTTTTGTGATACAAATCGTGTCGATTAATAAAAACTAAAATTTACATCCCTGCTTCTGGATGGTTTCAACCATTTTCTTATAGGTGCCAAAACAAACTCAGCGAACCTCTTATTTGTTTCTGCATCTCACTTCCAATGGTGTTTTGTTATGATAATGTGCAGTAACGAAGTAGTTTGCAATACAAATTTGTGTTTTTATACAAAAAATAATTAAATTCCTCAATCACTCATGTGAGAAAACAAATCTTTTAAATTCATCTCACTTTAAACAGAAAAAATCTCGAGAACTTATTCAAAACGACGTATCTGATTTTGTGAACATAGACTCAAAAGTAAAACTCTTGAAACCCTTAGCGCTTTCAAGCAAACTAGGACCACCATCCCAAAGGAAAATATTTTTCTAACATGATGGAGATGCAAGTTGCCGTGGGGGTGCTGATAGTCTTGAGAAATTTACGTTTGAATATGTGTTTACCTCTTTGTTTACAAAATTAGATTTTTTTTATGTGTATGTGCATTTTACGTTATTTCAACTGACTAGCAGTCTTATGCCTGGGACAGACATACAACGTACAGCGTTGTACTCCTTTAGTCTAGTACGTGTTTTTTGGTACTGGATTAAAGTATTTGACAGTTCGTACAACGGTCTGCGTTGTATGTCTGTCATAAGTATTATACTTATGACAGACATACTACGCTGACCGTTGTACGAACTGTCAAATAAGTACTAGACTAAAGGAGTAGGCGTAGGCGAAAAAAACTCCATATATTTTCTAAATTATCAACTACAAACTATGCATTCAAACATGGGAACAAACAAACAACATACAAACTATGCATGAAATTAACATGGGAAGTAACCTCGAAAGCTTTCCAACATCTTTGAATAATTCAATAAACATAGCTGATAAAATATTTTCTAGACCGAAAGTAGAGTGGGCAATTCATTCATTTGATCTATTGAAATCGCCTGGTAATGATGGAATACATCCAGCCTTCTTACAAAAAATTAATAGATTATTAACATCATGTCTTACGAATATGTTAGAAGCAAGTTCAATACTTGGCTATATTCAAACATCATGGCGTCAAGTGCGTGTTGTTTTTATTCCGAAGGCTAACAAAAAAGATAAGACGTCTCCTAAATCATTCCGACCAATCAGTATCGTCAATTATGCTTAAAATAATGGAAAAGCTTATTGATCATCACATTAAAACAATTTATTTGAAAAATAGTCCTCTGAACAAGTGTCAGTTTGCATATCAAACTGGGAAATCAACTGTAACAGCATTACATACACTCGTTTCCTAAATAGAAAAAAACATATGAAGCAAAATAGATTTTTCTTGCAACTTTTCTTGATATAGAAGGAGCATTTGACAACGCGTCGCACTGTAACAGCATGACAGCTATGACGAGAACATGGTTAAAACATGGTTTTGACATATGTATTGTCAAATGGATTAATAAAATGCTATCGCAACGAGAAGTATCAGCAGAGCTCGGTAGTGCGTCTATATCTGTGAAAGTAGTAGAAGGGTGTCCACAAGGAAGCGTTCTATCGCCTTTTCTCTGGTCATTAGTGGTAGATGACCTACTGTTAAATCTAGAATCACCAGGATTTGAAGTTATACACACTTAAACTCGATTTTGCTGTTCGGTAAAAAAATTGACGAAACATTTCGGTAAACATAGCATCTTACCGATTTTTCGGTAAACATAAAAAATGTTACCGTAATTTTGTAACACTTTACCGAACGATCTGTAATGTTAAATTTTATTTACCGTATACGGTAGAAAAAAATACAATCAATACGGTAAAAACAAACAATCACTGAATACGGTAAGCACTTTACCGAACAAAACGTAAAACGAATTCTGAATCACCGAAGCCCGGTAAAGTATTATTAACTGTCAAACTGTCAGCCATTTTCTATGAAGTCTCGTGGTTCCAGTGATCGGTTGTCCAGAAGGTGGTTTGGATATTGATTAATTTTAATTATTCCATGTATGTATGTAGAAAATAAACCAGCGTTAATTAGAGCTTTCATCCGGCTAGCTATAAATATTTCAAATGTGCTGATTACACGCTAAACAATCTATAGGTTCGATGTAATAATTGATTTTTATTTTAAATGATAAAATGAAAATTATTTTTGGGGTTTGTTTTGAGGGGAAAAAATCAGACCAGACGGGGAGGCGACTTGTTTGGGGTTTGTGGTGGGCGGAGGGGGAAAACCAAGGGGGGGGGAAAAAAAAAAAATAGTTTTGTTTTATATTTAAAAAAAAGATTTGTGGTGGAAAAAAAAAAAAAAAAAAGAGGGCAGAGTTGAAAATTGTTGAATTTATATTTTGAATATCACTTCGAAATACATCTCAGTGCAAAAATGTAAATGGTATTCATTTCCTTTTATTCTGATGTATGTCACTACGAGTTGACGTATCGTCGAAATTCTTATTATTGATTTGCTTTGTTGTTATTCTTTTCATTCAGTATGCGTGAGTTCTTGCTGTTCATCCAAGATTGTCAGTTTTAGCTCTCTCTCTTATCCATTCTCTAAACAGAATAATCAGTTCATTTTGCAATCAGTGAATACGAATTAAAAAAAAACTCCCAGTCATTTAGGCACACTGATCTTTTTCACCAGTTTCAGCGTGGCCGTGTGCACAGAGAAAAGCGGATCTACGTCACTCAACATGTTTGGCGAAATGTAAAGTGGAAGTGGATAGGCTTATCTCGGTGACTCCCCTAACGCTCTGTGCAAATGTTCTTTGCTATTGATTTCACCAGTTTCGAATGTGCTGCACAGTTTCTTAGAATCCGTGTTAGATTGATTATTAATCCTATATTACTCATCTGCTCGATCATCACCTTACAATGGCCTCGACTTATGGACAAAACAGCAAGAAACGCCATCGTTATAACGTCCACGTTTTTTCTTGAAGGATGGAGCAAAATATTTCTGCAACATCGATCCCGAAGGCAGCTAGCAACTGCAACTACGTTTAAGTCAGGTTTGACGTAGGGAATCTCACCCGTCATTTCTGACTTCGACACGACGAGCTGGCAAACGCAAATGGCCTGTTGAATCCAACGATCCAACGGCAAAGAAGCCAAGAACCATTAGAGAGAGTTGGATACGCTTTCAAAATTCATTGCCATTGGATACGTTTTAATAATTCATTGCCTAAATATTCAGTGAAATGAATGAACTTTTCATTCCCTGTGATATGGCAAGATGAATTTGAATTTTGTTCTTGTTCATTGTCATTGAATCGCAAAACGAATGAGTGTGGAACGATTGCGTGAAATGGCAAGAGCAAAAGAAGATAAAGCAAAAATCATTACCGTAATAGTTGTTCAGTAGGTTGAAGTTGTGGAAAGATGGACAATGAATTTATTATTGATTCAGTTCGTGTTGCGTCAGTAAAGTGAATTTGAGTTTTTTCAACTCTGCAGCATATGCCTTATATACAGTCAAACACAAATATTTTGTTTAATGTCTACCTCACCTTTTCCTTATACCTAACTCAATTATTGTGTCGGCTTTGTTGTTGTTTAAGTGTTAAGTTAAATAGCCATGTGTACCCGTTACATGGCTCTTTAACTTAATACCTAAACAACAACAAAGCCGACACAATAGTTAGGTTAGGTATAAGAAAACGGCGAGGCAACATTCATATATTATTTCATGCTTATGATTTCATGCAACTTCATCAAAAAAAAAAACTCATACTTTCAACTTGCTGAATTTATCTTACACCCCGTTCACACTACCATTTATATTACGTGATATAGAGTATCTTGATATCAGCATCTATACATCTAGTTTTCACTGGAAGTAACAAGCATGGCATTTGATATCAAGATACTCTTTATCACGTAATATAGGTTGTAGTGCGAACGGGGGTGTTGGACCTGCTGCATAAAAACCCAAACACTTGGTCCATAATTCCAAACCCTTTTCAAAGTTTTTGTTTCATCATAGACTGCCCTCTGGGCAATTCAACGTAAAGGAGCATTTCAACAAGCCTTTCGAACTACTGTTGCAAGAAATTTTCATGTAATGCATAAGAATATTTACTAATCAATTAAAAAAGAAATATCCATATTTTGAATTATCACGGTCTCGAATTAGCTTAATCGAATGATATACTATCGAGGTATCCCCAGGGGCAGAATAGTCCAGAAAAAATATGAATATAGTTTTTGGATCCGGAAGAACCAGCACATTGGATCAAGCTTAATGAATAACCCCTAAAAACATAACTCACAACGAACAATCCCTCAAATATTCTGTCGGAATAACACAGCGAACCCAAACCAAAACAAAAATTCTAGAACTTTCGTGATAATTTATCGCGCAACGCATAATATAGTATCACAAGATGACTCGGTAAATTTCGTATAGTCCGTTTTTTATTCATCCTGCCCAGACCAAGACGAACGAAATTAGGAATACAAAAATTGAAATACCTATGTAATCAGATTTCTTTTGACAAAAGATATTAATAATGGAAAATATTTATGGCAACGCTGGCAGCTAAAGCTCGAATGAATTTCGACGCAGATGCAGGGATGCCAGATATACAGACATGTCTGTATTTATACAGACATTTGGTCATGCATACAGACATCATACAGATAACAGACATTATACAGACATTTGGAAAATGTTACAGACATATACAGACATTCATGTCAGCGAACTTCAAATGAATGACAGTCTGAAGTTGGACCATTTAGTCTTATAATCGATGAGTCAACTGATACCACTGTCAAAAAACATTGGTCTTAGTAATGAGGACTTTCTAGTGGAATGGCAATGAACTGTCAACTCAAAATTCTTTTTATCGCGTACTCGAGCTTGCTTGAGCAAATGCTTCTACGATGCACAATGCCATAAGAATACTCCATCTGGTGTAAAATTGATGTATCGGGAAATATACAGCTTCCTCAGCAATAGTTCTTTGCACAGTGTTGTATGCACTCACATCAATGAACGCTCAATACCTGTTTTCGAGAGAGATAACTCACAGTGTTCATGTTCGTACCAGCATTGCAGCACGAGATGGAGCGCGACGGTTTGAACGATATGGTGATTCAACTCACCGCGAGAATAGGTAAAGCCAGAGAATGAGTTTATAAGAATCAGCTCTATCTCTCTCAGGTCTTGAGCACAATCGTTATAACTCATGCAAAATTGACTCGCAGCCTGAGCATTATTTTGCTCAGCAAACAAATTCTTGCTCACTCAGATAATCGCTAGCAGTTGTCTGGTTCAGAAAATTCAATTCTAGCGAAGCCGCCGCGTGTGTGAGACAACGGCACAACGAAAGAACAAGGAACTGTTTTTCGTTGCAATGCTAATCCTTACGGGCCTCGTTGGGAAAGCGGCTAGTGTGATGAAGACTCTGATAAGTAAGGGAGTAAAATACAGAATCAGACATTTAAAAAGCGGTTCCGCATCGCGTCGTGGTCGTCACGTGTTTGCCATTGATGCGCTGTGTATGAACCAGAATGAAAAATAGAAATAAGAAGGTAAAGGGGAATGGTTTGGAAAAATTTTGTGTTTTTTAAAAAACTATAAGGGACAGCCCAATGGGGTTGTACGCAAAGTTGACGTAGGACTACGCAGCAATCGAATTCCCATACACGTCAGGGCCATCCGCTAATTGATTTAAGTCAGTCCTGAAAAGGGCCAAGACAATTCTATTGTACACTCTCTAGAAAGCATTTGGTGGCTCTTAATTATGATACGGCCCCGGTTGTATTTTCTACGATGGTTGAGAGGGCCACTATCTCTAACGCGTAGAAGATAGTTATGGATCTGTTGGTTCATTGGTTGTTCAACACGCTTTGCTATTTACTCCGGGACGCGGCGTTTAAAGCAATGCCATGTTCAGCCGGGGCGCGTTAATGGAAATTTCAAACAGCACAAGAGAAAAATTCATCCAAACGAACTCTCCAGTTGGCAAACTAATTTGGTCGTCCTGAAAAGGACGGATTTAGTTGACGGGGGAGAAACAGTTCGCGATTGAACTTGGGCTTTCTCTCTTGGTTCATCTCACGGGATGATTGATTCTTGACTCGTTGTCACGGGCGGCTTTTTCCCGCCAACTCGTAGGCTTCAGCAGCCATGTTTCTCGCAGCAAGGTTGACGGGAGCATCGGCAACAACAGCCAATCGCACCAACGTCTCTCTGGGCAACGACTGCTCACCGCCGCCTACTGCGATCCAACAGCCACTGCACAGCTTAACGACTGTCGTAAGACTGAATCAAAATGTTCTGCTAAAAGCTGTTAGGTAAAAGTATCGGATGCTAGTGCACAAAAGAAGGCGGTACCAACGAAGGCAATGTGTTACAAATAGCATCAAAGGGGACGAACTTCAATTACTGCGCCACAATAATTAGTTTTAATTATTACACGCAAGACGGATGATTTTCTTAACCGAACCTTTCCTAATTTGCTTGCCACCGCCAGCAACTAATCCGCTATGCATAGCTAGGAACTACAACGAACTCAACCACATGGTCGGTCTGAAGTGACGCAGTTCGGCTCGAATTCCGTTCGTTGGTTGTTCAACCTTCTTTGTCATTTACTACGGGACCCGACGTTTAATGAATGCTATGTTCAGCCGGGGCGCGGTAATTGAAATTAATTTCAAACATCACAAGAGAAAATTTCAACCAAATAAACTCTTTAGTTGGCAAACTAATTTGGTCGTCCTGAAAAGGACGGATTTAGTTGACGGGGGAGAAACAGTTCGCGATTGAACTTGGACTTTCTTTCTTGGTTCATCTCATCTTCATTGCGGGTGGCCATCTGCAGGTGACGTGGGATGATTGATTCTTGTCTCGTTGTCACGGGCGGCTTTTTCCCGCCAACTAGTAGGCTTCAGCAGCAATGTTTCTCGCAGCGAAGTTGACGGGAGCATCGGCAACAGCCAACTGCACCAACGCCTCTCTGGGCAGCGACTGCTCGCCAGTGCTGCCGCCAACTACGATCCAACTGCAGATCCTACGCTGCACAGCTCCACGACCGCCGGAAAACTAAATCAAAATGCGAAGGTGTACCCCTTATATAACATTCATGGCTGCCTAGGAGACGTTCCTTACTTAAATATGAAGTCTGTGCGCGGAAAGTACTGTGTATTTGGTAAATTTACTATGAAAAATCGATATTATAAGACATCACTTCATATTTGCGTTAATTTTATTAGTTGCATGTTAAAAATCAATAGTTTGAAATATTTAAATCGAAGCGTAGAAAATGTTCCGATAGATTGGTGCAAACATTTTGGAAATCAATCGTGGAATGACTTAGTTATTAACGTTCAAAACCTATATATTTTTCGTGACGCTCCAAATTTTCGCAATTCGAACGTGTACCCCAGTATTGAAAACACAGACGTAGTCCTACGTCAAAAGTGCAAGAAGAGTGTATTAGACACAGATATCATGTTACTACCGGAAGTTTCCGACACGTCGGCGACGGCCGGGTTGATGTGGCAAGTACCGGCGGCATCAGCTGCGAGTCCAGCAGGACTTGGCCGAGACCTAGGACATCGAGAAGAGCTGGTTTGCAAAGCAACAAATAATTTATGTCTACCAAAAGTTGAAGACAATGTCTAATATTCTGTTTTATTTTATTTTGTCTATTTTGATTTGTTGTTCGTTATGCCTGTGTCTTTTCAGTCACATTGGAGCGGCTCATTGGTTTTGGTGGAAAGTGCTACATACTTTCAGCGTATCGTTAACCAAAACGAACCCTGCTGCTAACCTTTACCCAACTATCCAACATCCCAGTGATTTCTCGTGGATGTGCAGAGGATTGCTCGGCTTCCTCCTAAGCGAGTATCATGTCAACAAGTTCCTTCCCATTCCCTACTTGACCAGCATATTGCTTTATAATGGGTCACCAGTTTTTACACATTGAGGATGTGTTAGTCCCAAACATCATCTGTTGGTTCTTTGTGTAAATACAGCTGATCTGGCAATAACGGAATTGCATCCGTGCGCTGTCAATTATGCTCATGCTCATCGTATCGTTAGATTTGAAAATAAATCTTGCGTAACATTAGAAAAGAGCCTATTCTTATTGGTCGATTCTCTTCATCGACTTTCTCTGTAGTATACCACGGCAAAATAAACAAATCTGTGGCTCTGCGTGCAGCGCTAAACAACTAATTCAATGGAAAATACTTTAGAGTTATTAACAGAAATTTGATGAGGAAAATCGGTCAAGAAGGATAGGTTTTCTCGAGGGACGCGAGAAATTGCTGGCTGCTGAGATATTGTTGAAAATCTGACACAGCTTTTCAACCGCAATTACGGCATACCATTTTAAATAACGACTCGACATATTAAGGTATGCGACGAAAACTACTAAAACTAAAACTATTTAAGCCACCACTGGCTGCCAATTGCCAAGAATTTAGAAAGGAATTTGGAAATTTATAAGATAAAACAAACAAACAAACTCTTTCACTAGGGAAATTGAATTGGTTGTCCTGTAAAGGACGGATTTTAAATGGTCCACATTTGAATTTAAACCTCCTAAGTTTTTTTTTGCAGAAGCAGATTATTAGATCCGTTGCGTCTTACCAAAAATTGGCTAACAACAGGATCACACACAAGCACCCAATTTTGTTCCTCATGGTTCCGCCCACCGGCTGGCTACAAATACACCACTGGCTTGGTCAACCGATTGCCTATCACACGACTGCAAATCACATGGCTGCCTAGTAACGGTTGGATAGCGAAATAGAGTAATCAGCTACCTGGTCAATGGATGCTCGCCAGTAAACCCTCTAGGGTACTTGCCACCACCAGCTGTCAATCCAATATTGGCTCCCCGCCACTCCGGACAGCTTTTTTTTTTTTATTTTTTAACTCTTTATTTGTTCCAAATTTATTCATATTTACATTTCATGTTAATCTAGGTGCTCCAGCTACTACCGTAACGTATCAACCTTAATTGTTAAAATATGTACCTAATTTTGTTTACATTGTTCCTGCCTTAGCAGTTCAGTATTTTAAACAGGTTTTTATTCCTGCGTGTCAGTATAACAATAATAATCTTAAAACTAAAAACAAACTAAAATTAATCTTAACTAAGCATAAAGGGAATTAATCATTGCAATAGAAGATTGCAACGATTTTTGTCTGAAATCATTAATTATTTGTTCTAGAGTCTCAACATTCGAAATTCTATGTACTTCGTTAGTACTGTACCAAGAAGGCAGTTTCAAAATCATCTTCAGAACTTTGTTCTGAATCCTTTGAAGTATTTTTTTCCTGGTAGCACAACAACTAGACCATATTGGAACAGCATAAAGCATGGCCGGTCTAAAAATTTGTTTAAATATTAGTAGTTTGTTTTTCAGACAAAGTTTGGATTTTCTGTTTATAAGAGGATATAAACATTTTATATATTTATTACATTTGGCTTGAATGCCTTCAATGTGATTTTTAAAATTTAATTTTTGATCAAGTAATAGACCAAGGTATTTCACTTCGCTTGACCAGAAAATTGGAACACCGCTCATAGTAACGATGTGACTACTACTAGGTATCAAAAAAGAAGCTCTAGGTTTATGTGGGAATATTATTAGTTGAGTTTTGGAAGCGTTGGGAGAAATCTTCCATTTCTGTTAATAAGAAGAGAAAATGTCCAAACTTTTCTGCAGTCTCCTGCAAATGACACGAAGACTTCTTCCTTTAGCGGAGATGCATGTGTCATCAGCAAACAAGGATTTCTGACAACCCTGAGGCAAATCAGGGAGGTCGGAAGTAAAAATGTTATATAGTATCGGCCCAAGAATGCTACCCTGAGGAAATCCAGCTCTAACAGGTAGTCGATCAGATTTGAAATTCTGATAATTTACCTGCAGAGTTCTGTCAGTTAAATAATTTTGAATTAATTTTATAATATAGAGCGGAAAATTAAAGTTTTTCAATTTAGCAATCAAACCTTCATGCCAAACACTGTCGAATGCTTTTTCTATGTCTAGAAGAGCAACTCCAGTTGAGCAGCCTTCAGATTTGTTTGAACGAATTAAATTAGTAACTCTCACAAGTTGATGAGTAGTTGAATGGCCATGGCGAAATCCAAATTGCTCATCTGCAAAAATTGAGTTTGTATTGATGTGAAGCATCATTCTATTCAAAATTAGCTTTTCAAAAAGTTTACTGATTGAAGGAAGTAAACTTATTGGTCTGTAGCTAGAAGCTTCAGCTGGATCTTTCTCGGGCTTCAAAATTGGAACAACTTTGGCATTTTTCCATTTGCCAGGAAAGTATGACAAATGAAAACATTTATTAAATAATTTTACCATGAAAGACAAGGTACTCACTGGGAGTTTTTTGATGAGTATATAGAAAATTCCATCATCACCTGGAGCCTTCATATTTTTTAACTTTTTAGTTATAGTTTTTACTTCATCCAAATCAGTACCCCAGGATTCATCAAAAATATTTTCCCATGAGGAAATATTCAGATAATCAAGAGCAACCTGATTCTCAATAGGACTAGTAAGACCCAAACTGAAATTATGGGAACTCTCAAACTGCTCAGCAAGTTTTTGAGCTTTTTCCACATTTGTTAGCAATAATTTATCACCTTCTTTGAGCGCTGGAATAGGCTTTTGAGGTTTCTTTAAAATTTTAGAGAGTTTCCAAAAAGGTTTGGAACTCGGCTCTATTTTTGACACATTATTTTCAAATTGTTTGTTCCTCAGGGCAAGAAGCGTTTTTTAATTTGTTTTTGCAAATCTCGCCAGATAACTTTCATGGCGGGATCGCGTGTTCTTTGATATTGTCTTCTACGGATATTTTTCAGACGGATCAGAAGCTGAAGATCGTCGTCTATTATAATTGTTTTAAGCTTTACCTCGCATTTTGGAACTGAGACAGCTCTTGCTTCAACTATGGAAGTAGTCAGAGAGTCAAGAGCATTATCGATATCATTTTTAGTTTCCAAAGGAATATTAGGATCAAAGTTATATTCCATGAATGTTTGATATTGGTTCCAATCAGCTCTATGATAATTGAAAGTAGAACTGTTGGGATTAGAAATTATTTCTTGAGATATTTCAAAAGTTACTGGAAGGTGATCCGAACCGAAGTCAGCATGGGTAACCAATTGGCTACAAAGTTGACATGAATCAGTTAAGACTAAATCAATAGTTGAGGGATTTCTGGCAGAAGAAAAGCAAGTTGGGCTGTTTGGGTATTGGATAGTGTAATAACCCGCAGAACAATTATCAAATAGTGTATTACCATTGGAATTACTTTGAGAATTATTCCACGATCGGTGTTTTGCATTAAAATCACCAATAATGAAGAATTTTGACCTATTACGGGTAAGCTTCTGTAGGTCACCCTTGAGAAGATTCTTTTGCTGACCTACGCATTGGAATGGTAAATAGGCAGCTAATAGTGTAAGTTGACCAAATTTTGTTTCAACAGAAACCCCCAAAGTTTCAAAAACTTTGGTATCAAATGAAGAAAGAATTTGATGTTTGATACGCCTATGAACAATTATGGCAACGCCACCACCTGGACTTTCAAGACGATCATTGCGGTGTACGAAATAATAAGGAGCCCTTTTTATTTTATCACCTGGTTTAAGAAAAGTTTCAGTTACAACGGCAATATGCACGTTATGAACTCGTAAAAAGTTAAACAGCTCATCTTCATTATTTTTAAGAGATCGCGCATTCCAATTTAAAATATTCAGTGTCTTAATACCCATTGCTGAATTTCAGGGTCATGACAATATTGTTTGCAAATTTTATACCAGTTTGAATTGCATCAAACATGGAGTTTGTATTTAACATTCCATTAATCATATCGATTAATGATTTCTGTAAAAAATCCATTTTTGGAGCGGTTATGCTACCTAAGTAAAAATCTTCAACATTTCTGGTAGAATGTTGGTTTCTACCGGCTGTAACGGCAGCGTAGGAAGCTCCATTACCTAGCTGTACATTGCTACCAGCAGGTAAGAATTGAGCATTGAAAACTTGTGCTCTGTTTGTACTTACGGGTACATTTGTACTTCGCTGACCATTGTTAACAGCAGATAGCAGTGGAAAATTTGACGGTTGGGCATTGATCGTGCCTTCCGGTACGAATGTTGGATTTCCTCCTCGATGACCATTGTTAACAGCCGAGGAATAATTACCTGGTCGGGAACGTGAAACGGTCCCTACCTGATGCTTAGCACGAGAATTCAAGATCGCTTTGCGAGTCTTGCATTCCCAAAAATTGGATTTGTGGTTTCCACCACAATTCGCACATTTAAAATTTTTGGGATCCTTCACAGGACAGTTGTCCTTGGCGTGAGAGGAATCGCCACAATGCATGCATTTGGCATCCATGTGACAATTTTTTGTCCCGTGACCCCATCCCTGGCATTTACGGCACTGGGTGAGGTGTTGAGAATTTCCTCCAGTCTTCCTGAAGTGTTCCCACTTCACTCTGACATGGAGCATAAGGCTGGCTTTTTCCAATGCCTTGAGGTTATTCAGTTCATTTGATTTAAAATGAACTAAATAAAAATCGTTAGAAATCCCATTGCGAGAATCGCCAGGTTGGGATTTCTTTTTCATCTTTATCACTTGAACTGGTGTAACTCCAAGCAATTTAATAATTTCTTGATTGATCTCATCCAGGGATTCACCACTGGCTAGACCTTTTAAGACCACCTTGAACAGACGTTCAGTTTTGGTGTCATGTGTAAAGAATTTGATGCCTCTTTGAGCAAGATACTCCACGAGAAGTTTAAATCCGATCAAGGTTTCAGCCAATACACGGCTTTAGAATCTTTAATGAAATTCGTGAGTTCCTTACGGAGCCCATGAAAATCAGATGTTGTGACCTCAATAAGTGGAACCTTTTCTTTCCCTGCATTAATTCGGGAATGCTTCGAAGATTTTTGCCTGACTGATGGATCATTCTCATCATCAGTAAGAATATCGAATTGATTGCTCAAATCAATATTAGTAGAAGGGGAATCCAGAGATTGTCCCTTTCTTTTGCGTTTAGGCGCCATTTTCTCCAAAATGATTAGAATTTATACGTTTTCTCCTAATCAACTTCCAAGCAGATTCTACAAGAATCCGAAGGGTCAAAGAGGAATTTTCCAAATCGATATCCAAGTCGGATTACCTCGCGTAGGGTCCAGACAAGGATCGAAAAGGAATAAGGGTAAAAAATAAAAAATGTGCAGGTAATGTTAAGCACTGAAAAGTGCTGTTTGATTTTGTTATAGCTTTAGGTAGCAAAAATACTTCCTTCAGCAAAAGAAAATAGAACCGCACGGCATGAGAGCTCGATGCGGACTACTCCGGACAGCTTTAATATTACCGAACGCATGAGATAATTTGCAAAGGTGTACCCCTTATACATTGTTCACTGCAACATACGTTCATTGCTACATTGAAATCTGTGATGAAAAAGTACTGTGCATTCAGTAAATTTAGCCGGCAAAACAAAATGTTACAATGTTTACAATTGTGGAAGCACAATTGTGGAATTTTCGAATTCGTCCCATTCGACAGATTTGTTATTAAATGTTGTCTTCTTACGATTTTTTTTTCTGTTTTTCTGATTCAATGCGTTTTCAGCTGTATTCGCTCTACCCAACAAACAATTTCATAAATCAAACTACACTAAAACTGCTAAGAAACACTTATGTGATTTTCACATATGATTTAGCGACCATTTGATAATCAAAACATTATACTTCACTCTACACAGATTTTGTTCCTTTAGTTTGTGTTAAGATGACGCATATGGAAAACTTTCAATCGAAACTCAGACATTTTTATTGTAAATTTTACCTATAACAACATTTTTCCCAACATGGGGTCTATGGTTTTCTTGTTAAATCATTGTTATTTTACCTATGTGACCTGTTAGTTTCTAACGTGTGACTATTTTCTGTACATCTTGGCTGTATTATTCGGTTTATAGGTTCAATTTCTGCAAATTAAGATCATTCGAAGATCGTGTAGATAATCTGTTCAGCTTAACCAGTAAAGTCATATTGTCTAAAAAGTTGAGGAAATCGAAAATTACGCGGAAGTGAGCAACTATTAATTGATTAATAATGTCTCAACTGCTTTGAAATAAATCGGTCATCCTGATAGGAATAAATTTTGTTGATTATCGGCGAATTAATGGCATTTTTGGTACATAGGCCGAATGAAGGAGCTAGGCTGACATTACATCCCGTTACCCTACTAGTTTGAAATTTTTTCATGATTTACATCTAAAAAATCACTAAATTGTTTATGATTTATAGATAATTCAGGAAAAGTTTGGAGAAAATTGATGCTTTCTTTAAATTTATAACATTGTTTTTAGTTAACTACTCTTTTCAGCTAAAAATGTATTGAACAAACTGGTGCTTTGCCCAAAACTCGCTATAAAACACAGCATATCATGAACTCATGCATGGATATCGATGGTTAAGGAACTGCATGTTCTTAAAAACAATGCTGAGATGTAATTCATTTAAACATTGGCTTACACTGCGCTCTGTTTGCTGACATATAAATAAGCGTTCGATGCCAGATGCAAACAAATTTCTTGCCCACGCACGAGCTTGATGCGTTGTGGATCTCGAAACGAAGAACTTTTTCTCACAAGCATTCGTACAAAAAGTCCTTCGTTTCGAGCTGCGCAATGCCACCCATGTTCTCGCAAGTCTCGTTAGTCAGATGCACACTTATTTCGTCTGTATAAATTACACCAGATATGCATCTAAAAAACGACATCAGCTAACGCCTAGATCCAAATAATGCAAATCCTATAATACTACCAAGATCAATATCAAGCTCCACTAAGGAAGCAGAAAGCGAATAGGCGATGATGAAAAAATAAATCCAAACCTCTCTCTTGGTTGCACGCCATAGACTCACCTACTAGATGCAGGCAAATTGCCCGTAACATCTTGCTCAACCAACATTATTCACTCAATGAGCAAACCCGTCAGCTGCTCAAGCGGTACTCACTCACCATGCGAGAGGCTTCCTCGTCAATCAATAATAGTTCATTTCATAGAGTGAAGAGATAAACCGCAATGGCAAAAACACGCACATTCACTCTCCTGTGGAAACGATAGGGGGATGATGAACAGTGGTATTATTTTTTGCTCTCCTCTTGCAAGTAGAAAACTCTCGACTGTAAATCGTGAAATCGCTCATGAATCAACAACACTGCTTTGAGAACCGCAAAGTTCAGCGAACTTAGCCCATAATAGAGCTGAAACCATTAAACATGTAACATTCGTCCACGACCCGATGGCTTTCTTGTTAAGCGTGTTCTTGAGGCTGGAAGTCTTACAAGTATATTTCAGTTTTCGCGATAAATCACTGGACGCCAAGTAGAATGAAAAAATAAAGAAAGTTTACGAGTGTCTCAGCGATCCATCAAACCACCTGTGCTTGGCCGCACTTAACCACATCTTACCAAAAATCAACCGGTTGAATCAACTTTTTCAATTTGAAAAGTCAATGGTGAACAAGCTGAAGACAGAAATTAGTAAATTGATATTTTCGATATTGGATTGTTTCATGAAACCAGGATATTTAAAAGAATTGATTCTGCGAGTTGGAAAAACTGTACGAAGGTGTCGAAGTGCAGGCCTTGATCAACGAATACACTAGAATTGATAGGCTAAGCATGAAGCCCTTGCATCAATTTCAACATGCATATGCTGCATGTCTACATATGCTGCTGTAATCAAATAAAAAAAAAAAAGAATTGACCTTACCGACGATACCCTCAACGAATTAGCGTTAATTAATCCTGACAATTTTCGAGCAAAAGCCCATCCAAAAAATTTTAAACTTATCAAACGATTTGAGAACATTTATTTATTATTTATGCATAAATTCAACAAATCGACGAGTTCCGGGAATTGAGATTTTCAGTGGCAGATTTTCTAGAAAATCTGCCTTACGAAATTTTTTGGAACAAGTGATTATGCTTACGTCGTTTTAGTGGCGACTGAGTCTTTCCGTGTCAACGACAGTTTTTTCCAGCAATATTGGCTATAAAGGGTGAACACGAAATTATTGCGACACCGAAAATGTCATGCCAATTTTCTTATAATGTTTAGAATCAAACCAAAATTTTAGGGTAGTTTTATACATATATTTACTTCAAAAATCAAAAGAAAAGTTAATCGATGGAGCCTTGAGTGTAAAATTGAACGCATTTTCGCTTGATGCCCTCCATCAAAGTCTTTACAGTGTCATCCGGTACCAGTTTCTCAGTTTTTTTTTCCATTTTCTTAACATGTCCTTCTCGTCTTTGACTGTCTTCTTTCTCTTCCGAAGTTCCCGCTTCATCATTGCCCAGTACTGCTCCACCGGGCGCAGCTCCGGACAGTTTGGCGGTTTCATGTCCTTTGGAACAAAATGGACAGAATTGGCCTCATACCACTCCAGGACACTTTTAGAATAGTGGCATGATGCCAAATCTGGCCAAAATAGCGGAGCTTCGTCGTGCTGCTGCAAGAACGGCAAAAGGCGCTTCTCGAGGCACTCAGATTTATAGATCTCACCATTTACTGTGCCCTTTGTCACGAAAGGCTCACTCCTCAGTCCGCAAGAGCAGATGGCCTGCCAAATGAGATATTTGGAGGTGAACTTCGACATTTTCTTCTTCTTAAATTTGTCGTCCACATAGAACTTGCTCTTGCCGGTTAAAAACTCCAACTCCGGAATTTGCTTAAAATCGGCTTTTATATACGTTTCGTCGTCCATCACACAGCAGCCATATTTTGTCAGCATCTTCTCGTAGAGCTTCCGTGCCCGAGTTTTAGCCGTCGATTGTTGCCGCTCATTGCAGTTTGGGAAGTTCTGTACCTTGTATGTATGTAGTTCAGCTCTCTTCTTTGCATTCTGGACGTAGCTCTGCGACATGCCGATCTTTTTAGCCAAATCACGGCTTGAGACGTTGGGATTTGCTTTAATCATCCGCTTCACCTTTCCCTCCGTCTTGTTGTTCTCCGGTCCCGGTTTTCTTCCAGCTCCTTTGCCGTGATCCAACATCATCCGCTCCTGGAACCGCTTCAACACTCTGGAGACGGTTGAATGGTGAATGTTCAACATTTTTCCCAACTGCCGGTGCGACAGGTCAGGAAATTCCAGGTGTTTGGAAAGAATTTGTTCTCTCGACTCGCGTTGGTTCACCTCCATTTTCGTTGAATCGAAAAACACGACTTCGAGTTTGACAGCATGTAAACAATACACATCAATGAGAAAGTGTGCAAAATTTGGTTGATTTTTACCCAATGGTAAAAAAGTTATGCCCTGTTGAATGTGTCGCAATAATTTCGTGTTCGCCCTTTACCACATTCGTCGGCCGCTGTCGAGCGAATTGTTTCGATTGACAATGTCAATAAAACCAATGCTCACAATTGCACGGCCACATAAATCATGAAAGGCATTTTGTCAGCCAAAGAGTACGTTAGATCGCACAAAAAGCTAAACAGAGTGGTTGAAATTTCATCCTAATGTGAAATGTCTGTTCACAACTTACATGTATAACAAAATTAAAGTTCCTCGAGCATTTAGAATAAATGAATTTTGTAGTAGTGAAGTGAAGGTGAGTTGTTACTTTAAATTTATGAATGATAGAGATAAATAATTTTCCTATATTTTTTCAAAATATCAAAATATTTTTCTTTGTTCATTTTTAGTGATTGAAAAACGACAGTGATATAATCATATGTATAGAAGTGAATGGAAAGTTGACATTTAAATATAAAACTTGAAATTGCAAACTCTTTTGCGTTAGATTTTTGTCCATGCGACCATTACCAAAACTTAATCTCACCTCTACTCGTTTGTCAGCATCGATAAATAGCGATTTTCAAATTATTTGTTGTTTTCAATGAAGCATCTTAAAACCAAAATTAAAACCCTTATACAGACAAATACAGACATTTCAATGAGATTGATACAGACTTTTGAAAACAGTATCTGGCATCCTTGCGCAGATGTCGTTCTTATTTTGTTCCTGTCATTTGCCTCAGTCGGCAAACTCGACAGTGTTTGAACCTGCGGGTTGACAAAATGATGGATGCTGCTTGAAAATAGGTGAGTAATCAATGTTTTATGGATGTTTCTTTGTACTCCGGTAGCAAAAGTACAAAGGTTTGTGTTTAAGTAGAAAAGTGTCAATAAACGACCATAAAACTTTGATTGCAAAACCGAGTATGACGGGGTCTAACCACCCATATTAAATTACGCCTAAATTTAGTCTATCGGTTGACTAACTGGCAAGCTTTTTAACTCAGTAACGTCTAACAGTATGTGTCAGTTGCGTCTAACAGACGTCTAACATTAGACGAAAGTTAGACAAAATGTTCGACGAACAGTCTAACATATTCGACTAACGTTAGACTAATGTTAGACTAAACTTTCTTACTGGATATTTTCGACCGGCACGCCGCTGCATTTTTTTACACGCGCCGCCGGGCAGTTTGAGATGCGCCGATGAAATTTTTCACCGTGTATGCATCCCTTCAGTTATGTTCATTAGCCCTTTAGAAATCTGCTCTTATTACAAATGATGACGTCTCGATGCGATGTGCCATCCAGAGGGGTGCGTGTGAGACGGTGACCAGCTTTGTCGTTTCGTTCTAGCAATTGCAGTGTACATTTTCGTGTTTCGACTTACAGCAACTGCGCGAGTGATTTTTAATTTAAATATAATAAAATATCCGCCTTAAATGTCGAGAAAATTTCCATCGCGAGTGTACATATTGATACCACAAATAATGGTAATCGAACCAGCAATGGGTGTAAAAAATTTGGTGCACTAAAATATGTCAAAAATGGTATTATTCATCATCTGCTTCCTGACAAAGTGTTTTGCAATGCATGTCTAATCGAAGCAAAACAAAATGCTGGTTTTAATTTGCAGGAAGACAGCGATCGAAATATTGAGAACGATCCTGCAATCGATAGGTCGTTAACATTCGGCAAGTAAGTTTTATTGATAAAGAAATAGATGAATTTTTCTAAGAATTTCTTAGGTAAACAAGGTAACGTCAGGTTGCATACCTATGTATACTTTTTTCTTATTCAAAACTCCAATTGTCCTGAAATTGAAAATGGTTAGGGTAGCCTACCCGCTCGGGAATCATGTCCAAGGATTTTGCTCTTATGTAATTTTAAAGGGGTGACATTTAACATGCACTGAAATAAATTAAAATTGTAGTGAATACTGGCGAATAAAACAACGAACTATCTATGCTTAAGTAATGTATTAAATATGGTAGGGCAAAGGTTACCTTCAAACTTTCATGTTTAACGAATCGGTAAATTTGCTGAATGGTATTTCATAAATTTGTCAAAAATAATAGGAAATGTAATGTGCCGTCCAGACTACGAGCTATATCACTTGATATAAAATAGCTTGATATCTCGTACATCCCCACATCGTACATCTAGTTTGCACTGGAAATAATGCATCTGACGTCTCATATCAAGATTCGTTATATCAAGTAAAATAGCTCGTAGTCTGAACGGGGTCTAAAACAAATAGAGTTTATTTCCACAACTTGATAGCATTTTGTCAGGCGTAAGAAAGTTTAAAAACTATAAGGGACAGCCCAATGGGGTTGTACGCAAAGTTGACGTAGGACTACACAGCAATCGAATTCCCATACACGTCAGGGCCATCTGCTAATTGATTTAAGTCAGTCCTGAAAAGGGCCAAGAAAATTTTATTGTACACTCTTTAGAAAGCATTTGGTGGCTCTTAATTATGATACGGCCCCGGTTGTATTTTCTACGATGGTTGAGAGGGCCACTATCTTGGTTGGTTCATTGGCTGTTCAACGCGCTTTGCTATTTATTCCGGGACGCGGCGTTTAAAGCAATGCCATGTTCAGCCGGGCGCGGTAATGGAAATTTCAAACAGCCCAAGAGAAAATGTTAACCAAATAAACTCTTTAATTTGAAAATTGATTTGGTCGTCCTGAAAAGGACGGATTTAGTTGACGAGGGAGAAAAAGTTCGCGATTGAACTTGGGCTTTCTTTCTTGGTTCATCTCGTGGGATGATTGATTCTTGTCTCGTTGTCACGGGCGGCTTTTTCCCGCCAAATCGTAGGCTTCAGCAGCCATGTTTCTCGCAGCGAGGTTGACGGGAACATCGGCAACAACAGCCAACTGCACCAACGCCTCTCCGAGCAACGACTGCTCGCCAGTACATCCTCCATGGTGCTTGCTGCCGCCAACTGTGATCCTACAGCCACCAGTCACTGCGCAGCTCCACGACTGTCGTAAGACTGAATCAAAATGTACTGCTAAGAGCTATGACGTAAAGGGGTCGAAGGCTAGTGCACGAAAGAAGGCGGTACCAACGAAGGCAATGTGATACAAATTGCACCAAAGGGGACGAAATTCAGTTACTGCGCCACAATAATTAGTTTTATTTACTGCACGCTAGACGGATGATTTTCTTAACCGAAACATTTCTAATTTGCTTGCCACCGCCAGCAACTAATCCGCTATGCACAACTAGGAACTACAACGAACTCAACCACATGGTCGGCCTGAAGTGTCGCAGTTCGGTTCGAATTATCCGTTCTAGAATTTCGTTCGTTGGTTGTTCAACCTTCTTTGTCATTTACTCCGGGAAGCGGCGTTTAATTAATGCTATTTGCAGCCGGGGCGCGGTGATTGAAATTAATTTGAAACAGCACAAGAGAAAATTTTAACCGAACAACTCTTTAATTGAAAAATTGATTTGGTCGTCCTGAAAAAGACAGATTTAGTTGATGGGAGAGAAACATGGTTCGCGATTGAACTTGGGCTTTCTTCTTGGTATTCTTGGTTCAGCTACTCGTCGTTGCGGGTGGCCATCTGCAGGTGACGTGGGATAGTTGATTCTTGTCTCGTTGTCACGGGCGGCTTTTTCCCGCCAAATCGTAGGCTTCAGCAGCCATGTTTCTCGCAGCGAGGTTGACGGGAGCATCGGCATCAACGTCTCTCTGGGCAACGACTGCTCGCCGCCGCCAACTGTGATCCTAAGACCACTGCACAGCTTAACGACTGTCGTAAGACTGAATCAAAATGTTCTGCTAAAAGCTATGAGGTAAAGGGGTCGGATGCTAGTGCACGAAAGAAGGCGGTACCAACGAAGGCAATGTGATACAAATTGCACCAAAGGGGACGAAATTCAGTTACTGCGCCACAATAATTAGTTTTAATTACTGCACGCTAGACGGATGATTTTCTTAACCGAAACATTTCTAATTTGCTTGCCACCGCCAGCAACTAATCCGCTATGCACAACTAGGAACTACAACGAACTCAACCACATGGTCGGCCTGAAGTGTCGCAGTTCGGTTCGAATTATCCGTTCTAGAATTTCGTTCGTTGGTTGTTCAACCTTCTTTGTCATTTACTCCGGGAAGCGGCGTTTAATTAATGCTATTTGCAGCCGGGGCGCGGTGATTGAAATTAATTTGAGACAGCAAAAGAGAAAATTTTAACCAAACAACTCTTTAATTGGAAAATTGATTTGGTCGTCCTGAAAAAGACGGATTTAGTTGATGGGAGAGAAACATGGTTCGCGATTGAACTTGGGCTTTCTTCTTGGTATTCTTGGTTCAGCTACTCGTCGTTGCGGGTGGCCATCTTCAGGTGACGTGGGATAGTTGATTCTTGTCTCGTTGTCACGGGCGGCTTTTTCCCGCCAAATCGTAGGCTTCAGCAGCCATGTTTCTCGCAGCGAGGTTGACGGGAGCATCGGCACCAACGCCTCTCTGGGCAACGACTGCTCGCCAGTGCTGCTGCCGGCTACGATCCAACTGCAGAACCTACTCTGCGTAGCTCCACGACCACCGAAAAACTAATTCAAAATGCGAAAGTGTACCCGTTATATAACATTCATGGCTGCCTAGGAGACGTTCGTTACTTAAATATGAAATCTGTGCTAGAAAAGTACTGTGTATTTGGTAAATTTACTCTGAAAAAATCGACATTATAAGACATTACCTTATATTTGCGTTTATTTCAATAGTTGAATGTTATAAATCAATAGATTTAAATATTGGTGTAGAAAATGTCCCGATCGATTGGTGAAAACATGTTGTAAATCGATCGTGAAGTGACTTAGTTATAAACGTTCAAAACCTATATATTTTTCGTGACGCTCCAAATTTTCGCAATTCGAACGTGTACCCCAGTATTGAAAACACAGACGTAGTCCTACGTCAAAACCATCTCTAACGATCAGTGTAAATTAACAGTGATTGGACATCCCAAATTTTTGCATTGAATAGTCAAGACTGTATAAATAAGGGGTGTTTATTAAATTTAATATACATCGCCACTAAAATCACCGAAAAACCTTATTGGCAAAACATTTGCCGAATTAAACCATCGTCGGGAAAACATTGTTTTTATTTTTACGTGACAAATCTCAAATCAAATTACTGGAATAGATTAGTGATTGGAAGTGCGAGCGGATAGTGTTCATGTAGGGTACGGGATATCGGTATCAGTGTCTATCGCCCTTGGAAGAAATCCGCCCCCGAACGTGAGTGGTTTGACCGAACGCGGGTGACAAATTTTTCCTGCTGTGTAAAATTATATAGAGCGCGGAGAAGAAGGAAATTTGGAGCAAGTTGCGTGTGAATCGAGAAGACAGTGAAAATGTTCAGTTGGTTGAAACGGGAACCGAAAACGGAGGAGGTGGTCGAGAATGTGCTCGGAGAGCTGAAAAAAATCTACAAAAGCAAGTTACTTCCCTTGGAAGAGCATTACAACTTTCATGAATTTCATTCGCCTAAGCTGGAGGATCCGGATTTCGATGCAAAGCCGATGATCCTGCTCGTTGGACAGTATTCGACTGGTAAAACAACCTTTATTCGGTATCTGCTGGAGCGCGACTTTCATTCCTGAATAGGTTCCAATGTTCTACTGTGCCTTCACCGGTTTTGCGAGCTATCTCGATTGTGGATACTCCCGGTATTTTGTCTGGTGAGAAGCAGCGAGTTGCCCGCGGTTACGATTTCACTGGCGTGCTGGAGTGGTTCGCTGAACGCGTGGACCGTATCATTCTGCTGTTTGATGCACATAAATTGGACATTTCTGATGAATTCCGTCGATCTATTGAAGCCCTCCGCGGCCATGACGACAAGATCCGGATAGTGTTGAACAAAGCGGACATGATCGATCACCAGCAGTTGATGCGAGTTTATGGAGCTCTTATGTGGTCTTTGGGTAAGGTTTTACAAACTCCAGAGGTGGCTCGTGTCTACATCGGTTCCTTCTGGGACCAACCTCTTCGCTTTGACGTGAACCGTCGTTTGTTTGAAGATGAAGAACAGGATTTGTTCCGAGATTTGCAATCCCTCCCACGAAATGCCGCCCTCCGGAAGCTGAACGATCTTATCAAGCGAGCTCGTTTGGCCAAGGTTCATGCCTTCATTATTGCCGAACTGCGCAAGGATATGCCCTCGGTATTCGGTAAGGACAGTAAAAAGAAGGACCTCATCAAAAACCCCGGCCGGGTGTACGGTCGGATCCAAAAGGAGCACCAAATTTCACCCGGCGATTTCCCCGATATCAAAAAGGTGGGGGGGGTGCTCGCCAATCAGGACTTTAGTAAATTCCGCTCGCTGTGGGTTGGGCGGTGGGGGGTGGTAGACGGAATGTTGGCACCCGGCACCGCCGGACTGGTGGGCATAATTCCACACGAATTTTGCAGCCGGGGCGCGGTGATTGAAATTAATTTGAGACAGCAAAAGAGAAAATTTTAACCAAACAACTCTTTAATTGGAAAATTGATTTGGTCGTCCTGAAAAAGACGGATTTAGTTGATGGGAGAGAAACATGGTTCGCGATTGAACTTGGGCTTTCTTCTTGGTATTCTTGGTTCAGCTACTCGTCGTTGCGGGTGGCCATCTTCAGGTGACGTGGGATAGTTGATTCTTGTCTCGTTGTCACGGGCGGCTTTTTCCCGCCAAATCGTAGGCTTCAGCAGCCATGTTTCTCGCAGCGAGGTTGACGGGAGCATCGGCACCAACGCCTCTCTGGGCAACGACTGCTCGCCAGTGCTGCTGCCGGCTACGATCCAACTGCAGAACCTACTCTGCGTAGCTCCACGACCACCGAAAAACTAATTCAAAATGCGAAAGTGTACCCGTTATATAACATTCATGGCTGCCTAGGAGACGTTCGTTACTTAAATATGAAATCTGTGCTAGAAAAGTACTGTGTATTTGGTAAATTTACTCTGAAAAAATCGACATTATAAGACATTACCTTATATTTGCGTTTATTTCAATAGTTGAATGTTATAAATCAATAGATTTAAATATTGGTGTAGAAAATGTCCCGATCGATTGGTGAAAACATGTTGTAAATCGATCGTGAAGTGACTTAGTTATAAACGTTCAAAACCTATATATTTTTCGTGACGCTCCAAATTTTCGCAATTCGAACGTGTACCCCAGTATTGAAAACACAGACGTAGTCCTACGTCAAAACCATCTCTAACGATCAGTGTAAATTAACAGTGATTGGACATCCCAAATTTTTGCATTGAATAGTCAAGACTGTATAAATAAGGGGTGTTTATTAAATTTAATATACATCGCCACTAAAATCACCGAAAAACCTTATTGGCAAAACATTTGCCGAATTAAACCATCGTCGGGAAAACATTGTTTTTATTTTTACGTGACAAATCTCAAATCAAATTACTGGAATAGATTAGTGATTGGAAGTGCGAGCGGATAGTGTTCATGTAGGGTACGGGATATCGGTATCAGTGTCTATCGCCCTTGGAAGAAATCCGCCCCCGAACGTGAGTGGTTTGACCGAACGCGGGTGACAAATTTTTCCTGCTGTGTAAAATTATATAGAGCGCGGAGAAGAAGGAAATTTGGAGCAAGTTGCGTGTGAATCGAGAAGACAGTGAAAATGTTCAGTTGGTTGAAACGGGAACCGAAAACGGAGGAGGTGGTCGAGAATGTGCTCGGAGAGCTGAAAAAAATCTACAAAAGCAAGTTACTTCCCTTGGAAGAGCATTACAACTTTCATGAATTTCATTCGCCTAAGCTGGAGGATCCGGATTTCGATGCAAAGCCGATGATCCTGCTCGTTGGACAGTATTCGACTGGTAAAACAACCTTTATTCGGTATCTGCTGGAGCGCGACTTTCATTCCTGAATAGGTTCCAATGTTCTACTGTGCCTTCACCGGTTTTGCGAGCTATCTCGATTGTGGATACTCCCGGTATTTTGTCTGGTGAGAAGCAGCGAGTTGCCCGCGGTTACGATTTCACTGGCGTGCTGGAGTGGTTCGCTGAACGCGTGGACCGTATCATTCTGCTGTTTGATGCACATAAATTGGACATTTCTGATGAATTCCGTCGATCTATTGAAGCCCTCCGCGGCCATGACGACAAGATCCGGATAGTGTTGAACAAAGCGGACATGATCGATCACCAGCAGTTGATGCGAGTTTATGGAGCTCTTATGTGGTCTTTGGGTAAGGTTTTACAAACTCCAGAGGTGGCTCGTGTCTACATCGGTTCCTTCTGGGACCAACCTCTTCGCTTTGACGTGAACCGTCGTTTGTTTGAAGATGAAGAACAGGATTTGTTCCGAGATTTGCAATCCCTCCCACGAAATGCCGCCCTCCGGAAGCTGAACGATCTTATCAAGCGAGCTCGTTTGGCCAAGGTTCATGCCTTCATTATTGCCGAACTGCGCAAGGATATGCCCTCGGTATTCGGTAAGGACAGTAAAAAGAAGGACCTCATCAAAAACCTCGGCCAGGTGTACGATCGGATCCAAAAGGAGCACCAAATTTCACCCGGCGATTTCCCCGATATCAAAAAGATGCAGGAGGTGCTCGCCAATCAGGACTTTAGCAAATTCCACTCGCTGAGGATTCCGCTGTTGGAAGTGGTAGACCGAATGTTGGCAACCGACATCGCCCGACTGATGAGCATGATTCCACACGAGGAAATGACCATGGTTTCGGAACCGCTAATCAAGGGTAAGTGTGTCCTTTTTTTTTGTTAGTTCTTTAGTATTATCTGGCGCTAGCAAAGTGCCATTATATAATGGGGAAGTGAAGAAGCAGTTGACGACAGCGCAACATCGATGAGCTGCTCGGCATGGAGGAAAAAAGGCAGATATGAGAGAGATCATTTTTATCTAATCTGCGAGGAAGCCGAATTTTTTCGCTTCAGAATGTTTTTTTTTATTCGGTCAGAGTATGAGGCGAAGCTTTACACGCGATAGTCTGGCTGCCATTCCGAGGTGTGCTTGATAAAAGTCACAGGCGTGTTCACGTTGTAGTACAGTTTTCAATGTTAGGTATCTTCAATGTTCAAGGTGCAGCGCCGTTCGATAAGATATTATTTGTTTGAATGGTCAAAGTTATAAAGCCAGATAAGATTTTGGTCGATTTAATAGTGAAAATGGTATTCTCGCTACACAGTTGATCAGTTGATTACTGTTGATACAGTTCAAATAAATGTGTCCAAACATTTTAAATACAGAGAGTGAGAAAACACGGCTTAACATGTTACTCGCATTAATTTTATTTACCATTTGCCGAAACAAGCCTTGCGGTATATTACTCATCTCTTTCAAGGCACTCCTCGTGGCTTCAAACAAATCCGAGTAGGGACCACATAAACACACTTCTTTGAATTTTTACTTTTAAAAGTTTTGTCCAACAAACATTAGAGCTATGCTAAACCGCAGTGCGTTGGTAGTACCACCTTACCACTAGACCTGTGCGCCGAACTGTTTTGAATCGGCGGCGGCGTGTATGGTATTTTTAAACGGCGGCGGCGGCGTAGCCGGCGTCACGCCGCGGTCGTCCTCGGCGGCGCCGGCGGCGACGTGGATCGGCGCGGGCATAAATTATCCCCTCAGCATTTCCTTATGCTTATCCCTTTTAACTGTTTGGCTTTCTCGTGCACTGTAAAGACTATAGGATAACTCAAAGTCTTATATTTTGATAGAAGGCCCGGATATCCGATAGACTTATATGACTCAGGTTGATGAATTGACCTGTGTATCTGTATGTATGTGTGTACAAAGATATGAGACTTAACATTATAGAATTTGTTCATATCAAGTCGACGAGGAATTCGTCTTATGTCTTTATTACTAAACTTAACCAAAACTGTTTTTTCAGCGTGCCTATGAGTGCCTATAAATAAGTTTATCACGAAATTCAGTATGCTAAGCTGTTTGGTTCTTGTGTTGTCGAATGTACGCATACGATTTAGTGAACGTTAATTTATCCATTCCACAAGTGGTGAAAAATGTTGTTCTATGCCGTGGCAATCTTTTGCGCTAGCAGTATCGAGGTTCAGCGCTGATTTTGATCGTAAAAATCCATTCGGAATATGCTCTGTGGTGGAGTGAAAAGAATGTTTCTGAGGGAATAAACGATTAGACGTTGAACGGAGCAGTAAATAAAGGAAGCAGCTGTGCGGAAGAGTTCAGGAGTGCTGGATAGTGAAATAGGTTTTAATTTTCTCGTTAATATGCTAGTAGCTGTGCGGTTAGATTCGGTGGTGCTCTCACATCAGCGCGACGTGGATTCAAATAAATAGAAGAATTACTGTATGGATCGTATTCTCACAAGTTGTAATATTTTTGGAACTGTATCGCGGAGCGTAGCGATTGGTTGAGCGGATTGAAGATAATGAGATCACTACCAAGTCTTCCCCGGTTAGTGCAGGGTCGATGACTTTGGAAATGAACAGAACATAAGGTTACCAGAGAGCACGAGGTGTTTCTAGGGATTCTAATTTTATGAAGTCTGTCAATTGTAACATTTAATGGATGGGCATAGATTACTTTGGTACGCACTATTTTGTTATGGGGTATAGTCGCGTTGTTTATGGTTTCAGTTACGTATTTTCCGGTGACGCGAGTGATCGAGTGAGCACAGAAAAGAAAACAATGCTGTTTCCCGGTTTGCCTTGATTTAAACATGGGAATAAAGTATGAAGACTACTATTTTTGCAACAAGATTCTGTTGCAAACGTGGCATATGCTGACGTTTGTATTACTTCTGGGCGCTGTACCACCCGGCACACCATTCAACCAGATTTGAAGCCAAACTAACTACGACGACGGAATTCCACCTGAGGAGGTTCAATAGAATGATGATATTGTCATCGAGCTGATCACTGAAGCTGTTTTTCGGGTACGTTCCGCTTTTAAACATCTATGATATTGTGAATCACTAAATACGCGTCAATCAAGCATTGCACATACGCTTGATTGAAAGTTTCAGTATGTCAATACTGGAGCGGGGCTTATTGTGTACGAAGATAGCTTCGGAATGCTTGCGTTCTTGAAATGGGCTATTGGAGTCGCGGTAGAGCTGTCACCTTCTAATCCCCGGATTTAAGCTTTTTGCAACTGTAAACAGCAAATATGAAACAGTTGCAGGAAGATTCTATCCATAATACCGCTGCCAGACAGTGGGAATTAGATTGTAACACACACACACACACACACACACACACACACACACACAAATCTCAAATCAAATTACTTGGCTAACCACTGAATGAACCGATAAATTTGTGCCCTGTGGATTTATTTTGTACGTGATATTAGTAATGTTGTAAAAATATTGATAGTTCGTTCTATTTCACTGCACTTAATTTGCATAGACACTTACGTGAAACCTGCGGCAGTAAGAGAATCTCCTTCCAGCAATATGATCCGATAAAACGAATAACAAAATATGCAATTCAGTTAAGCTTTCCACTAGATAGTTTGTTTGAGAAAGGCACCTCAAATTCATTACAACTGTTGGAGTGGAATGTACCAATCATAAATGATAGACACATCCCCTCCTAGACTCCGGTGGGCCGTCCACTCCATTGTCCAATTGCAACTTCAATGATGCCCTGATGCACCCTCCCATTCCAGTATTTGAATGTTTAAAATCAATGAAATATAATTAGCTCATGTAATATGTATAATTTATATAGAATATATGAGGAAATAAGTATATATCGAGTGTGTGTAATTTGATGCGGTAAAAGGAGTAGATTGAACATTATAATGTCGTCGATATTGTACTTCTTGAATAACGACATTTCTTAAATGATGATTTCATATTGAACGCTGTAAATTCTTTCTTCTGGTTCTATGATATTATGCACTAGTTGATTTTAAAACCTACTAACAAAATATTATCAGACGTATACTTTTTCAGTGGTTAATATTAAAATGTTGGTCACTAGCTGTCAAGATTGTAAAGATTAGTGACTTCATCTGTTAAGCCTATAAACGATTAAGTAATGATATTGATGAATCCGGACAATCAGCAACTAGCCAACCCAAGTTAATTTCACCCAATTGAATTGCATGTGTCAGATCAGCACAACAGTTTCTGGAACTCAACATTGTACCGGATGATTGGAGACGGGTGAGAGTTATAGCCATTCAAAAACCTGGTAAACCCGCGTCTGACCACAACTCCTATCGACCCATCGCGATGTTATCTTGTATTCGAAAGTTGTTGGAGAAAATGATCCTCTTCCGTCTGGACAAATGGGTTGAGACGAATAACCTGCTTTCAGATACTCAATATGGTTTCCGTAGGGGTAAGGGAACGAACGACTGTCTCGCGTTGCTTTGCACAGATATTCAGTTAGCTTTTGCTAAAAGAGAGCAAATGGCTTCTGTGTTCTTGGACATAAAGGGGGCTTTTGATTCAGTATCTGTTGAAGTTCTATCAGATAAACTCCACGCTTGTGGCTTTTCACCATTAATGAATAATTTTTTGTATAATTTGCTGTCAGAGAAACATATGAGCTTCTCTCATGGAACCTCTACAGCTTCCCGATTTAGCTACATGGGTCTCCCCCAGGGATCATGTTTAAGCCCTCTTTTGTATAATGTTTATGTCAAAGACATTGACAGTTGTCTAAATGACAACTGTACGTTGAGACAACTTGCGGATGACGGCGTAGTGTCTGTCACGGGACCCAATGGGGTCGATCTGCAAGGACCTTTACAGGATACCTTAGACAATTTGTCTACTTGGGCTCTAGAGCTAGGTATCGAATTCTCTACGGAGAAAACAGAGTTGGTAGTTTTTTCAAGGAAGCATAACCCAGCACAACCGAAGCTTCAAATTTGGGGTAAGCCGATAACTCATTCAATGTCCTTTAAATATCTTGGGGTCTGGTTCGATTCAAAGTGCACCTGGAGATCCCACATTGAGTATCTGAAGCGAAAGTGCCAGCAGAGGGTCAACTTTCTTCGAACAATTACCGGGACCTGGTGGGGAGCGCATCCGCAAGATCTTCTAACGTTGTACCGGACAACGATTTTGTCGGTTATGGAATACGGTAGTTTTTGTTTTCAGTCAGCGGCTCGGTCGCACATCATAAAACTGGAACGTATTCAATATCGGTGTCTTCGTATCGCGTTAGGTTGCATGCACTCGACTCACACCATGAGTCTTGAAGTGCTGGCCGGCATGTTGCCACTCTCGGATCGGTTTACAGAGTTATCTCTCCGGCTCCTCACCAGGTGTGAAGTAATGAACCCCCAGGTAATCGAAAATTTTGAGAAGCTTCTCGAGTTGAATCCTCAAACTCGCTTCATGACTTTGTACCATTTGTACATAACACAGGATGTCAGCCCTTCGCCGAACATTTCCAATCGTGTTTGCTTCTCCGATTTCGATAATTCGGTTCATTTTGATTTATCCATGAAGCAGGAGCTTCATGGAATCCCAGAGCATCATCGTCCTATGATTGCTCCGGTGATATTTGCTGCAAAGTTTGGCCAAGTTGATTCCACTAAATCGTTCTTCACTGACGGATCATTGATAGAGGAGTCAGCAGGCTTTGGTATATTTAATGAAATTTATAGCGCCAATCGTAAACTTCAAGCTCCTTGTTCCGTATATGTCGCTGAATTAGCGGCAATACACTTTACGCTAGAAATTGTTGCCTCACTAACACCGGATCAGTATTACATTTTCACGGATAGTCTCAGTTCTATAGAGGCTATTCGCTCATTGAGGCCGGTAAAGCACTCCTCGTATTTTCTCATGAAAATACAGGAGCTTCTAAGTGCTTTATCTTCGCGTTATTTTATCATCACCTTTGTATGGGTCCCATCTCATTGTTCAATTCTGGGCAATGAGAGAGCGGACTCGCTGGCAAAGGTGGGCGCTATAGAAGGCGATATTTATGATCGACAAATCGCCTTTAATGAATTTTTTACTATTTTTCGTCAACAGTCACTCGTCAGCTGGCAGTATAAATGGAGTAAAGGAGATTTGGGGCGATGGCAACATTCTATCATCCCAAAGGTGTCGAAGAAATCTTGGTTTGGAGGGATGGATGTGGGTCGAGACTTCATTCGTGTGATGTCTCGCCTCATGTCCAATCATTATTCTTTGAACGCTCATTTATACCGTGTAATTATAGTATCTAGAATCCATGGAATATCAATATCAATTGAGTTAATGTTGACCTATAAATCCTGAAAACCTGAGTAATGAAAACAATGGTAGTGATAAAGATAAAAATGTTATGTCATATAGGCTGTTCTGTTCGAATCGTCACCGAGTGTACACGCATTTTACGGTGCACCGCAATTAATTTAAAGTTTTTTTTTCTACCCTGCGCGCGCGACCCAGTAAACTCTTAGTCATCATTATGCGTTGTACCGTCGAGTCTTGCGGTCACTCCCTATGGAAGTGTGAATACTGTGAAATGCACTTCCACGCGGCTTGTATTGGAGTACAGCGTCATCAGGAGCGTTCTATCACATCGTTTATGATACCTCTTTGTGCTGACTGTCAGCAGCATCTAAATTCGGGGATCGATACGCAAAAGGTGCTCTATCGACAAGAGCAGTTAATTGATTCCATAATTTCTCAAACAGATCATTCCGCATCGAACGCTGAAGAGCTTCGGTTCAGCCATTTCCGCACTCCACACTACCTCTTTTGCATTTTTTTTTTTCAACCCGCTATCAATCACGCGGTGATTAAAAGTAGTGCACTGTTTAAACCACCGATATCCAGCCGAGCGTTCCATTAGGGAAGCAGACATTCCCGGCCGAGCCCGACGGATGATCTGTCCAGCCAGTACCATCGTCAAACACCCGAGGGGAAAAAGTGTAACCCCATAAGCACAATGGCAGCAAGGGAGGTCATCGCTCCATCCACTGCCGGTCAGCAAGCGGTGCTTGGTTTGCGAACAACAACAGAAGGTGCCATACCGGCAAACGGCAAGTAGCACATTTGTTTTTTGTTCCCTCATCTGCTAGTGTGTTGTGTATTCCCTAATTGTTTTTTTTTTTTCATGGATAATTCTACGGGGGGCGACATGCCTCCCAAAGATGTTTTTAGGGCGCGCTGTTATCAACCGTCTTCTGCCTCTCCTTGGGTTGTCTACTTTCGGCAGAAAGTGAAAGCCCTAGACTTTTTGGGCATAAAAAGAAATTTGAGGCGTCGTTATCCGACGACCGAATTTCATCAGGTCAACCGAAACAAACTGCGTGTTACTGCACCTACATATAAAATTGCAAATGAAATTGCTAGTGATGAAGGTTATAATGTCGAGTACTACGTCTACATCCCATCTCGAGATGTGGAGATAGATGGTGTGGTTTCTGCAGCGAGCCTGACGTGTGAAGACGTTCTGGAAGGTAAGGGGCGACTTCCAAATTCTGCTTCGTCTACCATTGAAATTCTGGAATGCAAACAATTGCATGCAGGATCAATGGTAGATGGAAAAAAAGACGTATTCACTATCGGACTCGCTACAAGTGACCTGCGCCGAATCAATTCTCCCACAATTTGTTTAAATTGATAAAGTTTTTTTTCCAGTGCGCCTTTTTGTACCAAGGGTATTTAATTGTACCAAGTGCAAACCTTTTGCAACAACAAGCCCCGTTGTGGCAAATGCGGCCAGAAGCATCTTGAGGATGCTTGCCAACAGGAAGCAACAAAGTGTGATTACTGTGGCAAAGAGCCTCTCCACGATTTGCAGAACTGCCCCGTGTACAAGAAGCGCACTAGTAACGTGAGACGTTCCATACAAGAACGCTCCAAGCAGACGTTAAAGAAAGAAATGTTAAAGTCGCAAAACGGAGCGTCTGCATCGTCTGTATCAGCCACTCAAACAGAAAATCCTTTTTTGATGTTGTCTTCCGATGATCTGGACTCTGACGAAGCCGATGAGAGTGGATTTCCGGAGGTACACGCCCCCGGTTAAAGAAAGCCTACTAGTTCTCCGGGTGTGCGCTGGAAACAAATAAAACCTACTCTCCAAAGCTTGCAAAAAAAGGAAGGTAGAGGGGGTCAATTTAAAAAACCGGTAATAGCTGATGCATCCGTTCCTAGCTGTAGCTATACCAACCCGCCGCTACCTAATAACAGTAACCGAAAGAGATTGCCAAAACCAAAAACTACGTCTCCTTGTAATTCTAAGAATATCCCGTCAAAGCGAGGTAAGATTAATTTTAGGAACATTGTGGATAACATTTTAAATGCCCTTGGCCTTTCGGATGCTTCACCGCTCCGAAGACTTATTGACCTGCTTATTCCTATAGTTGGAAACTACTGCAAGCAATTGAATGTATCATGGCCCCTCATTGGTGAATTCATATCTTTCGATGAATAATTCGTCGAGTGAGGATCAAGATATGATCACCGTATTACAATGGAACTGTCGTTGTCTAATACCTAAATTAGACTCGTTCAAGTATTTGATTCACAATTCTGATTGTGATATATTTGCTCTCTGTGAAACATGGCTTTCATCCGAAGATGAATTAAACTTCCACGATTTTAACATTATTCGCCTGGACCGAGATGATTCATATGGTGGCCTTCTTCTGGGGATCACCCCTTCTATAAAATCTCACTCCCAATAATCTCAGGCATTGAAATCGTCGCTTGCCAAATAAATGTAAAGAATAAAGATCTTTGCATAGCTTCCGTCTATGCCCCTCCGAGGGCATCAATAAACCGCCGTCAACTTTGGAGTTCAATTACATTACTTCCATCTCCAGTTCTTATTCTGGGCGATCTGAACTCCCACGGTACTGCTTGGGGCGAATACGATGACAACAGAGCGGGTATTTTCTATGACTTATGCGACGATTTCAACTTGAACATCTTGAACACTGGGGAAGCGACACGAATAGCCAAACCTCCTGCCAGGGAGAGTCGACTTGACATATCTTTGTGCTCTATCTCACTATCATTAGATGGTCTGTGGAAGGTAATCAATGATCTTCATGGTAGTGATCACTTAGCAATTATTATCTCAATCACAAATAGTTTTAATAAAACAGACCAGTCAATCCATGTTCCTTATGACCTCACGAGGCACATTGATTGGCTACATTTTGCATCGGCGGTAACCCTTGGTATTGATTCTACCGATCCTCTTCCACCATTAGAAGAGTATCGTTTCCTTTCCGACCTGATGTACAAACGTGCATTAGAAGCTCAGAAACGACGTGTTCCAAGTGCATCCCTCAAAAGGAGACCCGCCACCCCTGGATGGGATGATGAATGCACTAAGTTGTATCTTGAGAAATCCAATGCGTTTCAAGATTATCGTAGACATGAAACATGTGAGCTTTTCGATAAGTACCTCAAGCTTGAAAAAAAGCTTAAAAACTTACTCAAAGCAAAGAAACGCAATTACTGGCGTTCATTTGTAGAGGGAAAATCTAGAGAAACCTCGATTACAACGCTTTGGAGAAAGGCTCGCTACATGCGAAACCGCTGATGCAGTGGATATTCAACTTCGCTAAAAAGGTTTGTCCAGACTCTGTCCCAACACAACCGAATTTACGAGATACTACCAGAAATAACGGTTCTCTGGACAAACCATTCACAATGTTGGAATTTTCAATGGCACTTCTTTCATCGAATAACTCTGCTCCGGGAACCGATATGATTAAATTCAACCTTATAAATAATGTCCCTGATATCGCTAAAAGACGATTACTTAACCAGTATAACACTCTCATGGAATTAAATATCGTTCCACCCGCATGGAGGCAGGTTAAAGTAATAGCTATTCAAAAGCCTGGGAAACCAGCGTCTGATTACAATTCTTACCGTCCGATCTCTATGCTATCATGTTTAAGGAAATTGTTAGAAAAAATGATCCTATCAAGACTAGACCGTTGGGTTGAATCAAACAACCTGCTATCAAATACGCAATTTGGTTTCAGAAAGAGCAAAGGAACAAACGATTGTTTAGCGTTGCTTTCATCTGATATACAACTGGCCTTTGCACACAAGGAGCAATTGGCTCATTTGATTCAGTTTCCATAGATATACTGGCAAATCGTCTGCACAGTAGTGGATTACCAGGAATTTTAAATAACTTTTTGTATAAATTACTGTCAGAAAAACAAATGACCTTCAATCTAGGTCAACTGGCAACATCCAGAATTAGCTACATGGGCATACCCCAAGGCTCATGTTTAAGTCCCTTGCTTTATAATGTTTATGTTAAAGATATTGATAACTGCTTGGAAAATAGATGCACGCTAAGACAACTTGCAGACGATGCTGTGATCTCCTTTAGAGGTCCACATGCAGAAATCTTGCAAAGACCATTGCAAAATTCCCTAGATAATCTGTCCATCTGGGCCAGAAATTTGGGGATCGAGTTTTCACCGCATAAAACCGAATTGGTATTGTTTACTAGAAAGCAGTTCCCAGCCCAACTGCATCTCAAGCTATTGGGAAGAGACATTACCCAATCTTTGACCTTCAAATGCCTTGGAGTCATGTTTGATTCAAAATGCACTTGGAGTACTCACTTTGCGTATTTAAAACAGAAATGTCAACAAAGGATCAATTTTCTAAGATCAATATCCGGGACATGTTGGGGTGCTCACCCGGAAGATCTTATTAATCTCTATAAAACAACTACTCTTTCAGTTCTCGAATATGGCTCTTGTTGTTTCATCTCGGCAAAAAATAGCCACCTCATCAAATTGGAACGCATTCAATATCGTTGTTTACGTATTGCCCTTGGCTGTATGCATTCAACGCATAATATGAGCCTGGAGGTTCTGGCAGGAGTAAGATCCTTACAGTACCGCTTCTGGGAGCTCTCATCTAGAATACTGATCAAGTGTGGAATCAATAACAACCTTGTGATTGAAAACTTCGAAGAAATACTCGAATTGAGTACCCAGTCAAGATTCTTACGAATCTATATTAACTATATGTCATCCGATATTAGTCGTCCATGCTATAACCCTCCTAGTGTACGCTTTCCTTATCACAGTTCCTCCATTGACTATGAGCTCTCCATGAAAAAGGCTATTCAAGAAGTTCCAAATCAACTTCGACCTATTTTAATTCCCATATTTTCATCGAAAAGTACCAACATGTCAATTGCAATAGAAGAATCTTCACTGATGGGTCGCGCATTGATCCATTGGTTTCGGTGTTTACAATGAATACTCATCTGCCTTCCGGAAACTTCAGGAACCTTGTTCCGTAAATGTTGCTGAGCTGGCAGCAATCAATTTCGCATTGGGGATAATTTCCGACATGCCCATAGACCATTATTTCATCTTCTCGGATAGTCTTGTGGCCCGAGGTAGACAACCCTTCCGCGAGGTAAGAGATGTTTTAGGAAAGCGCAATCTTCCCTACATGCAAGCGATTTACGAATTCCTTTGTTTGTCTAATCTTAGAGTGTAATGTCATCACCCCCTCCCTATCACTCTAGTAAATCCCCTGCCATTGTGTCCCAGTTATATTATCCTTTTGTTTCCGTGCTACTTGTACCTGCCTAGCAAGCTGTGGACACCCATCTGCAGCTTAGTTGCTGTAAGGAGGGACCAAGGATTTGGTAGATGTCGCAACCATGAGCAGCAACAAATACCTGAAATAAGTTACCTGCCTAGCCTCTTCCAAACAATAATGTGACCCATTAATCTCGAGCTAGCCACAGCCACGAGTGTTACACACGCCTGAGCCTAATATATAAACGAACTGATTAAAAAAAAACTTCTCAAACAGATGCCAACCTTCAAGTAGCTGCAGACCTAAAAAAACTTAATGCAATTGCAATTGGCCCGCTGTTTGAAAACATTGAGCTCCAGCTAAAAGAATCGGTGATGAATGTAAACATAAATACAGCGTCTAAAGTGGAAAATGCCGTATCAACATTAACACACGATATTGCGCAAAACTCAATTAAAAGCGATGAGCTGGTCGCTTTAAGAAATCATCTAACATCTCTTTTCGATATATCTATGGAAACCACAAGGAAACGTATCGAACAGCATGTAAAGGAGCTTACAGTTGATTTATCTCGTAAGTTGACAAAAATTCGTGGTGAAGTGGAAATTTTGAGCGGCATCACTATAGACATGGCTTCCCATTGTAATGAACACAACGATAGTCAATCACATTCTACGGTTGACGCATTGCATGAAGTAAAATCTCTAACCAACACGGTTGGTGGGGAAATTTTAAAAGAAGTAAAATCCCTGGCTATTGCAGTTAACGGCCTGGAAAATAATATAAGCAAAATTCGTTCGCCACCAGAGGCGTCACCCCCAGCCTGATGGACGAATTGGCTGAGCAATCAAAAAATGAATCTACAGAAGGTTGGCGCACACTGGGCTCGAAAAATGTATGGCGCTCGGACTGGACAGATTATGACTCACGTAAACGGCTTCGTGAACAACAGCAAAAGGCTAGAGCTAAGGCGATAAAACGAAGAAAAGCAATCAAAAGACAGTGGAATATCAAGAACAATTTTAACACAAACAGCAATAGCAATCATGACAACACAAATGACAATGTTCCCACATGCAGTTACTACAATTACAACAGCAGCAGCAGCAACAACACAAACCGTAATAGTCACCAAACAGGTGCTAGCTTTCTTCCGCCGGATAAGGATCTTCTTGCAGCTGCAAAGGTGCAATTCTCTAGGCCTCCAGTTGAATATCAGCGTGTAACACTGAATCCATACCCGGTGGATCATCAGCTCCCGCAACCGAACTCAACTTCAACTCAAGTGGAATATCGACAAGCAAGGCAATTTGAAGACGGTGAAACTCGAAACCCTTACCCGACGAATGGTCATGCAAACGCACAATGGATGGCGCCGGGGAGTTCCACAACATCGTGTGAGGCGTGCTCATGCAGGCACTCGTGTTTTCCGAAAAATTGACGCTCTCTTTAGAGGAAGGACCAAACGACGATTTCTCAGAGCCCGATGATAATTTGACGACATCTCTAGATCAAAGAGGGGTAATTAGATCATTAATTAGATTTGACGAACTACCATCTATTTCTTCAGAGACACTTGCTACTGAAATTCTGTCAGAATTTTAAAATTTGTCAGAAATTCATAAAAATATATTGAGTTCATCAAAATTTAAAGAATTCGAGCATGTATGGGTAAAAACCTATATCGATGGTGAAACTCATATTTTTGTCACAGTTTATTTTCCACCAGATCAAGCTTGCAAGTCAACATATGAAATCTTCTTTCAAGCAGCAGAAGAAATTGTATAAACCTTTCCCCGTGAATTTAAAGTATGAACTGAATCTATGGTGATTTCAATCAACGCAATACAGATTTTATTCCCGATTTCGAAAATGAGAGTATTCTACTTCCAGTCGTTGGGGATAATGAAACTTTGCAATTTATTTTTGAGAAAATTGCATTTTTAGGACTAAACCAAATAAATCATGTTAAAAATTTACAAAACTGTTACTTAGATATTTTTTTTACAAACACACATAAAGATTTCTGTGCTAGTGAATCTCTCTCTCCTTTATGGAAAAATTTGCTTTTCACACAGCAATCGAGTATTCTGTGTTTGTGCGAAAGAACCACAACCCCAACGACTGTGATTACGAGGATATATTGGATTACAAGAAAGCTAATTATGACAACATTAAGTTCAAACTGAGAAGAGCGAATTGGCAATCCATTTTAAAGGATCAAGAAAATCTTGAATGTGCAGTAGAGAGTAGAGGTCTTTTATAAATTGTTGATGGAAATAATTCAAGAGGAAGTTCCACTCACGAGGAGACGACGAAATTATTGCTCTAAAAATCCAATTTGGTTCAACAAGCAAATAATTAATTTAAAAAATCGGAAGCAAGAGGCTCACAAAATGTACAGAAAACAAAATAATCAAATTAATTTGGAAAAATATTTGAATATTTGCCACCAACTTAATTTAGCTATTTCTTCTGCACTAACTGAGTATAACATAAAAACTGAAAAAGAAATTAAGTCGTGTCCAAAAAACTTCTTCACTTATGTCAAGACCAAGTTAAAATCGTGTAGCTTTCCCTCAAAAATGATTTTGGACGAAAAAGAAGGAGATAATTCAGAAAATATCTGTAACCTTTTTACAACATTTTTTCAAGAAGCATATTGTATATTTTCTGACAAAGATCGTGACATTGAATACTTTTCATACTTTCCTGATTTTTCAAGTAATGTAGGTATCAGTCAAATTAATGTGCAAGATATTTTGAAAGGTTTAAAAGATTTAGACGCAAGTAAAGGTTCAGGACCAGATGGAATCCCACCAGTATTTATGAAAAATTTAGCAACTGAACTCACATCCCCCTTATTCTGGCTGTTCAATATGTCACTTGAATCGGGAAAATTTCCAAATGAATGGAAAAAGTCTTTCTTAGTACCCATCTACAAATCAGGTAAAAAATCAGATATCAGAAATTACCGTGGGATTGCCATTATTTCATGTATTCCTAAACTTTTCGAATCAATTATTAACAAAAATATGTTTAGTCAAATAAAGCAAATAGTGACGACTGCACAGCACGGTTTTTTTAAAGGCCGTTCAACTACTACAAACCTTTTAGAATTTGTAAATTATTCAGTAACTGCAATGGACAGTGGTAATCACTAAGAAGCTCTTTACACCGACTTCAGCAAAGCGTTTGATAGAATTGATATTCCAATGTTGATTTTCAAGCTTGATAAAATTGGAATTGATATGAGACTCCTCAAATGGATTGAGTCGTACTTAACTGACCGCCAGTAAATAGTAAGATTCAATGAGAAAAATCAAATACAATCCATGTCACATCGGGGGTTCCCCAAGGCTCTCATTTAGGTCCTCTTTTCCTCTTTTCATTTTATTTGTTAACGATATTTCATTAATTTTAAAAAATCTCAAAGTTCTTATCTATGCCGATGACATGAAGCTATTTTTAGAAGTCAGTAATGAAGATGATATGTATGTTTTTCAGAACTAAATACAAGTTTTTCATAAGTGGTGTTGTAAAAGTCTATTAAAACTAAATGTTAAAAAATGTAATCACATAACTTACAGCAGAAAACAAAGTACACCAAGTGTTGAAATTGTATTAAGTTATCAACATGTTGAAAAATGTGATAAAATAAGAGATTTGGGAATTATTTTTGACTCTAAATTAACATTTGTGGATCATTATAACACAATAGTTCATAAAGCAAGCAATATGTTAAATTTTATAAAACGTTTCAGCTATCATTTTCAAGATCCTTATACAATTAAAACACTTTATATTGCATATGTAAGGTCTATATTAGAATATTGTTGTGTTGTTTGGTCACCTTATAAGAAAAAACATCAAGAACGAATAGAGTCAATCCAAAAGCAGTTTTTATTATATGCACTACGTAAGTTAGGGTGGAGGGTGTTCCCTCTTCCATCATATGAAGCACGTTGCATGTTTATCAACATTCAAACCTTGAAAGAGCGTCGGTAATATGCTATGGTTTCATTCGTAAATGACATCATTTCGCAACGTATTGACTGAAGTGATATATTATCAAAATTAAATTTGTATACTCCTACTCGACAATTACGCAATAGTAATTTATTCGTGTTGGATCGTCATCGTACAAACTACGCTAAATTTGGACCGCTAAATCAGATGAAAGCCGCGTACAATCAGTATTGTGAAATGATTGATCTAAATATGCCTAAGACAAAATTAATAAAATATTTCAAAAATCTGCGAAATCATAGAATGTAAGCTAAAATGTTAATGATATTATGTAGTTTACATGTGATTGACGAATGAATAAATAAAATAAATAGAATAGATTAAAATATGTAGTGATGGTACCATATAATATAGAATTATAAATAATAACAATTCCATTTGCATTTTTAATTACTCACATATCCACCATGAACCCAAAAGTTTAGGCATTGCATCACAGCCACGATCAAGGTTGCTGATTATCAAAACGAATGGTGTCTCGCTCTTTCTACTACTCACCACCGTTTTCCTACTGCCACAGAAAAAAACTACTCTCACCGTACACGAAAACTGTTGAGCAACGACTCACTCGGTCCTTTCTTGTTTACCGTGTCTTCTTGTGCCTACTTTCGTTCACTGAGTTATCACCATGTCCAACCAACCAAGCGACACTCACCAACTCTTCCCTTCTGCGCGAACTTTTATTCCGGATTTCCAATAGCTGTTGCACTCGGACACGAACCATATTCGCAGTGAAGTCTTCTGAACGAAGCAAACGAATCGTGTTATTAGAAAAAAGAAAAGAAAAGCAGCGGATGGATGAGCAGCAGGCCCTGCAAATTCTCCATACTGTGAGTGTGTGTTTATTTACACAAATGCATTATTGATTTATACATATCAAGCTGAATCACATTAGGTCCAAAGTAACATTGAGAAATTCTCTTCGTCGAGCTTGTCTATTAAACAATTTGTTGATGTTTTCTACGTATTCAATCTTTAATTACACTCTATATTTCCACACTGTCTGTTGAAAATTCTTGTACATGGTTTTAGTAGACGAAGAGAGTCTCCCAATGTTACTTAGGACATTGCTAAATTGTTCAGCTTGATATGTTAAAGTGAGGCACTACTACCATAGACTAACTCTAAGACCAGTAGGTCCCGAACAAAAACGATTTTTTTTCTTGGCTCAGTCAGTACTAGCACATCGGTCCCAAGCTCGGTCCCAAGCTTAATAATACGCCCCTCATAATGAACTCACACGAACACACTCTCAAATATTCTGTCAAAATAACACAGCAAATCAAAACAAAGGCGCAAATATGTATAGTTAGGTGCTGGCTTCAAGATGTACTTCGGACCAAGGGGTTCTACAACAGTGAACCAATTTCAAATCGCTAATTGCATATTTATTGTTGCTACTACGACAGCGGTCAAATTTCCGGCTTTCACAGCCAGTCCTTTAAAAAATAAATTGAATTTGGTCTAACGTGATTTCTCATTTGTTTATTTTTAACAAAGTAGTATCCATTTGGCTATGTCCATAAATAAAAAGAGATTGATAGAGGCAAACTTATTCTATTTTGAACTGGGCACAAACATCGTATTAGCAACAATCAATGTGCAACTAGTGATTTGAAATTGGTTCACTGTTGTAGAACCCCTAGTTCCGAAGTACACCTTGAAATCGGCACCTTGGCATGCAATCTTGCGCTTTTCGGTACCTTTCGGTACTAGTATCTTGGCATTTGTTTTGATTCGCTATGTTATTTCGACAGAATATTTGAGGGTGTGTTGGTGCGAGCTACGTTATTAGGGGCGAATCATTAAGCTTGGGACCGGTGTGCTAGTACTTCCTGAGCCAAAAAATATATTCATTTTCTTCAGGACTATCTAGCCGCTGCTTCAACTGTCGTCCGTTTGAATTTATCATTATGATGGTTGTTTCATTATGTCAGCTACGAAAACAAACAGATTTGTTGGTTGATTCTACCAACGCTTATGATTTTTTTTCAAACAAATTTTAGTATGATATAAACTGAATTGCTGTTTGAAACAAACAAACGAAAACGATTGAAACAACAGACATTTCCGTTTTGAATCAACTAAATTTCTTTTAAAATTTCTATTATTTGAAATTAATGCTAACAAACCTAAGAGAAGTGCACATTTACATTTATAGACTTCTTTTTGTCTAAGAGAAATCTACAAATGATAATGCGAGCCTTTCTATTATTTTCAGGTTTTTTAAATAAAATATTAAATTTTCACCTGTTGTTGAGTGACAGCGCCAGAGCATGCAGCGGGACTGGATGACGGAAAATGAAATAAACCAACAAAATTGTTTCAATTGTTTCAAATTAAATTTTTAGTTATATTTTCGCCCAACAAAATATCAGTTTGGTTTAACCGCCGCTTGGGTTGAATCAATCTAAAATTTTAATTTGTTCCCCTCAGTCAACGCTACCTGTATTTTCGTAATAATAATCCCCTTCTAAGGAGGAAACAACAAAAATATTAGTTTAGAACAACCATAATTTCTGTAGAATTGTTTTAATATAGTTAGGTAGAAACAACAAACCTGGCTGTTTGTTTCAAAACAACAAATCGGACTTCTGAAACCACTAGTTTTTTTTTAGTTTAGATATCAACATACAAGTTTGTTGTTTCAACCGGGACTTTATTTTCTCCGTGGTGATTTAGAGAATATTGATTTCAAATGCACGCACATAATTTCTAGTGAAAACTAGATGTATGGATGCTGATATCAATATAGTATATATCACGTGATATAAGTTGTAATGTGAGCGGGGTGTAAATCACTTCCAGCCGGACTAATAGGATCACTCCTCAGGTGATGACCAACGCAACTAATAATCAGCGTATTCATAAAGAAGGAACCGAAGTGATAAGCCAAAACGTTTTTTTATCACACTTTACTCGAGGCGAATCGAAAACGACGAAAATACCATTCTTCGGCACAGCGTCAAGAGACCAAAAACGAATTCGAGTTTTCCACTTCTTTTTACTAAATTCACTCGCGGCGAATCTAAAACAACATTCGTCGACGAAGTTACTCACGTTCGAATAGCAAACAGTGAAGAACGACGATGAACGAATGAGAGGGAATGTAAAATAGCGCGAATAGCACAACACTTCCTCTCACACGAGTCAGTCACAAAGCCACCCATCAACGACAGCACTCCTTTGGTTCACGAATGCTTGCTTAACTTCCCTTATTTCGGAAGTGTTCGGTGATGACAAACACATTCGAACCGAATGAGGAAGATATCAGTAACACTGGCCACGATAAATAAAAAAAAATATAAAAAAGTAATCCAGAACTTTTTTACAAAACAAGGAAAATCCACTGCTGATCTGCAATAATATAGCATATAAAGAATAAAATAACCTAAACCTCAATGTGCCGCTTCGTTTGCTTGTATTGATTCTCATTGACATAAAATAACCAAAATAATACCATAAAAAAAAACAATAATATGTGAATGACATCCGTGACATAGCTGGCCCCTTTCGTCAAACTTCAGCTGTTTATCTATTGTAGTATTGCGACCATAAACAATTAGTATAATTGGCTTTTGTATTCACAATAATAGTTATTGAATACAATAAATGAATACACAAAATATCTATGACATCCACTGATTTTCTCCTGAAAACAAAAACTTAGGTATGCATCAATCTCCCATGTCCTGCAAAAGTTGTAAAATAGAGTAGTTTGTTCCAGTCATCCAAGACAAATCCTCACTTAAAATATATATGATATTTATCCAAAACAACAGAAACAGAACCCAGCACAGTTTTATCAACAATCAATGTGCAACTAGCGATTTGAAATTGGTTCACTGTTGTAGAACCCCTAGGTCCGAAGTATACCTTGCAGTCTGCACCTTGCAATAATTCTTGCGCTTTTCGGTACCTTCCGGTACTAGTATCTTGGTTGTTGTTTTGATTCACTATGTTATTTTGACACAACATTTGAGAATGTGTTGGTGTGAGCTACGTTGTAAGGGGCGAATCATTGAGCTTGGGACCGAGCTTGGGACCGATGTGCTAGTACTGACTGAGCCAAGAAAAATATCGTATTTGTTCGGGACCTACTGGTCTTAGAGTTAGTCTATGGTTTTATTCAGTTGCACTAGTCGTTGGTAGAAAAGTTTAGTCGTGTATCCAAAATCGTTCTTAAAATTTTCTGATCCCCCGTAAGACTTGTTCGGCTTTCTATCGTTTACTGGCTCCTAACTACTCCTTATACCATTGTATTTGTCGACGAAACGCAGTTTAGAATAGACTTTTTTGTTAAAACTGATTATGCGCTCTGATTTGTGAATCGACAAGATTTATTAATATAAAGATGTTATCATTCCTCATCCTGAAACTCATACTTTAAGACTCCGGTAAATACCACTCTACCAATTTCCAAATTGCTACAGCCCTCGTACCTTGCAGATACCTGTCAAAATATGTTTCATTTTTTTTCCCTCGTCAGTTTATCTCTAAAAAGTTACTCTATTTATTGATTATTATTTAAAACCTAAGCACTTCTAACCTTATTCCATGACATCTTTCTACTACCTTTACTCAAACCAATACTTAAATTATTCGTAACTCAGGGTGCAAATAAAATTCAATAGCATTTTTCTCCTTCACATTTATTGCCGTTCAATGACTACTCAACTATACTAATTCTATTTGATTTTTCTTATTTTAATTTTCATTTTTTCCAGACTGTTTTACTTGAGATATGCCTTATCCTTTTACAAATATCTTTCATATTTTAATTATTGTATAATATGTATATATTATGTATATCGACAATCATCAGACATCAACAGACATCATCAACAAAGTTTTTCGGGGCGTCAGCAAACTAGTTCCAGTAATAATATCAACAAAAACATCTGCAGCAGCAGCAGCAGCAATAACACAAATCATATCGGTCATCCAAATAGTCACCCAGCAGTTCTGCCAATGGATAGCAAAGGTGGCATTTTCCAGCCCCCCTTCGATTGAAACCCCGCGTTGGATCGGATTTTGACGTGGTGAGACTTTAAACCCATACCCGGTAGATCATCAGCTACCGCAACCGCATCCAAGCCCATTTACCCCACCGCCTCCAGGAAACTCTTTAACATCGTGCGAAGCTTGTGCACATAGACATTCGTTTTTTTCGTCCAAATTAACACTCTCTGCAGAGGAAGTATCCGACGATTTTATGGATTTGACGAGCTCTCAACATGAGGAAGGAGAGGTAATTAGTTTAAATTGTTTAGATCGGTCACAGACATTGCAGTATGATAATAACATTAAAAGTAAAGAATTACTAGTGTATTGCCATAACTTTAACAGGATGAAAAGTGCCGTTAAAGTTAATGAAATTTATAAGCAGGTGGCTGCATGTAGCATTCCTGTGATTTTAGGAACAGAAATGAGTTGGGACTAGACCTGTGCGCCAATCTATTTTGAATCGGCGGCGGCGTGTATGGTGTTTTCAAAGGGCGGCGTCGGCGAAGCCGGCGCCACGCCGCTGTCGTCCTGGGCGGCGGTGGCGGCGTGGATCGGCGCGGGCATAAATTATGCCCTTAATATTTCCTTATGCTTATCCCTTTTAAATAATTGGCTTTCTGGTGCACTGTAAAGACTATAGGATCACTCCAAGTTTTATATTTTGATACATTTTGATGGCCATATGGATATCCATAGTTTTATGGATATGTGTGTATGTGTGTACAAAGATATGAGACTTAACATTATAGAAGTTGTTCATTACAAGTCGACGGGGAATTCGGCTTATGCCTTTATTATTAAACTTAACCAAAACTCTTTCGCTGAGTGACTACCGACCGAGTAGGACGTGTGTGGAGTTATTGAGGCTGCTTCATTTTCAGTGTTGGTTGAAATTAAGTGTTTGGCGAGCGGTGGGAATGCTAAGAGAGAATAACAATAAAAATAAGTGAAAAATTCAGCAAGCCGTGTCGCAGAAGGTGTCGTTCGGTGAGAAGGAGAAAAAAATCAAAAATAATAAAAGCGTCACGATCGGTGTGTGTGAGTGTGTGTGTGTGTGTTGCTCCGAAGTACGCCTTGCAGTCTGCACCTTGCCATGGATTCTTGTGCTTTCCAGTACCTTTTGGTACAAGTATCTTTGTTTTTGTTTTGATTCACTATGCTATTTTGACAGAATATTTGAGAGTGAATTTGTGTGCGTTACGGTCTTAGGGGCGAATCATTAAGCTTGGGACCGGTGTGCTAGTACTTCCTGAGCCAAAAAAAAATCGTTTTCTTCAGGACTATCCACCCGCTGGTAGAGGCCTGCTTATGAATTGTTAGTGAAAACTGAGTGACCACTGGTTGCGTGTATGCGATGATAATGATATACGAATGAAAAGGGTAAGTGATAATTCTAATAGAAGAAAGAATAGCAAAAGAAATAAGAGCAGAAAAAAAACCTTTATGAATTCATCAAAGTGTGAGTGTTTAAAGGCAAACAAACGTGATCTGGAATACATCACCGGGTGTTGATTGATATTCGAATAGAGGTTTAACGATTGAGGCATTATATGAGGCAGAAAATAAGGTAAGGTAATTTGTAAATTACTAACTTGGAAATTTATGAAGCAAGTACAAGGGTTTTATTAAGAAAGTTAATATCATCATGGAGGTTATAAAAATAGAAATAAGTGAATACCAATCGGCCCGGGTGCAATCATTTGAATCTAACACATTTATAAAGGCGATGATTCACTAAATTAATAAAATTAATAACGAATTTATAAATGAAAATGAATTTCAGGGTTGGATCGGAGAATTTATAATGCAACAAGTTAAACATTTCTCACAGATTTGGATTGAAGATGTTCAAAATATAGTACATAAAATTCACAACGCAGAAAAGGGAGTAGAATTCCAAATGGCACAAGCAGCAACGGAGCTATTTAATGTCAAAATCAATATTTTTCAAATTGACAAAGAATTAGAAGTTATACAGCCAAATCTTAGTGAAAACTCAGTAAACATACAGTGTATCAATATTCTGTTACATTATGTTGGTGGGAGAGAAATTATCTATAGCGTTCTAAGCGTGATAAGCAGGAATAATGAGAAGAAATGTGGGTGGGAAGGCGAATTAAAAAAAACCAGGTTCTTTATACAAGGTAAAAGAGTACGGGACAGAAAGTGAGCTGACGGTAAAGAGAATAAGGGGAGATGGAAATTGCTTTATCAGGGCAATCATAGACCAAATGAATAAAAGCAAGATTGAATACAAATGCGACATGGCCGACAATAAGAGACTTCGGAACATAATTGCAAACCATTGTTGAAGAATAAAGGAAGATTCGAAATGTTCTTAACAGAAAGTTTACAGGAAGGTTTTTTAGAATTTATTGAGCAGGTTAAGAAACCAGGAGTATACCTTGGACATGAAAGCATGGTGGCTGTGTCGGAACTGTTCGACAAATGTATTATAGTGTACCAAACAGACAGTACAACGATAAAGATCGGGGAGGATATGGAAAATGAAGTGGACATTCTACGAATCTTGTATACCGGGGACCGGGAAAAAGCGTGAGTGTGAAGGACTTTGTAAAAAAGAAGAAGAAGAAAAATAATGAACCAGAAGATGAACTAAAAAACATTGAAGATTTATACGAACAGGAAAACATGGTAAAATTTGATAACGTACAGAGGGTACAAATAGATGGGACAGATAAAAATAAAATAATAAAAATTCAGCAGAAAAATTTGGGAAACCGGGGAGTCACCAGATCACGTAATCAACACCAGGATGAAAACAAAGAAGCTAGATTGATTTTATTAGCGACATTGAATGTAAGAGGTAGCTCCAAACCAGAAAATATATATATATATATATAATATATATATATATATATATATATATATATATATATATATATATATATATATATATATATATATATATATATATATATATATATATATATATATATATATATATATATATATATATATATATATATATATATATATATATATATATATATATATATATATATATATATATATATATATATATATATATATATATATATATATATATATATATATATATATATATATATATATATATATATATATATATATATATATACAGGGTGTTCGGTTCCTTAGTGCAAATAATTTAAGGGGTGATAGAAGATCATATTTGAAGAAAAAAAGTGTTCTACGCATATGATCAAATCTCAAAAATCACTGAGTTATTGAACTTTTTCTGTTTTGGTCTATGCTTGCCAGAAATTGGCTCTAACTCTAAAACTATGCCATTAAACACAAAACTGTTACCTTCATCGGATAGCTTGGTAAATTTTCTATTTAATAGTGTCCTTTTTACTTTGAGTAAGTTGCATTTAGACACATTTTAGGGATACACAAGTCTAAAACTTGTGTTTTTCTACGGATTTTCCCTCATTATTTAAAAAAATACGTAATAAAGTTTATTGTTTTGTCTAACCAAAAGATGCCTCTCAAACCGCTCGACAACTCCCTCTTTGACACCAACTTTCTACCTTGTTTAGTTATGTCACAATTTCGTACTAAACGCATCTGGTTGGGTCGTTAATCAACGGTTGCGTAAAACACGAATTCAACCCCACCGTGCGTTGTTGTTGACGTCTGTTTGCAGCGCGCATAGCACACTTGATCGCCACGCGGTATGAAAGAAGAAAAATCTAAACAGAAACTTACAGCTTTCAGAAAACAAACATGTATTCTCCAGAAGAGCTGGCGGATATTCATCTCTTTTACGGTTTTGCCAACTGTGTGGCAACGACAGCCCAACAAGAATATGGACGCAGATTTCCCAACCGTCGACTGCCAAACGCAAGTATGTAAAAATAATACAAGTATGTAAGATGTTTAGTTTGTAAAAATTACGTTGACACAGGAACCTTCACGTCTACACACCGTCGGTTCCGGGATGGAACGTTATTTTGGACTGCAACTCAAGCCGACCAGCCCCGCCGGTCGCTGACGCCGGCCATGGAGGAGAGAATTTTAAGTTGCAGCTCAGTTACCGGTTTCTCACTGGAGCGTATAGAACGTTTTCAACAAAAAGAAAAAGAATATACATCCGTTTCATACGCTGCAAGTTCAGGAGCTTCTGGAAAGAGATAAACCACTCCGGCTTGAGTTCAGCAGGATTATGACAGCGAAAATGGATGAGGATGCATTTTTCTCGAAAAGCATTCTTTGGACGGACGAGTGCACCTTTACCCGGACAGGATACTGCAATACCCACAATGACCACACGTGGGCAATTGAAAACTCAAGAGTGGTCAAAGAAACAAGAACACAGTACCGGTTTTCCGTTAATGTATGGGCCGGTATAATTGACCGACAACTCATCGGTACATTATCGAAGGTTCGCTAAACAGTGTGAAGTATTTGGAATTTTTAGAGAACGAGCTTCCAATCTTGCTGGAGGATGTCCCACTTGCTGTGAGACGGCGCTTGGTGTTTCAACAGGACGGAGCCCAACCTCATTCCACAAATGCGGTAAGACAGACCCAACCAGATGTGTTTAGTAAGAAATTGTGACAAAACTAAACAAGATAGAAAGTTGGTGTCAAAGAGAGAGTTGTAGAGCGGTTTGAGAGGCATCTTTTACTTAGACAAAACAATAAACTTTATTACGTATTTTTTGAAATAATAAGGGAAAATCCGTAGAAAAACACAAGTTTTAGACTTGTTTATCCCTAAAATGTGTCTAAATGCAACTTACTCAAAGTAAAAAGGACACTATTAAATAGAAAATTTACCAAGCTATCCAATGAAGGTAACAGTTTTGTGTTTAATCGCATAGTTTTAGAGTTAGAGCCAATTTCTGGCAAGCATAGACCAAAACAGAAAAAGTTCAATAACTCAGTGATTTTTGAGATTTGATCATATGCGTAGAACACTTTTTTTCTTCAAATATGATCTTCTATCACCCCTAAAATTATTTGCACTAAGGAACCGAACACCCTGTATATATTTATATGTTTATATCTATATATATACAGCGATTCCACGGGAAAAAAAAAGGAGTGAAAAAAAAAATTCGCGTTTTTTGGCAAAAAACCGGGGGGGGTTTTTTTTATAAAAAAAAAAAACCCCTTTTTTTTTTTTTTTTTTTTTGGGGGGTCGATGTTGGAGAATAGGGTAACAAAAAAAAAAAAATATATAAAAAAAAATAAAAAAAAAAAAAAATATCTTCTAAACAACTACATTATTTTGATTTTTTTTTTTTATAAAAAAAATTTTTTTTTTTTTTTTTTTTTTTTAAAATTTTTAAAAAATTAATGTACTTCAATGTGCTAAAATGGTCAAAGTATTTGTTTTTATGATTTTCGAAATGTTGGACCACAACGACTATTTATTTTTATATTTTTTATCAAAATTGAAATATTTTTACATAAAATATCAAAAAATCTTAAATGTTCATCGAGCCGTTTTTGATTTAAATTTTTTTGAAAATTTCAAGTTTTTATTATATATATATATATATATATATATATATATATATATATATATATATATATATATATATATATATATATATATATATATATATATATATATATATATATATATATATATATATATTTCTATGTATGTACACACATGGAATGAGCATCATTTTCCAAATTTGGCAACAAGCGCTGTCTGAGAGAATCTTGGGAGGTCGGAATTGGCCACAGGGTCGGGATTGGACCAGGCTCCGCTATATTAAGGAATTGGAGCTCAAATCTCAAAGCTTTAGACTACAAGCAAGGGTTTTCTCAGATTACCTTCAATTAAAACTCAGCATTTAATTTGATTATTTAATGATTTTGATTTTGCATAATTCATGAAAAAAAAATATTACATAGCAAAATTCTTACAATTTAACGCACTTTTCTTCATCTGAAAACGAAAACCGTATCACGATAATGTAATTTTCACTTTGTGGCTTAAAGTAATGAAACGATTGTGTCCCAGAGATTTGTTTTACACGAGTATAACGGTTCTTTATTTTCTTTTCCATTGCATTGTAATCTTTTTCCGAGAAAAACTCGTAATATATTTTGGAATCTACTTTAGAAACAGCCCAAGAGTAAAGTTCGTATGCAGTTGTAATATGATGGCCTTGTAAACTTGCTTTTGAAGCGTTTCGCTTTAAAACACCTCCTAAAGCGTCACAAGGCCCTTTTCCATGGCAAGTGGCAAAAAAGTTCCACTCTGCATTAAGACCGAAGTCCTTGTACATGTGGCACAAATTGAAAGCAGTCATCTTATTTTTGTATTGACTGCCTGATCCATCAGAAAAAAATGGATATTTTTCAGGTGAGGTAGCTTTTTTTTAATGAAATTCACACAATTTGCTATAAACAGCCGAACGGCAACATGGTTATGTTTAGTAAATTCTGCGATTGCTATAAAGCTTGTAAACTTTAAATTTTGTGGTTCATCCTTATAATATATGGCAAAAGGATGGATTGTGCATTGAGCGATTGCCCAATGAAAACCTTGTATAGCGTCCTGAATAACAAAAGAGTAATTTTCAGAGAAGTCAGCAATTATAATGCAGTCAGTTGGTTCCAAATTAATTTTTAGTTGTTTTAAGTAGTTATCTTGTTGCTCTGCAATAAAATTATGCGGCGATAATTCGCTTAATTTTTCTAAAAATGTTTCCACAAACTCTTCTGCATCCATTCGCATTGAATTTAGATGACAACAAACTGTTTGCTTCCATTGATATTTTCAAGAAAATTCATCAGGTCATTCTCCAGTGTCTGCGTACCCAGGCAATGATCACAGGCTTTCAATCAACATTTCTCTGTAGGATTTTCACATAGTATTTTAAAAAACAAGTCATGATACGTTTTTAAATGGTTAGGAATAAGTTTCTTATCCTTAAGGGTTTTAAACATTAATTTAACATTCTGATGATAAATGCATACGCAGACAGTATGCGTTCCATTTGAACCAGCCAGAATACAATTTTTTGGGCGGCCTCCAAAATCCAATTTTAAAAGTAGGATGTTGCTCTTTGAAAATCAAATAAATTTCACGAAGGTTACATAAAAGTAACCTGCACTGAACATGCACTTTTTCTTCTGCCATATTTTCAATAACGAAATCCCTTTTCCAAGGACATGCTCTGCTTATCTCGTCACTATTATAAAAGTCCCTAACTACAGTTAGAGTATCATCGCTCAAAGATAACATATTTACTCTGGTCTCCGGTGTGCTCATAAAACCTTTTTCAATCTGTAATTCCTTTGCACGTTGAGCAGTTCGTTGCGAAACACTTATAACTTTTTCTTACCGGTATCAAAGGATTGTCGAATTCAGGTTAGGCACAACTACTATAAATTTGCTCGGTAGCTTTAAGGACTATTTTAAGTGAAAATTTAATAAGTTTTAGGTTAACATATGGATTAAGTTCAAATCCCTGATAAGCGAGCACGTAATTTAGATTTAAGAGTAATGAATAGGTTCAGCACAACTAATGACTTAATAATTTAATAACAAATTTCCTTGCACGTTTTTCCAGTATATAACGTAGGTAATCTTCTTTATATGTTTTTGTTTTTATTATACTCACGACATGACAGACGACAGTGCTGTCACTCTGAATCAGGGTTGAACAGTGCCGCATATTTCAAAAGGGCGCGTGCTGCCAAGTTTGGTCAGCTAACAATCCCCCTGGATACACCAGCGTTCACGTTGGTTTACTCCCATCGCGCCCAATGTCTAATACCGCCAGTTTGGTGACAACTCGCACGTAGATTCCTGTAGACGTTCTTATAGTGGCAGAGTGAACTTCTCCGTCTTTGCCTGGATGGATTGCGATGATCTTTCCCTTGGGCCAGCAATTCCGAGGTAGCTTGGGGTCGGTAATTACAACCACGTCTCCCACCACGACTGGTTCGGTTCGGTTAAACCACTTGGACCGCTTGGTGATCTCAGGTAAGTAGTCACTTAGCCATCGCTTCCAGAACATGTTGGCTAGTACCTGTGAGGTCAGAATGTTGTCGTAGAGCGGCATTGCTGTCGTCAAGGGTGGAGAGTGGTTTGATTCCGTTTGAAGAACCGAGGAGGAAATGGTTCGGCGTCAACGCGGGGGCGCAGTCATCGTCAACTGGAACGTGAGTCAACGGTCTGGAGTTGATGATATTCTCAACCTCAATTAAGAAAATAAGAAGAATGATTAGTATTTTCCATTTAATTCCAACTACCTTTATTGCTTATCTTGACAGATACGCGTATTTCGTCTACAATGTGCTACTCGAGTATTTGTACACGACACTGAAGAAGTCTGCACATTGTTGACGAAATACGCGTATCTGTCAAGATAAGCAATAAAGGTAGTTGGAATTAAATGGAAATTACTAATCATTCTTCTTATTTTCTAGTTACAGGTATTCCACTAAACAGCTCACACTCTCCATAATTCACTCAATTAAGAGATTACGCAGGATTTCTTCAGTCGGATTTCGTGGAAGGTGGATCGCCTGGAGGTTCCGCTTTACGCTGCCTATCAGACGCTCCCAACTGCCACCCATGTGTGGCGCCAGGGGTGGGTTAAAGGACCACGTCGTTTCGACGGATACAAACTCCTTCTTTATTTCGTCGACGTTCACCGCTTTAGCGGCCTCTTTCATCTGCCGCGAAGCTCCGATGAAGTTGGTGCCTCGGTCGCTATAGACGTGCTATGAAGTTGCGAATCGCCATTATGCACGAGTCGGTTTTAAGAGTGTGCACTACTTCAATATGAATTGCCCGGATCGTAAAGTAAGGCAGGTAGCAAGCATTCCCCATCGTTTTTCTGTTCGCCTCTCTACGGAGATCGTGAATGGTCCGAAGTAGTCGAGGCCTGTGTGCGTGAAAGGCGGAGTGTGTACTGCGAGACGAGCTGGCGGTAGATCAGCCATAATCGGTGGACGCGGAATGGCGTGATCATTTTTACATCTTTGGCAGTTCTTTCTCATTTTAGCGTAGGCAGCACGGATGTGTGGGATATTAAATCTCTGGCGCAGCTCGTTGATCGCAGACTCATGATTCTGGTGGTGGAATCGTCGGTGATAGTGCGAAACTATTAGATTGGTAGTGGGGTGGTCACGTGGTAGAATTATTGGTTTCTTGGCAGCATCTGTTGCGTAATGGCAGGTTGAAATTCTCGTTCAGTTGATTATAGGTTCACAGGGGACGTGAGACGCGAGCAGATTGAGGCGAAGTTCTTCTTCTGTAGTGCCAGTTTTTGTATGCGGCCGAGGCCAATCTACTTCGCGGCGCCATAGAAAATCAGGACCTACGAACCATCTGCTTTTGGGTGTAAGATCAGGGCTGGAGCTCTATTTCGTACCGTCGTCCGCGACATTCATCTTAGATGGTACCCAGCGCCTCTTATTTGCTTCCGTAAGGTCTAGGATTTCGCTGACACGGAACGCAACGTATTGAGTATAACGTCGATGATCGGAGTTCAGCCAACAGAGTACATCTCGAGAGTCGGTCCAGTAAAATCTCCGAGATATTGCGATGGACAGGGAGTCCGTGACCGTCCGAGCCAGCCTGGCGCCAACAACGGCAGCCTGTGGTTCCATACGGGGGATTGACACGAACTTCAGTGGCGCAACTCTGGTTTTTGCAGCAACGATTGAGCATTCAACGGTGTCGCCTCTGGAGAACCGCAAATGCAACAGCTGCGATTCCGTTTTCGCTGGCATCAGTGAATGTATGAAGCTCAACTTCCTCATCTAATGTCGGATATAGTGAGTGGTAGCATCGGGAAACTTGGACTTGCTCGACTTGGGGCAGTACTTTCGTCCACTATCGCCATTTTGCGAATGTATCATCGGTGATCTCATCATCCCACTGCACACCAGAACGCCACACCTCTTGTAGCAGCACTTTCAAGAACATGAGGAAATGACTGATCAGTCCGAGTGGGTCGAATATGGACATCAGCACCCGCAGAACTTCTCGTTTTGTAGGGCGTCTTTGGCCCTCCAGAAGAGCGCGATCGTAGCGAGTCCTTGTAGGTGAAGGTATCCGTTGAAGTACACCACCACATGCCCAAAACCTTCTCGGTGGAAATTTCGATTGACAAATCTAAGTCTTTCGCAACTGTTCCGCTTTCGTCAAGGGCTTTCAGGACTGCTGGTGAGTTACTAATCCAGTTGCGGATCTCAAACCCGCCTTGTTCGTGGACTTGCTTCACTTGTTTTGCGGTTTGCATTGCTTCTTCTTCAGTTTCCAGATTGACTAGCATATCGTCCACATAGTGCTTCTCCTGGATGACTTCTGCTGCTTTGAGATATTCTCCAGCATGGCGTCCTGCATTGATGTTCTTTACATATTGCGCACAGCTGGGTGAGCAACAGGCTCCAAACGTCATGACTTGCATCGCGTAGATAACGACTTCTCCCTTCTCATTCCACCACAGGAATCGCTGGCACTGTTGATCTTCGTCTCGAATGCGTACTTGGTGGAACATTTCCCTACCCGATTTTCTCGAAATTGGAGCAGTATGGACAACAATGAACAAAGCTGATCAGGGCCTTTCAATAAAGCGGAGTTCAGTGAGACGCCGAAAGAGCACGCTACACAGTCCCAAACCAGTCTCACCTTTCCGGGCTTATTGGGGTTTACAACTGGGAATACCGGAAGGTACCATACCTTGTCATACTGCTGGCTAAGTTTGTCCTCCGAGAGCTGCCGAATGTAACCTTTGGAAACATAATCTGCTATCATGCGATCTAGTGGTGGGTCTTTGGCGAGGCGCTTCTGTAAACATTGGTGTCTTCGCAGGGCCATGACGTAGTTGTTCGGTAAGCGGACGGTATCGTGACGCCAAAGGAGTCCAGTCGTGTAGCGCTCTCCATCGTACGTAGTCATCTGCTTCAGAAGATCTTCCGCTCGGTGATCTTTTGCTGTGAGAAGACGTTTATCCGGTTTCGTAACGCCGAGACTTTCTAGGGCGAAATGATTTTCACTGCCTGATGCAGCTCATCATCTTTGGTTTGCTCGCACGAGCATACGTGGAAGGTGTAGTGAACCAAATTGTCTACGTTGTTTCTGTCGGCGTTGCCTCCACCGCATACCGTCCCGCCCAACCGGGTTTTTATCACAACTGGTTCCCCAACGTTTCCTTCTCTGCTTTACCTGCACGTGCTTCATGCCGATGAGAATTCTGGGCCGCGCACTGTAATAAGAGTCGATTGGGAGTCCATGTAGATGTGGGTGCTGCTGGATCAACTCATTTGCGTTAAGCGTCTGATGTGGCAGCAGCAGTTCTCACTCCTGCTAACTGAAACTTATTGGCCGCTTCACTCGTTCCGGAGATATCCAGAGAAACGCATTGTGAATCTTTTTCGAAGCGCTGCGTTCCTCCGGTCCAGCGGAGACATAACGGCATCGTGGTTCCCTTTAGCTTTAGCTGATCCGCCAGTTCCTGGTCAATCAGGCTCAGGTGGGAGCCTTCATATAGGAACGCGTAGGTGTG
>JAHHFK020001382.1:0-44631 GCA_024533555.2 Aedes koreicus
TTGAACTCAGGAGTCAAACGATTCGTGAAGCTAAAAGATGTGGAACGGCATTAGCCGACTGTGTCAGGTGGCTTGCAGTTTAAGCGTTTTGTTATCTAGGTTAAGTTAGTGGCAGGAGATGCAACGACCATCTTGAGTGTTCCGGCGCTGATTTGAGTTAGTTTTGCTTGCTTCAAAATACCCCGCTAGGTTCACCAGTTTCCGATTCCCAGAAGAAACTATTCTTTGACCTGACAAAGAGGACAATCCAACGATTGAGGGCTATTTGTCTCTGGAGTGTCTTACACTTCCAAGATTTTGCTTGACTTGGTCTAGTCATCTAGCTTGCTGCGTGCCTCGAAGTCTTATTCCAGCCAGATTCGAGACAAACACTATATTAGGATTGTTGTCTGGCATTCTTACTACATGGCTTGTCCTTTGTTCCGTTGCAGTTTAAGCGACTTTCAGTATACTGTGTTTGCAATTGAGTTGTAACAACTCAAGGTTCATTACTTGTCTCCATGCGCCGTTTACACCGCTAGAGATAGTTCTGACAACTAGAGAGAAATCCAATAAAATTTCGTAATTTTCTGTATTAGACACCAACTTCAACTGATTTTAACGAAACACTAAAAACATTTATTCGTTCAACTTCCTGAACATTCTTCTGTGGCGTTTGCTGTTAGATTGCAGTTTAAATACTTCGTGAGTATTTAATTTTTCTTATAACACGTGTCTTACAAAAGACATAAGTTTAGTTAAAAATGTCCACTCTGCTCCCTCCACTCAATCGATTCCTTAACAAGTTCTGACTTTCCTCGCAATGTTTGTATTTATTTGTTTGTACTAGTACTACACTGACCCATTGATTGTTTAATTGTAATATGAGAATTACCATTGACAGAACAAGCATTTTGTTTTTCATCCTTTTAGCACTTCCATCCGATTGCATTCGACAGTTGTTTTGCCATACTCTCACCTTAAAATTGTGACACACTGCTCCCAAACCAAACACATCGTGCACGTGGCTTAGATTATAGAAGACTTTATTAACCCTAATTCTACGTATTGTTTGATTCGTCTAAATTCAACTGAAAAACCGCTGAAACACACCACCATCGACTGTACATGATCCATTTCAAAGAAACTTGTTGCCTGGTGGGTCACATAAGCTGACGTTTACGTTTAACAAATGCATGAAACATGGTTTGAATTCAATTGTTTATTTGTTAGCAGAAATGTTTATCTGTCTGAAAACAATAAAAACTCTTTATTTCGTCAGTAATGCTGTTAATGGTAATGGTGATTATGCAATCAGGGATCGAGTTATATTCTTCAATCTCCATTCCGCATTCTTTTTTTATTCTATTCTATTATGAACTTTTAAAATCTTATATTTTCTTAGAATTCATTTCGTTTGCTATAGTATTTATTGTTTTATTTCCTCTTATATTATCAATTATATCTAGTTTATTTCTATTCTATTCTGTAATATTCTTTTCCATTAATAGTTTGTTTTTAAATCTGTATCATTCTATAACATTAATTTTTTTTACATTAAAACTCCATAAACTGCCTATGAACTGTTTCTGGTTCTGATGGTTCTGTACGACAAAAAATATCAAATGAGATAATTTACTCAACTGTAGTCGTATTCTATTCTATTCTTTTCAATTTTATTCTATTCTATTCTATTCTATTCTATTCTACTCTACTCTACTCTACTCTATTCTATTCTATTCTTTTATATTCCATTCTATTCTATTATATTCTATTCTATTATATTCTATTCTATTCTATTCTATTCTATTCTATTCTATTCTATTCTATTCTATTCTATTCTATTCTATTCTATTCTATTCTATTCTATTCTATTCTATTCTATTCTATTCTATTCTATTCTATTCTATTCTATTCTATTCTATTCTATTCTATTCTATTCTATTCTATTCTATTCTATTCTATTCTATTCTATTCTATTCTATTCTATTCTATTCTATTCTATTCTATTCTATTCTATTCTATTCTATTCTATTATATTCAATTTCTGTTTCGTCTCTTTTATGGTGATTTTTAGCCTACTAGGCTGGTTTGTCACCTCTGTTATCTTTTATTTTTTCTATCAGAATTAATTTTATTTTCATATATATTTTCATCTTTTCTCTCTGTCCTATTCGTTACCTTCTTCTTCTCTCTATTCTTTTCTTTTCAAATGGTTTCGCTAATTCCTTTACGTTCTTAGTTGTTCTCTATTATTTCAAAGTTCTCTGCTATATGCTATTTTTTCGCAGTAGTGTTTGTATGATGTTCTTTTCAATTTGCTTTAATTTTTTTTATTCTCTATTTTATTCTCTTCTCTGTTATATTCTCTTTTACTTTTTTTTTTGTAATCTATTCTTTTCTCAATTATTTTCAAAGCAATCGATGGATAAAGAGCCTGTCACATCCAAGACAGCTCTTCTGGTGCTTCCATCGTCTCTACAACAGCCAATCAAGGAGATTGTATGGTCGGATAATGCTATGCTATGCTATGCTATGCTATGCTACGATGTTCTTTTCTCAATTAATTTCAAGTCTCTTTTCAAAGTATTTTTGTTCTCTTTTCTTTTGAGTTTCTCTTCTTTCCTATTCTCTTAGATTTGAGGTATACTTTTTTATCTCTTTTCTTTATTTATTTTCTTTGTCTATTCTGTTCTTGGCTCGACTTTCTACTATTTTCTCATCTATGCTATATTATATTTAATTTTTTTACCCTATTTTGTTCACTTATTTCATCTATGCTTTTCTCTCTTCTTTTTTTTGTTCCATTTAAATCTTTTCTCACTTCTCATCTCCTCTTTTTTTGTCGTTTGTTGTATCCTTGTATTACATATTTATTTATATTGTTTCGTATTCTTCTATTATTTTAATTAAATCATTCCCTCCATTCATTTCTTTTCTCTATTCTTGTTTTATCGAATTCTATTTCAATTCTATTCTATTCAAATTCTCCTGTATTATCTATTTGCTGCCCTTCTCTATACTATTCCATTATCTCTATGCTATTCCATTATCTCTATGCTATTCCTGTTCTCTATGCTATTCCATTATCTTTAATATATTATTCTATGTTATTTCTATTACCTTTATTTTAAGTTATGTCTTGTCTTTTTTTTCATTGTTTATTTGTTCTTTTATTGTTTTATTGTTCTTTTATTGTTTTATTGTTCTTTTATTGTTTTTTTATTCTTTCTTCTAATATTAGTCTTTCATTTTCTCTATTCAATTATATTTTACATTCTATTCTGTTCTGTGGGAGAGTTTGCTCAATACATCTCCCTGTCCACTTCCTAGCTTCTTGCTATGAAGTATGTGGTGGTCACTCACCCACCGATTACCTGTCGATCAACCAAATTTTGCTAAACCGACTGCTTAGAATTTTCTCAAATCGTGATATTCCGCTCACTATATCATAAAATATTGCAAGTTGTTCTACGTATTGGAGGTAAGGAAAGCATTGAGTATAGGACCAAGTCTTCCCCGGTTGATACCAAATCAATGAGGGTAGAAATCAATAGAATCAATATCAGTTACTTATGCTATGATGGGCCAAAAATCAGAGGCGCCGCCCAACTTGTCTAATCTCAATTTGCAGAATATCCACAGAAAAGGTGGCATGCCGCCGCTCAGAAAATAACGTTTTCTAGTGAAAATGTTGCCTTCACAGGCAGAAAAAGCGCTCATTAACTAAAGACACACAGTACATATAACGACTCCCAAGCAACCCAAAACTGACACAATTGGTTACGGTAACTTGATTGTTACTTAATTGAGTTACATTCAAGTAACTTGAACTGATTTGTAACATGTGTGCTGCTAGGGCTTTTTCACATTCTCTTTTTTGTCATTTTATTTACGAGTTTGCGGTGATTAGGTCGTGCCGGACTAGTCGGGTGCGGTGCTACTGGCGGTTGATGTTCTGTTGTTTTTTGGAGCGTTCCCATGCTTTTGGCGGATTGTGCTTATCACATATTTTGAGCATTTCGTTAACTAAAACGAATGCTGCTAACTTTTTCCCAACTATGCAACATCCCAGTGATTTCTCCTGGAAGTGCGGAGGATTTCTCGGCTTCCTTCAAAGCGAATATCACATCAACACGTTCCTTCTCATTCCTTACTTGACCAGCATTCGGATCTGGCACTAACTGAATAGTATCCGTGGCGGTCTATCATGCTCATACGCATGCTCATTTTTCATTCTATTCTGTTTGGTTTTTTATTACTTGAATGGATTCTCTTATTTTACCACTAAATTATTTATTGTTATTCATATTTTATTCATCATTATTCTTTTTTCTTTTTTTATCACATTAATTTCTCTATTTGATCAAATTTTACATCCTTTTATATTCGAATTTATTCTATCATCTGTCCTTTTCTGCTATTATCTCTTTTTATTTTTATTTTTTGTTCATTTATAATTCTATTAATTTTGTTTTGTATTATTTTCTGTTCTGTTCTTTTTTATTTTATTCGATTTGACTCTATTTTTTCCTATTCTGTTCTATTTGATCCTACGCTAGTCCACTCTGATGTATCCTATTATTCTCTATACTATTATTTACTTTTGAACTATATGCCATTCTTTTCTTTTCTATTCTGTTCAGTTGTAATACTTTCTTTAAAATGTTGCACTTGATTAGGAAGTTAGAATCGTACAGGATATGCCAAAAGGTTTCCGATTTTTATGAAACTGTGCATGAATAGATTTTTCCCGCAGAACTCAAAATAAAATAATTCGGGTTTACATCACTTATAATAAAAAATGTAACTCAAGCACCATGCAACTATCTTTCCCCAAAATAACGTTAATTAGATTTTTTTGAACACATTTAAAGAAATTGTAGGAAGAAAAAATGCTAAGTAGACTAACGACCTATTAGCGGTTTCGTACAAAAGGCCCAAGAACTGTCGTCATTTCGTTTAATTGCTCATCTCTCAGGAGCTTGTTCTGGTTGATTTCAGGATGGATTACAGCCATGTAGAAAGCTGATCACTTTCTTATCAAGTGGCCTCAAGTCAGAAATAGCACGGCTTACCAAGCCAAATGCGGAGGATTAAAATATCGATTCAGTCGAGAAGATCTTTTGGGTTTGACATTCTCGATTTCTATGAGCATGGAGTATCACAATATATAAATGTACATGTATGCATGAGTGTTAGCATAGAAAGCGCTCAATTAATAACTGTTGAATTGCTTCTAGAATACCTTTCAGAGAGCAGGTGAAAGTTCGTTAGCCCATTCTAGCAGTTTTTGTGAAATACATACACACGGCACACACGATTTTTTTGAAAAGTAAAGTTACGTATACGCAACAGAGGAGGTAAAAAAGAGTGTCAAAGCCAGTTAAAATTAGCAGCATTAGCTTTACGGATACGATACTAAGATAAATTGTTGTTGAGCAAGCGCCAACCGATAAACCAAGTTTCTACAGTGTTTTTGGAAAAAATTAAATCCTTCATCCCTTATGAAAATAGTCATCACTATTCACAATATTTAAATGTGATCGTGGAATAATTGGGATCCCAACTGTCATTTTACAAAAACAGTAGACTTAGTTTCGAAAAAATGTCAAAAACCTACACATAAAAAATTATTTCCAGTATAGTACTTTTTCAAAAAACCTTAGGAGTAAGGAATAGTTAATAGTAAAAATTTCAGTTAAAGGATTCAATGATCATAGCTTGAACTTATAGCCATACTAGGCAATCAAACTAATTTAAATTTAAGCTATTGTGGGTTTATGTCTCAGGTGAAATTCCAATTCCAATCATTTTTATTATGATTTCAGTAATTTTCAGCGCCATCTTTTGCTCAGACCCATCCGAACCCAACTAATCCCTCCAAAAGTTTGGTAAACCAATGGAAGTTGATAAAAGTTAAGAAAAAGTGACGAAAGGATTCTCAAAATGCGGCATCTGCAATTCAAACACTTATCGTATATTATATTAAAATCAGTCTGGCATTCAAAATTGCCTGGAAGAAGTTTTTCAATCATTGCTAGCCTCCCGCTCATCACTCATTACACCGTCCAGCAATTGAAATCAAAGTGAAAAAAATCTCACTCGCCAGTAAATGTACACATGATTAATTATTCGATCAAAACGGTTGCCTACTGCCTTGGAACGAGGCCGCCAGCCCTCACACGACCGCTCATAGCTCTGCAATGCTTTGGGTTGGACGCTGTACTTTTAATTGATTAACTTTATAAAAGCCATGAAATGGCTCCCCAAGTCATTTCTCAGATTCCGTTTGTTTACGTTGCTGGCCACCACTGCGCTCACTTGCTCGTTCACTCCTTCGATTGGATGATTAATGAATAGCAAAATGGTTTGCTTGAAAGTGATGAGGACTTCCTTTTTCCTTCTATAGCTCCGACCAGCCAACCAAAGTTGAGCTAAGAAGTGTTCGGAAAGATGGTTGGTTCATGATGACGGGTGCTACCGGAGTGCCAAGTAGTGCTATTATGGGACTTCCCTTCCTCCACTTTTCTCAGTTCGTTTACTTGTTAAGATGATGTTGTTGCGCATGAAATTGGAGTTAAGTGATTTCGATTGAAACACTAATTGGAACGACGGGATTTCATCACGCGGAAAAGTGAAATCACAATGGGCAATTAATGGTTTTACTCCGTGGTGAGACGATACTTGCTTAATATGAATGGAAAACTGAACAAAATGAATTTGTACTAAGAATTAGCCGGGTATTCAACACGTCCATGTTCAAATTTGATCTTCAATTAAAAATCCCTTGCTTGGAGTTCAATCGCACGTAACAAGATCTGCCAGAGGAATTTCCGAACGAGAATCGAATCGCAAGCAGACCATCGGATGACCAAAAAAGTGTTCCCATTTGTTCATCATTCCTTCGTTTGTTCGGCACAGTCATCTGTGGGTCCACCACCGGCGCAATGCAATCCGGAATGTACCTTATATTCTTTTTTTTGGCGGATCTTCAACGCTCGATGAATGGACGACCGTGGCGATTTCTGCTCTCGTTGTTGGTGGATTCCATAAAACGCCTTTGAACTGTTGCTGGTTCTGACGGTTTTACGCGACACCACTCGAGTTAGTGGGAAAAATATCAAACGAAAAAAGTGACTGAGCTGTAATCATCATCACATTTGAACGCGACGAGAGTTGCTTTTTTGTGCTGGTGCTCTCATTTCGTTTGGATAGTGTCGTCGACGGCCTGCTCGTCGGTGGATCGGTGACATCTGCGCGGGATGAGAGGAATGGAATTTTTCAGAAATCGAAAAATAGTCTCTGCTCTGTAAGCAACGGAATCCAAAAGGATTCGCAAGCAGACAAAATGGGAATGAGGCAAATTACTAACAGCATATAGCCATTGCCGAAGGAGAATCCTCCGATGATGGTTGCCCTTTGGTTCTATGGCCAACGACAACGACGATGGCTCGACAGAGAACATGGATCTGGCCAATTTGGGCGAATGTGTGAAGTGCAATGAAATGGATGCAATGCAATCATTTCAAGATGTGTGGAAAATGATTTCGAAGAATGGCGCAAATATTGCAAGCGAGGGAGCAACCTGATGATGGTCCGATCGGATCTTGTGCCGAAAGGCTACAGGATTCCGGGTGATAAAAACTGTGCCTGAATGCCTTTGTGTAATTTCATTGAAATTGGTTGGTGCTCGGTGGAAGGATACGTTTTTTACTGGTGAGAAAATTTCACCAAGTGTTTGGTATTTTGTCCAATTATTGAATTTTTAAAGCAAAGGTGGATGTAAGGAAGTGCCAAACATAACCAAGTCTTGAATTGGTACTTTTTCAAAATATGTGCAATGGAGAAACTCGGAGTTCATATGCATCAATCTAAGAAGCAAATTTCAAATTCATTGAGCTCAATTCAGAACCCTCGAGTTCCAAGAATTAATCATCGTTTGAATTATGTTTATCGTCTAACAAACACTAACTGGCCTGGTCCATGCAGAGCCGATCCCATTCCAGACTGTTTATTTTGCCTGTTTGCCCTTCCAACGTCTCCTCTCATGTTAAATCAATTTATTCCTATTTGAATAATGGCAAAAGTCAATTATCTGAACTCTGCTGAATGTAAATCAACTAATCAGTTTGTCCGGCTGTGGCAGCAGCCACTCGATATGAATGTTCTCCTCTCTTACTGAACAAATATATGCACATACATATGCTCGTCGTACATTGTACATTCAGCTATAAACATCCACAAGACTCTGCTGGCTAGCAGCACACAACAAACACATCCACACTCACTTGCTAACGTACATGCATATTTATCTGCCACACTGGGCCGGGATGTGCAAAATCCATTCTCGTTAGTTATATTCATTTTTACTCACCGTTTGGCCTCCACCTTGAAAATCCCGAAAACCGAAAGGCACCATGGAACGGGAACTCCAATCGAGCGCTTGACGAGTGTGATGACATCGACCCCGGTCGAGTGTAGGGTCTTTAATCATTTTCCCTAGACTCCTACGGCACCGCTGGAGCTCCTCCAGAACATCTATAGGTACCTTGTGGATAGCTTGGATTTTGCCACTATTGCCGGTAACTGGTATTCGATATAGTGGTCATTCTATCGGGGTAAGGAAATAGCGTGAACTATGGCTAAGGAGAATATGTTTTTGCTTGCACCGGTTTGCTTCACTTTCTTCGTTGTTGGAAGGAGAATGATATATCCATCTGTAGATTTTACCTTTTTTTTTTTTTGCAAAGCGTGAACCTTCATACGTTACCATACAATACAACAGGATAACATCTTACAAAAATACATGACAAAACATCGATCTTAAAAATTGTATTGAAGGTAAGTAGGGTATGAATCCCATACCTCGGCCTAATATGCAGAGGTCAGTTACATTATTTAGTGTTGCTCATTATGTTATTGAGCTGCAAATAATGTTCAACAAGTTAAACGATTTCTTAGATAAGCTTGAATAGAGTGCATAACTTTCAATATCTAGGTCTCTAACCTGGAAATTATTTATTAATTTGGACTCCCAGAAGATACAGTGAAATTTCCACTGATACCCGTCAATTTAAGGGGATGCTCAACGAGCTCGAAGTTGGTGTAGAACAAATTGACTAAATGTATGAGGAAACCGGATAATTATTTAGCACTTTTTGCTCTACGTCCATTAAAATATGACGCTGTAATTGATAATTTTAGTCCATGTATGTATTTATATATGTATGTATGTATGTATGTTTTTGGGCCATAGTAAGATCATGCTTTGTTACCGTTCTAATTCAACATACTGCTGTATGACAGGCCAAAAAGAGATGGGCAAGCCCGTAAGCAGAGACACTTGAGCGAAACCTGCGGGAATAAAAGAAACTCCTCACAGAAATACAGTGACCTGCAAAAAAAAAAAAAAAAAAAAACATTCCGTAATGAATTTATAAATGTTTACAAAAGTCATAGCTTTGCAAAAGAGCTGAGCGTTGTGATAAATCCTGTCAAAAGATACACATAGAAGTTTAGTTTGGCTTACTGTTAATATTTTTTTTATTACACAAACTAAAATTATCAGCGAATATAGCGTATGTCAAAATAAGCGATCAATTTAAAAATCAACATAAAAATCGATGAAATTAGTAATCAATATGACCCCCTTTCGCCATGATGATCACCTGTAGCCGTTTTGGCATGCTCACCAGGTTTCGAGGTACCAAGGATCCAGTTAGTTCCAAGCCTTCTCCAACGCCGCATGATACGTTTGTTTGTGGATATGATTGGATTTCTAAATTTACAAAACGTTTGTTTGTTGGTTACGTCTGTTTTTTCCACTTTATTATCGAGAATCACCAAAAGATTCCCGATTGGGTTCAAGTTCGGGCTCTGGGGTGCCATTTTAAGGGTGTGATGCGACAGGATTGGAAAAAGCAAGGGTTTCCTTGGTCGTGTGATTGGGATCAATATCTTGCTGAAAGGTTTAGTTGCCTTCCAACCCCATTTTCAGCAATGACTCCTCCAGATTTTAACACAAAATATCAATATAGCCATCTTCTGTCATGATCTCATTGCTTAGGGGCAGATTACCCACTCCAAACCACGAAATGCAGCCCCAGACCATAATATCACCTCAACCGTGTTTCATGGTTGGCTGGAGAAGCCTATCCTGCAGTCCTTCATGACTTCTGCGCCATACTCTTTGTCGCCGTTTCTTGTTGAACAACTCAAACTTGGATTCATCCGATCACACAACATGTTTCCAGAACTCCAGGGGCTTAGTTATGTGAGTTCTGGCGAATTGGTGAACGGTCGCTTCCTGGCGAAATGGCTTTTCAACCCTTGCTCAGCGATGCGTCGACGAAATCGATAAGCTCAGCTTCTCTTTCATTTCTCGGATGGTGATCAACAGATTTTTCTTGATCTCTCGGATGATTTGCAGTCCTTTCGGTGACCCGTTTTACGTTTTCGTATACGTCCCGGCCGATCAGAAACGCTTCCAAGCTTCTGGTGCTTCAGAAAAATCATCTGAACTGCATCGTGGCTCACTTCATATCTCGCGGCAACTGCGTGCTGGGTATGGTTCCAATTGCAATCACGCACGATCAGATGTCGGACCTGTAGCGAAAAATGTTTGCCATCTACGTTAATCGCTTCAAAATCACTTCCGGTGAACTCAACACTTTTAGGAGTCAAAAACAAAAAATTTCATGTTTGGATGAAATTTTAGGTTTGACGGTTTTAATATATGGGTGAACCACTCTACTGAGTATATTGCACATCTCGCTATGCACAGTTAACCATCACTGGACCACATTAAATACATCTGGACATATTCTGAGGTCCCCTGATGGAAGTTTGACATCGTTTTAAAATCCAAGCTGGCCGCCATTGGTGTTAGATAAATATGTTATCATCTGTATTCTACAATCAAGAGAAGCTCTATCGGGCCGGTTAACATGTCGCGGAATAGCGAAGCGGCGTGCAAAGGTTAGTTGCAAGAAACTAATAACCATGGACGAGTAGTAGATGCTTGTCTAGGATGTAGACTGGACAGTGGGCTTTGCTGAATTTCTATATAATACCCGAAGTAGCGTTTTGGTATATAATACCAACATCCAGAAACAACGCTGACAAACGAAATAGTGCCACTTTCACACTTCAACCTATCCCCGCAGGAGCGCCAACTGGCTTAATCATGAGCAGTGCTGAGCTGCCTCACGGTACTGACAGCGTTAGAATTGACATATGGGATTCTTGCAAAAAACAATCGAAGCAACAGAAGAGCTTCTCTCTCTCTCTCTCTCTCGAACTTCTCATCAACATGAAATACCAACCGAGAGATATTCTTCTCTCGCGATTCTCACCCATTTATTATATCTTGAACAAGTGTTATGTGTTACGATCATATCGCCAAAAATAAATAAACCGGCATGGAAATTGACTACCATTTTACTTCTCTAGTACACAGACGGTCATGTTGGTCATCGCTAGTACCGATGTTTGCGCCGTCAAAACCGGCAGACATTACCGCTTCACGATTTAGTTAATCGAATGTTCAGTTCTTATGTTAAACCTTTTTGAATATCAAGACTTAAATTCCTATCTACATAGGTACGACCGAATGCCATAGCTCTTTGAACTAGAATTTGTTTTCGCGAAATTTCACTTGAATTAGTCTATTGTGGGCTGTGTCATTGTCAGCGTCAAAATTGAAAAATACAGTGACGGACAATACAATTAACCAGAGCCTGATTTTCATACAAAATGGTCATGTTAAGGGGCTTGCCGTTCATTTTCTCGAGAATCAATTGAGCTAAAATTTCGGCTGTGATTCAAAAGTAGCCTAAATTCGCATCTGCATTAAATCCATCATTTTCCATTCACCACTTTAAAAGTTACAGACACCGCATACGACAAAACAATAAGACCACTTTTTGATTTTCTTAAAGGATGCTCGTATTTGAGGATCTGAATTCTGATTATTGATGCACGGTCATTTTAATATCAGTATACTATAGATTGTAATTCACACTCATCAACATGGCCTAAACTATGGATATCAAAAGGAGGTCTTATTATTTTGTCGTAGGTGGTGTCTGTAGTTTCTGAAGCGGTGAATGAAAAATTATGAATTTATTAAAGATAAAAATTCAGGTTATTTCTAGGCTGTTGCCACAATTTCAGTTCAATTACTTCACGGGAAAGTGAAATCGAGCTTTGGTCTTATTGGATTGTCCGTCACTGTAGTTGTCAAAATACATTTTTTCGTAATTTTTACAAGGACGCGTAATAATTTGCAAAACTGTAATAATAATAATGTTCATTAACCTTCTTAAGATATTGGGATCAATTCTGACCCATGGCGCAACTTCAATGTACGCTATCTTTTTTATTTTTGAGCCAATCGGGCTGCAATTTTTCGACTTTTAATATTTTACGGAATTCTTCATTTTTGCACAAATTTTTTTTTAAGGTGGTTGTACAAATGAAGTGACACGTGAGACATTAGGGCCAATATTGACCCGGATTTCAACTCTTCGTAGAATTTCGAAATTTTAACTTAGAGTTTTAATGTTTATGCACCATTTGAAAAGCTCTGGTCTCAAAAATGCTTTTAAACAAAAAAAAACTGGTTCTGGTAATATTGTCTACCGAGAATCTGGTACACAGGGAAGCAAGTTTTAGATTGGCTGTGTTAACAAAAAATGCATATACAACATTCAAGACTCATTGTAGAGAATTGGCGTCTTGTCTCAGTGTGTGACAAATCGTCTTATGATAATATCATATTAGTTGCAAATCGTGCTGCAGAGATGGCGCCCCAGCAAACACAAAATCGTATATGATAGCGGATATAAGTAAAAAGTGGAGGCGATATACGTACATGCGTCCATTTGACTACATGTTAAATGTACGTATATCGCCTCCACTTTTCACTCTTATCCGCTATCATATATAATCATGTGTTTGCTGGGGCTGCAGTTTATCTATGCCAACTGAAGCTCTACAGAGTTGCCGTCTTGGGAAAAGTTGTTCGGAACATAACATGTAGTCACTTAATATTATCAGATTACATCCAGCTTTTGTGGCAGAGATTGCGCTGTAGTCTCTCTTTGCAAAATGAGGCCTTAGAGAGTTGTCTGTCTTGAGCAAAGTTGTTGAGAATGAGAAATGAAGACATTTGAAATAATCTAATTAGCTTCAGATTGTACCGCAGAGATGGCGCTGCAGCCAATCTTTGCCAAATGAAGCTCTAGAGAGTTGCTACCTAGGGCAAAGTTTCTCAGTTTATCATTTGTCATCTTTTGAGATTATCATATTAGTTCAGAGGTCTATATTTACAAAATGAAGCTCTAGAGAATTGCCGTCTTCGGCAAAGTTTCTCGGTATGCCATTTGTCGTCTTTTGACTTAATAATATTAATTCCAGATCTTGCCACTAAGATAGCGTTATGTGAATCACGGTCTTCAACATCTTCAATAGCTTTGCCGTAGACGGTATCTCTCTAGAACTTCATTTGTCTGATATAGACATCTTCTCTGCAGCACAATCTGCAACAATTATGTTTCTGTGAAATGTCTCCATACTACATACTTAATATATTTGCCGAACACAGCAATTCTTTAGAGCTTGGCTAAGATAGACTGCAGTGCCATTTCTGAGGTAAAATATGGAACTCATATGACAATGTCATAAGACGATCCTCGACATATTCAATAGCTTTGCTGAAGGTGGCATCTCTCTAGAACTACACACTTAGAAATTATGAATTTTACATGAGACGTACTTCATGTTTTTAAAAAGTCTGGGAACGTAAAGAAAGATTGCGTGTAAAATTATGTCTACTGAAACTGACACATACGCAATTCGACAAAAGATGTGTTCGATTGAATTTATTTTCTCATCTCTTTCAACTCATTCTTATGTGCTAAAGGACGCTTGCATGTGTCGGTCTCAGGAGACAGAAATTTACATGACATTTTGGTAGTGTGTACATATGATTGAAATAATCTACAGTGTCATCTCTGAGGTACAATCAAGACCTTATATGATAATGCCAAACGATCGCATAGTATATACTGAACAGCATTACCGACGAAGGCAACTCTTTAGAGATTAATTTGGAAAAGATAGACTGCAGCTTATTGCTGACGACCCTTTCCGTTATTGTTGCGCAATTTACCCTTATAGTTGACAACTGTAAACTAACAATCTCCTATACATAGTATTAACAATATCTCAGTTAGTAAAAGGCCAAATAACAATAGGCTGAGTTAAGCTCAAGTACTATTAAATATAGCAATTTTCACTAACAAAATGTTTACTGTACTCTACGCACTTAGTTATTTTTTCGCCGAGAATCCAACAGTCGATCATTTCGGCATTTCAATTTACTGAGATTCAGTGAATAAATAACCGAGATTTAGCTAAAAAATTAAAGTTCTAACGATACTCAGCTAACAAACAAACATTAAACAAGGATATAAGCAAAAGTAACTGCCGAGTTGATCGGCTGCTGAACATTTTGACATGGTAAATTGAGTGTGTATGCCAAAAAGTAGGTGTATAATCCAGACCGAGTACAGACAATAAAAAACCCTTTCAATGACAATATGGCATATATTAACAATATATGTTATTGTAGAGGTTATATGGTAAAACGCGATTAAACTATTTATTAACAATAACATAAAATGTGATATTATATCTTACATCCAAAATATAGTTTTGACTATATAGCTAATTTTTTTTTTCATTATGTGGGTGCTGAACAACTTTGTCGTTGACGGACACTCTCTAGAACTTCATTTGATATAAAATATACTGCAGCGCAATTTCTGCGGCACAATCTGGAACTAATCTGATAACGCCAAATGACTGCATTTAGTATACTGAACAACTTTGCCGACGACCAGTGATGTCCATATCCTCAGTGTGGTAAAGAGCGATTTAATTTTTTCCACACACTCTTCCTACCTCAACGAGAGCTCTTTTCTCTTGTGTATATTCACCCCCGGGTTTGCTTGCGGGTAGCGCATGTGAGTGTAAAAAAATGGTTTTTATTCACACTACACTCGATCGCTCTAGAGTGAGAAGAAGAGCTCTCAAATTCACAGAAGTGAATGCAGATAAATTCCCTGACGCGTGCGCTCCAGTGAGCTCATCGAGTCACCAGACGGAACTACCATCGCGTCAGTTGGGAGAGGTTCCGACAACACGTTGACGACAACATCGATTTCAACATGCATCTTGAGTCGGTTGATGACATCGATCGGCAGCTGCTGAGCATCGAGCAAGCGATCTCCCAGGCCCGGGAGCAACATTTACCAGTGATAGATCAGGTGAGCAACTCTGTACCCATTGATAGACCCACAAGTCTTTAATACAATTGCGAAACGCCATCCGAAGGCAATACCAGCGAACTGGTTTGTCAACGCTAAAAAGTCACTGTAATCGAGTGACGAAAATTATTAAGGCCAGAATGGTGGACCTTAAAAATAACAATTTTGCCGACAAGATCCGCTCTCTCCCAGATTGTGCAAAGCCATTCTGGAAGTTGTCAAAAATATTGAAAACTAAGCCAAGGCCCATTCCACCTTTGATCCCACTAGACAACAATGGTACTAAGGAGCGTTTGATAACTCCTGCAGAGAAGGCTGCTGAGATAAGTCAACACTTCGTCAGCTCCCACAATCTCGGACATAACATCGCCAGTCCACACGAAGCTGCCGTTAGCGCGCTTATTAGAAACATTCATATAAGTCCCAACGATTTCACAGAGGAGTTGGAGATCTCAGCTGACGAATTGTTGACTTATATCAAAGGCTCAAAGAACATGAAGGCCCCAGGTTTCGATAATATTATGAACTTGGAGCTCAAGCAATTGAGCCCCCAGTTCTATAACCATCTGGCGATGGTTTTCAACCAATACCTCTGACTTGGCTACTTCCCCTCGTGTTGGAAGTCAGCCAAAGTCATCCCAATCCAGAAACCTGGGAAAGATCCTTCATGTTACAAGAGCTATAGGCCCATCAGCCTTCTCTCAGGAGTATCAAAACTGTTTGAGAAAGCGATCCACCGTCGGCTTCTCTCGTCTGCTGACGAGCTTAACATCTTGCTCGACGAGCAGTTCGGTTTCCAACGTGGTCGCTCAACAGTGCACCAACTTAACCGAGTAACCAACATCCTCAGGCGGAACAAGTCTGTGGCGATATCATCTGCCATGGCACTTCTAGACATCGAAAAGGCCTTTGATAACGTGTGGCACGATGGCCTGGTGTACAAGCTAAAACAATACAATCTTCCCATCTTCCTGGTGAAGATAATTAAAAATTACCTGTCGGACAGGACATTCCGTGTTTCGCTGCAAAGTGCAGTTTCCGTTGCACAGGAGATCTCCGCCGGTGTTCCACAGGGAAGTATACTAGGTCCACTTCTGTTTAACCTATTCACCTCGGACATACCCCCGCTCCCTGAAAATGGACCTCTATCGTTGTTCGCCGATGATACCGCAGTCGTCCACAATGGTAGGGTAACAAGAGCGCTTACAGCGAAACTGCAGCAAAGCCTGAATGTTCTGTCAGAATACTTCACCGAATGGAAGATCTGTATTAACGCAGCAAAGACCCAGGTCATCCTATTCCCACACTCAAATTCTCTCAAACTTGTTCCACCTGAGGATTGTAAAATTAGCCTAAACAACACAACGGTGGAATGGGCCAAATCAGCTGTCTATCTTGGCGTTACCATAGACAGCAAGCTTATTTTCAGGGAACAGGTTGCCAAAACTGTCACAAAGTGTAACGTTCTGTTGAAGCTACTCTACCCATTGATCAACAGAAGGTCTACATTATCCCTGAAAAACAAGCTTGCTGTCTTCAAGCAAATCATACTTCCAGTCATCGAGTACGGCATGCCAATCTGGGAGAGTTGCGCAAAAACACATCACCTGAAGCTTCAGCGTGTTCAAAATAAGTTCCTCAGGATGATCCTGAACACCCCTCCGAGGACAAGAACATCTGAGGTCTGGCCGAGATAAAAATGCTCGACGATCGCTTTAGCGAGTCTATCAATCGGTACAGGGCACGCTGCCTGACATCGGATCACCAGATCATCCGGAATCTGGTTCCCAACCCCTAGGATTTTCAAATTGTAGCTATAGTTTTAGTTTAAGTAGGTTATCAAATTTTAACAACAATGCCCCAAGGGCTGATCTGTAAAATTAATTAAAACATAAAGCACACCAAACACATAAAACACATTAAACAAGTAAAACAAAGCTGAAGAGCCCAATGGGCTGAAACACTTGAAATTGTAAGTTAGCATATAAGATAAAGAATGATAAATAAAAACAATTTTAGTAGTAGCTCCAGTGAGCTCAATAACGTGGGCTCTTCTGCTAATATACAGCAGTGATTGTAAATTCGCTTTGGCGCTATATAACAAAGGAAGAAAGAAGAATGTTTCTTCCCGCTTCCATTTTTTCGGACATTTTTAACAAATCCGACGAAGTTTTCACTATCAACCGCACCAGCAAATCACAGAGAGAGCACTGGCGCGATCTCACCCAAGTGTACGCGGTAGCGATCGCAAGAGAGAGTACGTGGGCGAAGACAGATGAGAGCACGTGAGAGCGGTTGTTTTAAAGAGAGAGTTATTCACTCACTCCAAGCCAACCCCTCACTTTCGCACACTTTCACTTTGTCTATGTATCACCGAATAAAAGAGCACTTTGCATTATCTGCGGTGACTTATGATTGTATCCTCTGTGAAGGTACAAATCTCACGCGGTGGCGTAACATTAGTGCGAAATGCCGTCTCTGCCCTCAAGAGCTTCATTTGGCAAAGAGAAACTGCAGCCCCATATCTGCGGTAAAATCTGATAACATGATAATTACAAAAGACGACATATTATATACAAACCGAAAAACTATGCCTGAGACGGCAACTCTCTCAAACTGCATTTGACAAACATAGACTACATCTTTCGCTGCTGAAAGATCTGGAATCAATGTGATGTTATCAAATGACGAAAAATGACATTTGCCGAAGACTTTGCAGAAAACGGCAACTCAATAGAGCGTCATTTAAATGTAAGATAGACGTTCTAGAGTTTCATTTGGCAAATACAGACTGCAGCACCATCTCTGCGGCAATATCTGAAACTAATATGATAATGTCAAAAGACAACAAATGACACATTACAAAACTTTGCCGAATACGGCAACTCTCTACCGCTTCATGTGGAAAATGTAGACTGCAGCGTCATCTCTGCGGCAAGATCTAGAACCAATCTGATAGTGTCAAAAGACGACAAATGACATATTGAAAAACTTTGCCCAAGACGGCAACCCTCCTTCGCTTCATATGACAAAGATAGACAGCAGCGTCATCGCTGCATCATGATCTGGAATCAATATGACCATGTCAAAAGACGACAAATGACATACTGAGAAACTTTGTCGGAGACGGCAATTTTCTACAACTAGTCTGGAGTGTTTTGAATGCAATTCTGTTCACACATCGAAATCAAAACCTCCTTCCCTTTGTATCAGATTCTCGGTGACATTCTCGGTTTTTTTTCACCACCAATGAATTTTTGAGACCATAACCTTTCATATGGGGTACTAACATTGTGTCTAGGTTGAATTTTCATAATTCTAGAAAGGGTTGAAATCCTGGTCAATGTTGACCCTAATATCAGTTTTTTTTTCATACTCGAGGAAGGTTAATAAAATGAAAATAATGACTAAGGTTATTGAAATGACAACATAAAAAGAAGAACTTTTAATATCCACAGAGGTTAGCACCTATTATGCCTAAAATAATTTTCTTGCATATCGTTCTCACAGATACGCTATCTTGAGTGATTTTTTTACTCCCTTCACAACACATTCTCGGGCAGTCATGAAGGCTTTTGCCACAAATTGTCGAATGAGATCAAGCTGTTTTTGAGTGACATAGTATTTGACCATCATTCGTGAGTTGTTATGATGATGATGGTGGTCCCGCCACTTACCCCTACAAAGGTTTGAGCTAGTCGATTTATCCATTAGATGATTTATTTAAAAGCAATTCAACCAGTTATGCAAAAAACGAACTGATTTCATCTACAGATGTAAACTTCTTCAAAAACTGTTCATTTGCTTTACAGAGATATAATTGTGAAAAAGCTATTGATGTCAACCACAAATGTTCGCAAGTATTCCCAGCGATCAAGAAATCCTATTACAATTCAAATCACAGAATCCCGTATAAGGACATTATCAAGAGACAAGCCAATATCCTGATCCTGCCCGCTACAGAGCTAATGCAGTTCCAACACTAATGGAGCCGCCAGCTTAGTTTGGGCTGACCAAGGATATCCCCAACCAGGGAAATCGAGAAAATTTCCCAACCGAAAAAATCCTGGACCGGCCCTAGTCAAACTTTTGCTTTCAACCACAACAGAATTGGTAAGAAATTCCCCGACAATCAGCCAGACAACCCACTACTATTTCATGGTATCTTCTCAAGCATAAGAGGCCAATTTTTTTTCCATAAATTCAAAAAGAAGTCCTTTATACCTGTATACTGCGCGCGAGGCTCAAACTTTTGTAGACTACTTTCTTTATTATTTTTTTTAACTTCAACAACATGAAACAAATTTTCATCATCATCACCGTGACGAACAAAATAGTTTGTAGTGTTGATAAAAGTGAGAAAAAAAAGTATGAAAAAAGAAAATATCCAACTGAACGTAATCCGTTTGTAAAGAACTTCGTCAAAATACAATCTTCATTTTTAAAAACAAAAAAAGGAACATAACCGTACATGAAATAGTCCAAACAAAGTAATCCGTTTTATAACAGTAAAACATCGTCAGTTACAATCTTCATAAATGTTAAAAAAAATTTGCTCACTGTTTAGCATACAGTTTGCACGTGTGAAATACATAGTCTTTTAAATTCTGAAAGTATTGGCGCACGTTTAATGTGTCTTGGCATCGAATAGAAACATTTATTCCTTTACAATATAATGAGTTTTGTGAAGTTGTAATGATCATGAGAAGATGATGGTCATAGTCTTATAACCGTCATGAAAATGTACAGCACTGCTTACGAGTGTATCGAAAAGTGGTTATAAACATTCAAAAATTTAAACTAAACTTAAGACAGTTTGCAAATTTTCAACGATATTTTAAAATATCACTTAAACATTGCAAATTATTCAGATTACTGATTTCAGTAATGTACTTCAGTAAGATCGTACTTAAGCCTTTATACCGCTTATCCGGTTTGCGTGCACTTCCTGTACATATTTTAGATTTAATATTAACATAACACCTTTGGGGCTTATTGAAGCCTGTTGGTTGGTTCAATTTAATAAATAAATAAATGTCTTATGAAACAACTTTTTAGAAAATTCAAATGATATCGATATCAGAGGACAAAAAAAGTGTTGTTTTGAATTTTCTATCAAATTTGACCACTCTCATTTCGACTTATTTTAAGCTTATGGTTTCAGTACAGTCATATCATCAGAATAACGTTTTACAATGCTCCAAAAATTATGGAACAATGAATTATTTATCAGATCCCCAAGGTTTAGTAAATATCGATTAAACAAGTTTTTTTAAACCCTCCGATCGTTTTGCGTCTTCGGAAAAAAAAATCTTGTCTGATTTCGTACAAAAAATTACCAGTGGTTTATTTAAAGAGATTATTCAATGTCCTCTGAAGATAAATTTATGATAAAGAATGATTTTCCAAACAAAGTTGCTTGAAACCTCAGATGCAAAAATATCGTTTCACCGATCGGTCGAGATTTTGCATAGTTACTATAGTAACTATACAAAAAACCTAAAAACAATTTGGGAGCTGAAACTAAATTTTGTAAGTCACACCAGCTTGTGCCTTTGAAGCATGAAATCTGCTAACACTGCTGTGAAACTGTCACCGAAATTTCTTCCGCTTCTTCACAAATTGGTGATGCGCAACTAATATTGTTTTGCTGTAAAATGTGAATTGCGATAATTGGGTTTTTATAATGACCCTATTATCGATCGGACCAAAATAACATTTAAAACGGTTGTTCAAATTCAAAAGAAAACAAAACCTGCTAAGACAAAAATATGCACTTTATAATCATTATAATCACCTTATCTATATTTGTAGTATGAATGATAATAATAACGTCAGTCCTTTCAAAACGTACTCAGAATTTTTTTTGGAAAAGTTCCAAAACATCTCTGGTGTTATTTCCGGAATATCATCAATCTTCTAGAAATCACCATGAATGTCTTTGAATGTTTCGTTAGCTTGAAAAACTTCATGAAAACATGTCCTCCTTTTATTTTTACGAGACACATTAGTTGATATAGCATGCATTACAGTCCTACTTTACGCTGGATGGAAACGACCTACACCAAGCTCCTGAAGAAGATTCTTCTGTGACCAACGATCAGCGAGAATTCCATACGGGGCTTGCGACACCCGGGGATAGTTAAATCTTTGATACAAAGATAAACGCTATATCAAAGACCGCCAACCCCCCCCCCCCCCTCAACATCCCCCATCGGCGAACGATAGACATTTTTTGGGCGAACCTAAGACGGTGAATACACTCTAATAATCTCGTGGCCAGAACCGAGGAGCAGGTGATTGCCAAGGCCACATAAGCCTGTCGAAGCTTTTTCGAAGAAAGCTTAATAAACGTTGGATTTAAGGAAAATATGTTTCATAGAACTGTCTTTTGTAGTTTTTTATTCTTCGCCATCCAAAATTAGTCCCTTTTTAATGCATACGCTAAAAAGTGGCCACTCGCTATTGGTTTACTAGCTCACTTTGACGGAATCAATCAAATTCAATGTAACAGTGGCACTGATTATCGAATTCACGTTATCGTGCCCAGTTCCTTTTTTACCCTTCTTACACCAAAAGAAGGGTATTAAGATCGCTTGAAAATTCGACTTTTTATCCGAGGCCCAGAGGGCCGAGTGTCATATACCATTCGACTCAGCTCGACGGACTGAGCACATGTCTGTGGTTGTTGTGTGTGTGTGTGTGTGTGTGTGTGTGTGTGTGTGTGTGTGTGTGTGTGTGTGTGTGTGTGTGTGTGTGTGTATGTGTGTGTGTATGTGTGTATGTGTGTGTGTGCGTTACAAATAATGTCACATCGGTTTGTCAGCCATTTGTGAACCGATTGAAGTTCTGTTGACGGCAAATGAAAGCTACAACATTCCCATAGAACGCTATTGATTTTTTATTCGGACATTTCGTTACGAAGATATGAACGAAACAGTACTTGACGGCCTATTATAATAGTAATCAAACAGTTTAGTCTCCGATTACATACTGAGCTATTTGTGTACCGATTTTAGTTTTTTTTTAGCGCCAAGCTATCAAGCCTTTAAATAACTGGTCAAAATTTCATTATGATTGGATAATCTTTCATGGAGATATGACCAACACAATACCTGAGAGCACATAATTGCGAGATGAAAATATACTCGTTCAAAACCGAACAAGACCGCTCACCCCAATCGATGCCGCTTGTATTCTATTGTTCTGGATCTGGTGCGTTGTATAGCACATTCAGCGGACTAGCCACACTATGCGACTCTATAGAATTAGAGTAGGATCGGTTGGCTCAGTTGGCCGGTTTTGAACTGCAACGAGTATATTCGAAAATTACACAAAGTCTCCATTTTCTTTAACTACACAATTTTCAACGAACATGTACTCATTTAGCATCTTGAAACCATATCGATAATCAAAATTGGCGCTTAGGATTGACTTATAATTCATTCTATAGACTGATTATTTGGAATTTCTAATATTTATTTAATTCCCACTTTTATATAACTAACATAAACAGGTCGTTAAAGACTAATGATGTCAATATTTTAATCACATCGATGAACAATACGTTCATTTTATAAACTGAATGTATGACATATCGAATATTCCTATATCTTCCTGGAAATACTGATGAAAATATGTATCCAATACTATATTGGCCACATTTGAGTTCATAATTCTGGTGAAGTGTAAGAAGGGTTCAGTCTCACCATCGGTGAATTAATTCGGGTTTTTATCACTTGAGTTTAAAATAGAGATCCGGTCGTTTTACAATCGGAAACAGTGTCTTATCGAATCTCTCAAATGCGCTCAGTCTTTTTCCTACATATGCTCTGGATGTATTCAGTATTGCGGTATTTAATGGTACACTCCATCGAGTGATTAACATATTATCAAAACATGTATTATTCTTCTTATTTCGTATACAATCGTTGCTTGCAACCGCAAAACCAATCGTCACTGTGTATTTCCGATGATGTGCACTGACTGAGGCGCAATCAACATATTTATTCCATTTGTCCACGCTTCCATTGAGTTTTTTTTGTTTCTGACGTTTCTGACTGCAATGCATAATCCGCCCCGGAAAGGGAGAAAAAACTTTCGCTTTTACTATTCTATTTATAATATCACACAAAAAAAAAAAAAAATTTTTTTTTTTTATTTCATTGTTTTGTTTATGCTTTTTGGTGGTGTGGTTTTCCGATATCGTCTACTCTTTCCCCATAGTGATTATTTGTAGTTCCTCTTTATTTCATGAGCAAAGTTCAAATTGATTCTGTAGACTAGTTCAAGCGAAATCGCAGTCTAAATCTGCATTGAGGCTGTTTGAACCAGCCTACCATAATATTGAATAACTCAGCTGACTTTCAATGTGATCTGAATCGGATATTCATACTTTCCCAAGCAATGTAGTAACGCAAGTGACCTCTGTCTCTGTTCTCAGCACGGAAACCTGATGCTCAGTGATGATGACAAGTTTCATGGGCGAACAGAAGCACCAGCAAAGACAACAATAACACTTGCACCAAGACACGGTGTCACAGCGTTTGTTTTTTTTTTATTCCACTACGTACTGATGTTTGCTGGTTGTAATATGTAAAATAGAACAAGGCGAAGATACGATTTTCTCCGCTTCTGATGGTGGTGTTGCTGCTGCTTGAAGAGTTGATGACACAATACTTGACACTTTGACAGTGCGGAGCAGCCAAGCGAGTTGGTGGTCGCGTATTCCACGACGGAAATTGGTGCTGGTCGGTGGGAAAAACTGTCCCCTCGGAGATGAGTGATGCTGATGGTTGCTGATGATGAGTTTGTCATCGTGATGGGTTTCAAATGCGAGCGTAAATTTGTTTTCCTTTCTGAGAGGGGAATTCCTAGAACTGGCGCTCTGGCTGGAGGTGAACACATGTCTGTTTATTTTTTCCAACGTAAATTTAATTTAACGCTTTGAATTTAGGAAAAAAAGACAACTCCGACCATTGAAATAGAATTATAGATTTTTTTTCTAACTATTGGGGTGTGATGGTTGTTGGGGGGGGATACGGGGGAGGTGAGAGACTAAAAAGGTACATTGGGGTTGGGGGTAAAGGGCTTGGTTGGGTTGGACTGGTGGTAAGGAAAAAAGAAGAGGGAGTCTGCTCCAACGTAAATTTAATTTAACGCTTGAATTTAGGAAAAAAAGACAACTCCGACCATTGAAATAGAATTATGGTTTTTTCTACTGGGAGAAGGGGGAGGTGGTGTGAGGGTTTGTGTCTTTCTCGTGGTTCTCTTGTTGTTTTACCTTTAGGGGGGGGGTGGGTTAGGTGATTTGGATGACGTTGACGGTTGCCGATGGAGGGATGGGAGAGGGAGGCGGGGGGGAGGTCTGGGAAGGTTGCTGTGGTGCTCGGCGTTTGGGGTGTGTGAGGGGGTTGGGTGGTTGTGCGGGGTGGTGAGGAATTTGGATGAATGATTAGCATGGGGTTTGCGGTTTGTGGTTGGTTGGCTTTGTGTGGTTGAATGGTGGTGGTGTTTTTTTAAATTTATTTCTGCAGAAGGAAAACCCATAGGAGTGAAGCTTCAGTAAAGCCTGTTGTCCCATAGGCACAAAACCCTCTTGTCCCAACCTTCGTATATTTTAAAACTTTAGATACAACAGAGTGTACATCCAGTGAGTTTTAACTCTTTTAAGGAAGTGCGAAATGTAGCTTAAATCTAAGGGCTTAAGAACTAACAGGAAACATGGTTGATTCTATAATGCATAAGGCTATGACCGATAGTTGTGCATGGGTGACAGACACCTGATGAATAGTTCTTTTGGAGTTCACAGAGCGATGATGAATACCTTGACAGGAGGCTGATGTTCACCAGACCGGTGTCCGGCATCCTTGGTATGGCTGACAGAGATTTGATGGGCAGCTCGTTGTTCTGGTATCCACATACTGACGACGGAGTGTAGTGATTGTTGCAAAGCTGGAAGGTTTGAAGAACTCCAGGGCGCAGTACCATTGGTGGCTTCGGCCAGACATGTACAGCTCTATCTTACCTAACAGAAGGCTGGCTTTGGTCAGACCGAAGTCCAGAATCTTTGGCGTGGCTGACAAGAAACTGGTTAACAGCTTGTAGTTTCGGAACCCATATAGCGATGACGGAGTGTTGTGAAAGTTGCAGAGTTGGTAGTTGAAAGGCATTTTATGTTTCTTCTTAAGAGATTTTCCAACATTAATTTTGATGTTCTTTGGAATTGAAAAGAGAAAATATTCAGTCAAAGATTTGAAAAAGAATATAGCATGATTTTAAGGTATAAAAACCAAATTTACATGCAATTAATAACATGACCGGGTTCCTTTACATGTTACTTTAAGTGCGAATAGAGAAAATGTTCAAATAAAATTTGATTTAGTGTGAACCAATGAAGTATAATCCAACATCTCATCCAGCTTTGGAAGTAAAAACAAATGAAACATTTGAAGTTCTATAAAAATCTAGAGGGTTACCAACATCCATGAAACCCTATCCAAGACATTTTTACCACTGTCATATCCACCCAAACTTCATCAAGACTATAATCTCTTTGTTGGCCCACCTTGGAAGGGTCTTGCAGAGGCATTACAAGATTGATTAGTTGCAAAACAGTTTATAATGAGAGTCTTGTGATCTGCAATAAAACCATATTCAAACAACGGCAAAACCATTAGGCAGCAATGCTATTCCATTTATTTTAAGCAAAGCTGAAAAGAAATTCATGATCGTTATTTGATCTTGCGAAATTCATTTTGCACAAATCATTAAAAAAAATTAATCTCGAATGAAACATCATCAAGTTTCCCATAGATAGATTGAATTTGTCATCAATATTGCTATACTTTTTGGATAATGTAGTTTCAGGTACCATAGAAAATTAATTGTTAAATGATCTTTAGAAGAACCAAACAATGTGTAGGCCTTCGAAAAAAATATTAATATTTTTTAATTATATCTTATATGTATAAAACAGAGTGGCATACGTAAGACCGCGCATAATTTGAGAACGGATTGTCTGATTCAAGTTCCTTTTTTATTTTGTTCTCTTCGGCTACGCCCAAGGAACATTTATGAAAAAGAGAAAGTTGGACAAATTTATGGGAAAAATGAAAACTTCAAAAATGATAGATCGTCAATACATTATATATGTTTTTTTTTTTTCATTTTGATCGAGTTATCCTTGACATGGATCGTAGATGACACCTGACATTGCGCAATTTCACAGGTGTCCTTATTGTTCTGCTATTGGTACATTTGATGCTGCTGTCAAATTGCTTTCTGAGCCTTAATTATTAGACTTTGAAGTGCAATAAAGTGTATTATTCGTGAACGATCACTCAAGTTAAACTCATCGTGACATCCATAATTTTGGAGATATTTGTGCAATCAGTGAGGTTCTGCATTCAATTTGATAGCCGTGATAAGTCTGAACTGTCGAAAAATCAAAATAATCCGAATATGTACTTCGGTCTTTTTGGACTATTTTTTTTACTTTTCTTGGCACACGATGAAATGAGCGGATGAAATCAACACTTGCCTTAAGCTTTCGTATATATGACAATTTGTAAAGAAGCTACAGTTCCATCGTTAGTCGTGGAAATGGTTGTGTCTAGTTTTTAAACTGAATTGACGGCGTTCATGATGAATCCGCCTTGTGTCGTTCGATCCCTTCAGTCCGTTGGAGATATAAAGTGCTTATTCGTCCGCGAGTTCCTGATCTAGGAACGTAAGTGCCGAATCCCCATCCAGGAAAGCGAACGTGCGTATTGTTCGTTTGCTTCCGTACAACACGAAAACAGAACAGTACTGAGCTGATAGCTGTCTGATCAGCGTCAGCGTCCAGACTTTCATGTAGCGGTGATTGCTCATGCCAGGCAGTAGTTCCGGTACTGTTGGCTTTTTCTTCCGGTACGTTCACCCACTTGTACCACACGGCTTAGCTTTACAGTGTCCTTTATGGATTCGGCAGCACGTGCGGCCGAATCTGAACTCCCTTATTATGGCCCATCTTGATTCTCTGGAGAGCCCTATAAACCGTTTGCACTTATGAGCTGAAATAAAACATTCTTTGCAAATTGGACTGTCTCCGTTCGATGAAATTGATGCTTATTCGAATCGTTACTGTTTTTTCCGGCTGGATACCTGGCGTATTTATTTTCTTTGATCCTCCTACTTGCTTCCAAATAGGCTTTCCGTCTTGTATCGATGAAGGGTGTAAGATAACGCAAGCTGCTTCCGCGAAAGTTTAAATCCTCTCTCTCTAAAGGTCACCAGGTTGGTGGTCAATAGTGCATGGCAATGCGTTTCCAGCTTATTTTACACACTCATAGAAATTGTAACTGTGACATGAGACGCCTGCATGGGTTGGACGCAGGGACATAATATTACAGTGTTCTTTTGGTGATATGTGAATTTAATTTTACCTAATTTAATTTATCTTTGCCTTTTAAAATACCAAAATTAAAGTATTTTTCCTTACTTGGCTCAGTGTGTCGGTTATTTTGCCTGACATTTTGATTACATTTTTATCAGCAAAGTTATCCACCACTTCTAGAGAAGACGGACCTTCTAATGTTTTGAGCTTGTTGCTACATTTAGCCACGAAAAAGTTATTACCTGTTTTATAGCAATAAAGACACTTTTAGGATGGTTGAGGTTGACACCACAGACTACTCAACGAATAGTTACGAGGAGATAAAAACGAGATAGGAATCGAACCAAGAACACTACCATTATCAGCTCTGCGTCTGCTCCACTGACTAATTTTGATCTGATAATGTGTCTAGTGATTCCTCCATCACGATTATGTTTCCAGCGCTCCATCACGATTATGTTTAAAATAATTCAGCACGACAGCAGAGCCAAAAGTTGTTTTAATTTTCATCTCAGATCAAGTTAAAAGTATTCAACTGTTTATTGCCCGATATCAATATGACAATTGCGTATTTTAAACTGAGAATTTAGTTATTTTACGCTTTGCATCGCAGCCAATATAATCAGTTGAACCATACTGATTAAATATTGTTCATTGTATGCTGTGTGTAAAAAAATACAATGGTTTCAAAAGTTTAACAATTTACAACATTAAAAAAAATAAAAGGAGTTCGTTCGTCATCCCCTACTAATTGAGTGAATTCAAACCATCAGAATTTTTTATGTGCTTAAAAGTTTTACTCAACCAAGAGAACCCAACTAAGAACTTTCAAACTCAATTAGGGATACTTTTTTATTGCCGTGTAGATTAGTTTAAAAAAAATCTTCTCTGCGCTGACTTAGCTGGTGGTGAATATTTTCTCCTTTTTATCGACATGCATGTTATTTACTTTGAACCTTACGTTTTTAAACGGCATCTTGGCAAGATTAGATCAAACATTTTATTTTAATCCTAATCGATTAAACAAAACAATTGTAAGTCTTTCTTGGACAATTATGACTTTTCCTATTTTCCCAACAATCAGCTTTCATTTTCATCCAATATATCTCAATTCGAAGCTCTGGATTGTTTGGAAGAATAATGTCACGTATCAGCGCAGTTTATTCGTGACAGTTTTTATTTTTATTTAGTAATGACAAGATGCCAGATCAGTATCAGACAAGACTTACCCGTTACACGTCATCCTTAAACGGGTAGATGAACTGGAGCTCAACCCTTATGAAAATTTATTTAATTGATAGACTAAAAAGATCGCATTTCATAAATTTATGTCACTTTTTTTCGTTCCGATGCGTTCTATTCTATGTGTTTGTTTGTTTTTGTTTTGTTTCTGAAGGCACCCGAGCAATGGTTGGCGAGCATAACGAAACATACGTGCCAGTGTTGCTAGAAGTATTGTTCACTATCAATCGACAAATTGCTGCAAATTCGCTTGGCAAAAAGCTTCCCGAGCAAGCCAGTGCGTTTCTGTTTGATACTGCAGCGACGTATTGACATTGCATTTGTTGCATTTGCAAGTCACGTGAAAGCAACATCAGGGCAAATAGTTTCAGTCACTGGCCTTAACATATGCTTCGAGAGGCGAAGCAAACCAGAAAGAAGAAAAAGAAGAAAGCAACATCTATATTAGCAAGTCAGCATGTCACTTCATAAAATGGCTGATTATTGCTTTCTGTGTAGCAATTATTTTATCTTATGGCACTGTTTCTAGTCGTAAAACTAATGAATACCTCAGAAATGAATATAAAACCACACGAAGGGCATGAATTTCAACTGTGTCTCGTTTCATGCTAGTTTGACAGCGAGTTGCTAAGCTTAGTCGAAAAAGCTTGCGTGAAGATTGTTTTGCTGAAGTTGACTAGGAAGTAGCTGTAAATAGAAAATAATGTGGTTCAATTTGGGTCTTCCCTTAGCTCAGTCGGTAAAGGCGCAGCTACAAAGCAACACCATGCTGGAGGTGGCTGGGCTCGATTCCCGGTCTGGTCTAGGAATTTTTCGTTAAGGAAAATCTCTCGCCTACCTGGTCATAGCATATGATTATACTTGCCACACAATCATACTAATGGAAAAAAATGGTACTTGGCATCGAAAGCTCTCAATAAATAACTGTGGAAGTGCATTTAGAACACTTAGTTGAGGGTAAGCAATAAGCTTCTTTTGAAAGCAATAAGATTGAAATGCTAAAGAAGAAAGTGGTTCAATTTAAGGGGATAAAATATAGGTTCATCGTCCCACTACGAAATTTAATTGAACGTGAAATTGTTTGGGCTTGCTTGTATGTATATTATATTCTCTTACGTATAAATTCATCTGATAGGGATATATGAGAGACCACCAAAGCACCCGATTGAAGCGATTTGGATGGAGAGAGTGGTAATGCCAACTCTTCATTTCTAAAAGTTTGCGGAGAAAGGGTGGGCGCTTTTCTCCATTTTTTGCGGCATCCTCTTGTTGGATAGCTTGCGTTTTTTTACCAATAGTTCGATTTTGTTGATGGAAAGAAAATCTTCACAATCTCGTGGATACATATGGGTGATGATACAATGACGTGATGAGGACAATCAGTGGTAATTAAAGCTCTATCAAATCAAACGGCAAAGGGTAAATGCACCCTTCTTTTTGGGGAAATGCTCCTTAAACTTTGAAAAAATGCTCCTTAGATGCGTTTGCCCGGTATAATGCAATCGGAGGTATTAACCTTCTGGTTAACGCTTGCCGGGTGTTTTGACGGGTCTTCAGTTTCTTCAAGATTGTATAGTTTTGACGGGTTTTAAGTTTCTGAATTTAAGACCCGTCAAAACGAAATTAAGACTCTTCAAAATGAAATTAAGACTCGTCAAAATTAAATTTAAACCCGTCAAAACTACCTCGAAAATTGCGGAGCGAAGCTCCGCTATACAATATTGAAGAAACTTAAGACCCGTCAAAACAACCGGCAAGCGCTAACCAGAAAGTAAATACCTCCGATTGCATTATACCGGGCAAACGCAACTAAGGAGCATTTTTCCAAAGTTTAAGGAGCATTTCCCCAAAAAGAAGGGTGCATTTACCCTGCTGCCCAAATCAAACAGAGAGAAGAACCCGTTGCTGTCGCACTAATTTTTTGTGCTAAGATGAGTGGTAGCATCATCATACCATCTTAATATGCATTGTACAAAGCTATTTGAACAACGATAATTACACTTATATAATTATAAACGAGATTTAATATAAGCATGGTCTTATCGCTTGCTTATGATGAATCCTTGACCATTCCTGTCTCAACCATCCAACTCCTTGTCATCTATGAGGCGTCGATATGTCGCTTATCTCTCGTTAAATGGACACCATTTCATCTATTCACAATATATGATTGCACTAAATAAATCCCCACATTGTGATTTTTACCAACGACAGCCACTTCAGCTATTGACATTTAGTCTTCCCATGACTAAGTGAAATATATATCATGGAGACTCACACGATTGCTTCAATCTGCTGCAATGGCCTTGACATCTATTCAATTTATCATTGAACTAAGTATGACCACCCAGCTCAATCGTCCGGCACCGATAGAGATATGAAATATTCATTTCAATAAAAATGTTTGCCACCATATCGCACTCCACAATTTAACAGCACAAATATTTCTCAATTGAAAGCGGTGGATCCAACCTCCACCGCCGCCATCGCAGCGGAGACAAACTGAGACTCTATAGCCATCATCATATCGTTGACATCGTACGTCGTTCAGGTCCCATATGTTCAGGCGAAGACTCAGGCTCCATACACTTCTCGAATTAATTGATTGTTCAATTATCTTCGCAAACAGCCTCAATGATTCTTTGCTCTCGATTTTGAATTCAATTGCTCTTATTATCGAGAGGGCACTCGGAAATGCTGCTTTCCGTTTCATTCGGGGCCCTCATTCATTTGTGTTTAGCTCCCCGATCGTCGGTGCCTTCAAGTCGGAGTGGAATTTGCACTTCTACTGCTCTGATGCACATGGTGTCCTATGACATGCGTTTAGATGCAACGAGTGATGTTTAAAATGACATTTTTCTACATTTTAACTCATCTTACTGAATGTTGTTTTTTTATTGTTATACTTACCGATACTCTTAGGTTATCACGCACAAAATGTGTTACTGTAGCTTGCATCCATATCGACAAAATTGCTTGTGGAAGAGTAGACTAGGAAATGGACATAGTTGTTTTAAATAAAGCGTTTGTTAAAATAATGTTTGTTAACTTTATGTTATTTATTCCGATATTAGACCTTCTCTTGGAATTTTTCTGCGAAATCGATTTGACAACTATTTTTATTCTTCATACTCCTGTGAGCACATTGATTAGTATTGATTTGAAAAGATTGGGTTTAAATCAATTTTGGAATTGATTCCACTGGGTTGGGAGTCAGGCACTTTTCAACCCCAGACAAACATACAGAATTCTCATAAGTTGATCATAAAACAATGTTTAACAATTTGTATGATTGATAGTTGAAAGTAGGATGAAGACTTCTCCGGCAGCAGGCCCATTCTAAATGACTTGATTTCTTATACATGATTTGAGTAGGTTTTACACTATACATGTTAAAAAAATCAAGTCGTTTGGTTTGGAAACGAGCTTGAATACAGCTGACATTTACCTATGGTTGACGGCAACAGGTCCTCTGCCGAAGTAGTGCTCCATCTTATTACCACCTGCAACTTTTTTTACCTTCTTTTTCGTTTATACACTACTAGCAGCTGTTCAATTTGCCACACGTCAAAATGCGCTTAACAGACGGTTGTAGTATTTTCGCAACAGAGTTCAATGTGTTATGTTTGTTTGTCTGTGATATAATCGTTTAAAATTTCATCACACGTATGTATTATTTTATAAATTTCATGAAACAAGACACCAATATGAAGAGCCACATCAACAATGATCTATGACATTTTTCCACCGAAGCAAATACTTGATCATTTCACCCGATGTAACCCTCATTAATCCTACAGAGTTAAAGTTGAGGCGGCTTTTCTTAGAAATCAGAGTACAAATCAACCCGCGACATGCCACGATACGAATGAAAACGATAAAATCGACGAATCGAGGCCGAGGTGAAAAAGGATTCAAATATTGTCACATTATTTTGACATGGGACAATCGGGGCCTTATCGGCGAGAGCCGATCTTCCACCCGCGCAAAGCCACAGCAGCAGCAACAGCAAGAGCATCGTAAATTGAACGCTTCCAGCAATAGTTTCGATCGTCGACAGTTGTTTACGGGCCACAATCGACATATGTTTTCACGGAAAATGGGCTTTCCGAGGATTACCCCGTTTATTATCCTCACCGACTCACTAAATGTATGTACCTGTCCTAGCTGAGCCTCTCAGAGACTCAAAGATCCCATTATCTCTAAAAGCGTCCCGTCCCTCCGTGGAGAGTCGACCAAAAAGGAATCAATTAAATTCCCATCTCTTTTCCAATAGTCTAGGTAAAAGTAAAAAGCCAGAGAACTGCTTCTTCACCGGTTTGATTACAATCGAGAAATCATAAATTTCTATGAAATCCATCAAACTGAATGGACAGCTCCTAAAGGGAGTGCAAATGGGAATGGTCAGGACCAATGCAGGGAGTGACGAGCATTTAATTTCAGTTTCTTCCTTGACCTGATGGTGGCAGAGATCTCCGACCAGGATTGACATATGGAATGGAATGATTTTTCCCTTTTTCATCCAGGCACAGCCAGAGAGAATAGCAATTCATGTTTGAGGTTTATCCCTTTCGCCCGGGCAGCCATCAATGTTGTCATCTGTTCATCGATAGATGCGGATGAAGCGGTAACTGCTTTTGGATTTTCGGTCTTTCGAAATTTGCTGTCGCTGTTTTTCTGGGAATCTATTAATTTCGGGAATTGGATTGGATTTTCTCGTCTCGTGCACTTTGATCCGGTGTTTCCGAGTGGATGAATGGAATTTTGCTTTACGACGTTCTGTTGTGTTTTCATTTCAGCAAAGATTGCTACATATATTTATCTCGGAACGGTTTGAACCCAAACAAATTATTTCAAGTGTAACTTAACACAGATAATTGGCGAACCGTGGTATATGGTTGTAATGGTGCTTCCTTTAAGAAAGTGGCAAATCACTTATAATCGATTAAATTTCAAACGCAGTACTTACGTAGGACAATTCGAAATCATTGAGCCTGCACAGTAAAGTGATAACAAACAAACGTATCATGCGGCGTTGGAGAAGGCTTGGAGCGAACTGAATCCCTGCTACCTCGAAACCTGGTGGAAAGCGTTCCAAACGGCTACAGGCGATCATCTTGGCGAAAGGGGGTTATATTGATTACCAATTACTTGATTTTCACCGATTTTTCTGTTGAATCTTGAAATTGATCTTTTTTCGTCAGGCCTATAAAAATATTTTTTCTGAAATGGTTGATAATTTCGGTTGTTTAATTAAAAATAAACAATACCATTAAGCCAAACTCGTCACTGCTGTATCATTGGCATTACATAAAAAGGGGGCTTCAGGCCAATTCCTGGATATTAGTATGTGCCTGCGAAAGACAGATTCAATGTAGAGTCCCTCAGGAAACAGCAAATGCCGAAATTCCTTAAGAAATACATGATTTGGCAGACAATTCATGCGGAGAACGGAGTTAACCTTTCATAAAAACTGCAATCGTAAATAGCCAAATTTACATGAGTGTCTGAAGAAATGACTGTTTCCATTCCTCAGATCCCACAAGGTTGTTATGATTTTTCTATCTTCTTGTTGCTACTCCAAGGACGTTTTGGAGCGGAGCAAAACTAATTAAGCCAACGTAGTGCCGAAGGATCTGAGTTCCCCAAACACCGAATTCTTAATTTCCCTAATATACTGGGTTATAATGAAGCACGAACTTCGGAGGCATCCAAAGGAAATGTTGGTTTGGTTTGGTTGAAAGCAGATAAGTTTGTTGTACAAAACCTTATGAGCGAAGCTAAGAAGCAAGTTTGAGCCTTTGGATTTGGTTAAGAAGGACAGTGAAATAAAGGTACGTCAACCAAGGTTATATAATATTTGTCATTCGCTGAAAGCTTCATGACAATCGGTAAAGGTGTTTGTTATTGGCGAATATTTTGACTTTTTACTCTAAATATTTTCTTATTTCTTATTTTCATTTTTACTTGCATTATTTTCGAACCGGTTTTGACGCTTTTTCAACAAGGTTTTGCCTGCTCTCAACTTAGTATTTGATAAATGCTTCCACAATTATTAATTTGAGAGATTTTTAAGCCAAACAATAATGCATATATGTGTATATTGTGTGGCAATCACAATTATACTCTTTGCCCAGGGAAGTCGAGAAAATGTCCAGCCCTGATAATTGCTCCAACAGGACCGAGAATCGAACCCATCGCCTCCGGATTGGTAAACCGTGCACCTCCCGACTGAGCTATCTAAGGTTCCGTAGATAGTTCTAAGTGATGCAATTATACCGTGGACACCTTTTAAAAAAGTTTCTTTGTCGCAAATGAACACCAAATAACCATGAATTTTAACAAGCGCGTAAAATTTCTCCTCGTTTAATTACAAGCCAAAAGATGCGTAAACTGCGGAATGGATTACAATTTTGTAAACTGCGGAATGGTTTACAATTGTTCATGCGCCATACAACAATGTTTGCAATCTTTCATACAATAGGCTAGATTTAGACGTCATTTGGCTAAAATTTACATGAAATATCCCATTATTTTCTGCCAGATCTAGAATTCCCTTTATGTGCATAAGATAACGCAAAAAGTTCAATGTTGCATTTGATCTGTGAACCTAAAGAACATTGTTGCTCAATGAAAGGACAAGAGTCTCCTTTTGGCCCCCCTCTGTCCTCGCAACTGTCCATTCCCCTTACAAAAGTTCCCATTGACAGCAGTTCAGATGAGGTGTTTAATTGCAAGCGTTTACTCCCGTCAACAGCTGCAATTCACAGCCTTCCTGCCTCGCTGACTAATGAGCATATTTATGCAGTTTACCAATCGTATAAAGTCAAGCTAAACAAACTTGTACAAATTAATATTTATCAAATTGACAAGTGTGAAGCGGACAAGCACCGATTTTGCGCAAATTATCATCGCTCGCGCTTCCCTCAGACGGAACGTGAACAAGAATGCTCGTTTTCGTCAACTCTTACGAGAGCCAATAAAATGCGAAGAAAAATGCTCGCCTGTCAAAGACGACGACCGTAACGATGATCGCCATCTCTTTCCCTGGTCGCGTCAACGTTGAATGGGTTCGACGCGTGGAGTGAGGTGTCAGCACGTACAGGAGTAGGACCAGCGAGCAGGAACTGAACAAGTTTGTCGTGGCGAGGTGATAAAAGAGAAATAATAAATGTTCGAAATCAAGTGTGCGATAATAAATCAACGGTTTTAATTCACAGTGAACAAACACCGTGACACAGAAACAAGACCATCCAGGCGACTGAAGTAGTTAACAACTCTGCTTTGCCGGGTTACAATCCGCAGAACTTAGTTAATGACTACCCGAAGCGGAAATAACTTTCAGTTGACCTAAATGACTCTCTAATGGATCTTCCTCAAATCATCTAGTTTGGTGAAATCGAGGAGGAGTACTCCAAGAGAAAAAAAAATGAACAATCCTAACGAAACAGAGAAGTAATCAGCTGTCTGAAATCTGATTCCATCAATCCAATCAAATATAAATCGATATTTATATCTTAATGTGGTCTGACTCTAAGTATTACTGGTGGTTTCATCGCGTGTCTCACATTCGATACGCTTTTGACGGTTGGTCGCCAGGTTCCAGAAATTCAACCAAACCTGAGACCACAAAAAAAATGAAAAGATCCAATTCAAGCTGCAGAAAATGCTAACAGCTTCGTGGAAGAATGAGTTCTCTTACGCATCCTTCACCCACTTCGGATGCGATCACGAAAGCGACACAAAAATTGAATAAGTGAATTGAAGTTTATCAAACGATCTCACAAACATTTTTTTTCTTGGCAAACAAAAACAAGAACCTGATTTCTCGAATATGGCCAACGCTTTCGTTTCTCGCCCATCAATCGTCTAGTTAACCCGTCAAACCACAGGCAACAACACGAGGCTTGTTTTCTCTTTCTTCTTGCTCAAAAGCCTTTGACTGGGAATAGATGAAGAAAAAATGATTCCTAAAAGATGAAAAATTGGGCATCATATTAACGATTACTCGCTTCCAGCCCCCAGCCGCCACGGGACACAGCTTTTCTTAACAATCATCCGCAGCTCATCTCCATCTCAGTTCTTTGCCTGCAATCTCCTGTGTGTGTGAAGGTATGCTCCCATCGACTAATTGACAAATCACTCTCTCACTTGATTCATTTGAATCTTGATAAGTCCAGTAACGTAACGAATTAGGCACCTTTCGATTTCTTGGCTCGTCTTGCTTGCGTCTTTCGCGAGCTTTTGAAACCACAAACTAACCGGAGATCAAAATCTGGCCTCAGCCACTTGGGCGAATTAATCTTCCGTAATTCGAAGGTTCTTTAGAATTAATTTCTGGTTTGATGCTCATTAAATTGCCATGCCGGAGCGATCATTGTTGAGCTTCCACAGTGGAACTAATGTATGTTTACCTTTGTTGTGTAGGATAATTGAATCTGAATTTTTCGGTTCTAAATTGTTCTCCTGAAACGGAAGCCTGCGGTTTGAAAGATATGCAATAGGTTTGCTTGATAGGTAAAGGAGCGGCTACAAAGCATTGCCTTGTTAGAGCAGGCTGGGTTCGTTTTCTGGTTGGGTGTTGGAAAATTTTTTAACTCCCTGGACAGAAGGTGTGATTGAAATTGGCATTATTGTTAACTGTTGGGAACCGAAAATAATCCATTAATGCAATAACCAATCAGTTTCGAATGCCACGCGGCAAAAAAAAAACTTGAAGCAGAAGTTAGTTCGGGCTAAAGTTGAAGTTGAACAGAAGAGATCACGCTTATTTTGAGATCGACTCCATATAAGTGAAATATTTATTCATCGAAATGAATATTATTTATTTATTTAAAAAGCAATACGAAGCGAATTTTTTTAAATCGCTCTCGATTCTTCGAATTCTTGTACTAAATGGACACGTTTATGATCTTCCTGATCGGTCAAAATTTATAAACACCAACGAAACCTGTGTGTCCCAAATAAGTTTACTTTCAATTATTTACAAAGTTCAGTCATCAAAGCTTACTTCCCTTAATTCAAATCAGCGTTTAATTGGATCAGTGTTGGAGAATTACTTTTTGACAGCTTCTTTTTTGTGGTTCTCCAACGTTTCTGAGTCAAATTTAGTCAGACAAGTGAACTAATTAATTTGTCTGCCTTATGAACACTGCTCCAGAAAGTATGGACGGAGCTCAATTTTCCGTCAAAACAAAAAATTTTTTTTTGCATTTGACTTCATCAGAAACACTGAAAATATTAGCCACGAGCAACAGGTCAACTCATTTCAAACGGAATTCGAACATTTTAACGCGAGACTTGGCAAAAACAAATGATGATTCGGAAAGCTTCGTTCAGAGGGCGCACCTAACTTTGCAGAACTTTCCAATTTGGAATGAAGGCCAGCGGAGTGTTGCTAAGACCCATGCCGGAAACTCTGCACAAGGCTGCTAACGTAATACCGGTGCTGTCTCCTTTATGATGAGACCTACATTAAAGCGGATTCTAAACAATTGCCGGGGTAGGATTATTTCACGGGTAACGACAAGTTTGCTGTGGATGACCATTTCAAATAGAAAGAGCTTTTGACATTCCCTTGAAAGTACTTGTTTAGGAAGGCCATGTACACTTGTGGAAAACGGAGTAATCCCAAGGCCATGAACATGAGCAAAGGCACCTTAAACGATGAGATTTACAAAACTGAGTGCCTTCAAAAACGGCCTTTACCACTTTTGAGATAGCTCGTTCGAAAACTGTTGTGTTGGTCCAATATGTCTTCATGCCATTGCTCCAAATCCGCGAAGTAGTGGCATGCGACTAATTCTAAACATTTTTTACTGAAATACATGAACCAAACTGTCCTGAACTTTTTCCGATCGAAAACTATTGGGCCATGATGAAACGCGAACGCCAGTAGACCAGCAGAGAGGCAAAGGATGAAAAGAAAATGACGAGAAAGTGGATAAAAACATTATCAGAATCCCGAGAAAAATATCCTACTAGAGAAATTTCATGAATTTTAATACCCATATTGCCAGGGTTTTCTTTTAAATATGTTTATGGCCATTCTAGGCCCCACGAGAACCTGTTTCGGAACGACTGGTTTGAGGACAAATCATCAGATGGACACTAAACATTGAGAAATATACTATTGGTGAAATTTCTTGAATTTTGATACCCATATTGCCAGGGTTTTCTACTGAAAATGTTCATGGCCACTCGAGGCCCCACGGGAACCTGTTACAGAATGGCCGTTCCAGGAACAAGTTGACATATGGACCACAATAGAATAGAAATAGTTTCTGGAATTGTTCCAAAGATTTTGACATCCATTCCTCGAAATTCAATAAATTTTCCGAAATTGTGTCTCCGTACCGGAACACAGCCCCGGAAACCCGGATTTACAGGAACCAGATGAACTCAAATTGTCATTGCTCATAATGTCCCTGAATTGAATGAGTTTTTGAATCTAACGGTACCAAAATAGTTAATATCGGTCAATATTTGCCAGGTTATAATCATTTGAATTTGGTGAGTACCCGGGTACCCTGTCGATCACATAAGGGTTAACGAAACCACACTGCTGCGTTATGGATGACGAGACACATGTAAAGGCTGATTCAACCAGATTCCAGGAAACCTGTCCAGGAAACTGTTGAAGATAAGTGTGATGTTCCCGAGAACCTTTGGACACAGAAAATGTCGAAGTTCTCCAAACAGTGCTTAATTTGGTAAGTGATTTGTACTTGTGGAAAGCGGAGTTCACCTTTCGTGACTGCGGCTTCTCTCTTTCCTGAAGGCTCACGACGATCCGACGATCTTCTGGCCGGATTTGGCATCATGTCACTACACGAAGGACGTAGTGGGGGGGGAGGGGGGGATTGGTTTTGGTTTGGGGGGGGGGGAACACCCCCCCCCACACGGGGGTGCGGCGCGCATATATATTTTTTTATGTGGGAGCGCACCTTATAAACTAAAAGTGTGTTGTGGAGAGGAGAGAAGAGGAAGAGAGGGGGTGGTTGGGAAAAAAGTGAGGGGGTGTGGGGGGGAATATAAGTGTGGGTGGGGGTGGGGTGTTGGGGAAAGAAAAAAAATAAATTAAAAAAAAAATATCTTTTTTTGTTTTTTTTTTTTTTGTGACTACTTTGTATGATGTATGATATGTACTACCACCCATTGTAGCACGGAAACTAAGTCCGACAGCAATGGGCTCTCCTCTCTGTTAGACTTGATCAAGCTTTAATAACCACTGATTATCCTAATCATGCCGTTGTATGAAGGGCCAAAAAGGGGTTGGGTGGATCGATATGCAACATCACTTATACGTATCCACAGGGATATAAAGAATCTCCTTCCAACAACAAGATTGAACAATTGGTCAAAAGAGCAAGCTATCTAACATGAGGATGCCCCAATGGGCGGGGAGAAGAGCCCGCCCTCTATTCACAAACTGTGAGCAATGGGGAGTTGGCATTCCCACTCTCCCCATCCAGAGTGCTTCAATCGGGTGCCCTGATGGTCCCTCCCATTCCCATGAAATATTTATATAATGGTGTATATATTTATGTAAATGAAAAATACTACAACCATTCGTAGCTGTAATATATGATCATCATTCGGTTGATCCTGAAATGCAAGAAATGTTGTAAAATATTAAAGTGTAGCGTTCTGTGGTTAACGTTTTCGTTCGTTTTCAGCGATAGCAGCATTTCACCAAAATCTTGATTTTAGGTATCCTGAAAAAGTTTATTAAATCTATTGAAATTTTACAAAACTAACATTTATACATTTTAATTTACTGTTGCCCTGGTCACAATTTTCTACTTGATGCTGATTTTATAACAGCAATCTGCTTTTATTTTTGCTGACCTAATATTTATTGCTACCGAGTTAGAAATAGGAAGATTTAACTGGAAGGGAGTTAAAGATAAATGGGCAAAAAAACAATAAGTAATATTTAAATCATCAATAAAGTCAAATCAATAAAACAATACATATTGCCAAATATAATGATGGTGTAAGTTATGATAAAGTAATGACAAAGAATGAAATGTAAAATCAAACACTAGCCAAATGGCACACAGCGAATCAGATCAGCTCAGAATTGGTAAAAAGTCCATTTGCAAACCGGAAATGAAAAATACATTCAGCAATAAGTGCAAAAGCCTACCACAGATTCCGTAATTTTCAAAAGCCTACCACAGCAGTAATTTTCTGCGTTTTATATTGGACATATATGCAACGCTAGATGTCGTAAATTGAAGGTATGTTTCGTGTTTAAGCCAGATACGGCCTAAATCAGGTTTGTTGTTTGAAAATGGGAAGGTCATGCTTTTATGGAAAAAAATGGTGGTTGTAAAAAATATACTTATATAATAATTTTAATACGGCTATTGGTGCCTCTTGTGGGGGTGTTAAATTTTTGAAAAACTAAAAATAGAAAAAATTCCAATGGGAAAATTTGAAAAAAAAGTTGTTCACGTGGCAGCGTAAAATAATAAAAAAAAAAAACGAAAAAAATTTTGGGAAAAAATTTTTATTTGGGTAAGAGCACTGCCTAAAAAAAAAAACAAAAAAAATAAAAAAAAAAAAAAAAAAATGTTCGAGAAGCGAACTTTGCCGGCCACCGAAGGTCTTTCTTCGCTGCTGTTAAGCAGCCACCGAAAAGCACTCAATCCGTTTTTAGTCGACCGCACACGAAATGCTAACCGAGGGGGCAAGGTTCTGGGTAAAAAACTACCACGTCTTCAGCAACAGATTGAAAAAAGGAGCACTACCAATGTCTCACTAGACGGATACCGCACCGAAAACCGATTTGCACAGAGATAGCACACAGGGGATGGATATAATGACCCGGGATGTGATATCGACAACGAATGACCGACCACGCGTCTGTTTCGATTCGTTTGTTATACTGAACTGGGTTGATGTATTTACAAAATGTACAACTAGGGTTATGAATTTTATTATTCGTCCATGATCGTTGATAGCCGATCGATGGACCGATGATACTTGCGGATTCGTGCTCTCGTTTTCCTCTCTCGTTTGGCTGTAGGGTGTTGTGTGGTACGATAACGGTTGTTGTGGGCTCCGTCTCGAACATTCCGGCCACCTTGAAACTCGGAGGTGTTTCAATTTACAATCCACGAGTTCACGGTATAGCTGGTTGTAAGTCGGGTGCACTCCGAGCAGGTATCACTTCCGGGTTGTTCTACCTGGAGCACTGATGATTTCAGATGCTTGGGTTTGGTGATGGAAGAAGGGCCACCTTGGCCACAGCGCGTACAATGTCCTTCCCTGGTGCAGTTCGTAGTGTAATAACTCGAACAACACCGTCCTTTCCTGGATGTAGTTTGATGATTCGCCCGAGCGGCCAATTGGCGGGAGGAATGTTATCCTCCTTGATGACGACGATACGGCCAAGTTCCACAGCGACAGGTGGCTTGCAGCCTTTCGTAGCTCGTGACTGTAGTTGCTGCAAATACTCCGGATACCAACGAGCCCAAATGTTCTGGAGATGCTTTTGGGCTAGCTCGTACGACTGCAGACGGTTGTCAGGAACTCCACGTAGATCAGTTTCCGGAATTGATTGCATGTTGGATCCAACAAGAAAATGACCTGGTGTCAGGACTTCCAGATCAGACGGCTCGCTTGACATCGACGATATCGGACGGGAATTCAGGCACATCTCGACCTGGGCCAGCAGCGTAACCATTTGTTCGTAGGCAATGGTGGTATTACCTACTGTTTTCAGTAGGTGCTTTTTCGTGGACTTCACCGCGGCCTCCCACAGGCCTCCAAAATGTGGTGCCCGCGGGGGAATGAATTTCCAACTGATTTCGTTCTCGGAACACCAGTTGAAGATCCTGTCTCGATCGGCTTGATCTGTCTTGAGCATTCGATAGATCCGGTTTAGTGCATGAGATGCACCCTTGAATGTGGTAGCGTTGTCCGAATGCAGTTCTGCGATTTTTCCTCTGCGGGCGACAACACGGCGTAGAGCTGCTAGGAATGCTGCCGTAGTAAGGTCACTCACTAGTTCGATGTGTACCGCCTTCGTTGAAAAGCAGACGAACACCGCTATGTACGCTTTCGTTGGTGAGCGGTTGCGGACGGTTGACTTTATGAAGAACGGTCCACAGTAATCGACGCCGCAGATGGAAAACGGTCGAGTTGGTGAGACTCGGGATGCCGGGAAATCTGCTGTGCTCTGCTGGACTAGTGTGGGCTTGCTACGAAAGCAAGTGTGACAATGGTGGAAGACGGATTTCGATAGATTTCTGCCGCCCAGAATCCAGAATTTCTGACGGAGAGTTGCTAGCAGGAGTTGAGGGCCTGCGTGCAGTAGCTTTAAATGAAAGTAACTAGCCAGCAGAGTCGATAGCGGATGTTTAGCAGATAGCACGACGGGGTGTTTCACAAAATCGGAGAGCGCGGAGTTCCTTAGCCGGCCACCAACACGGATGAGATTGTCCTGGTCGATGAATGGGCTCAGCCATTTCAAAGCAGATGACTTGGTGATTCTTTCCCCGTTGGCTAAATCGGAGATTTCTTCAGGAAACGACTGATGTTGAGCTAGGCGACACAGCCGAAGTTCTGAAAATTGAAGTTCTACTGTGGTGAGTGGAGGAATTGGCTGGGTTTGATTGATGATGGTGCAGTTCACCGTATCGGCACGGCGCAATCTTGCACGTTCTCGTAGAGTACGTATGTAGCGTAGACAGAATGCTGTAACACGACGAAGCTTGGAGAAACTAGAGTAAGTAGCGAGAAAACAAATCACTGCAGAAGTCGACTTGCACGACGGCCATCGCAACAAGTGGTATCTTGCGAATTTCTTCAACGGTTGCTCCTGTTTCTTCTTCTGATGCATTGTGATTCGGCCAGAATTGTGGAGAACGTGATAACCATTCAGGACCGTTCCACCAACGCTTGCATTGTAGAAGATCTACTGGATTCAGCCCTCGTGAGATATCATCCGCAGGGTTGTCGACTCCAGGGATGTGTTTCCAGAGTTTCACGTCTGTGGTATGCTGTATTTGAGCCACTCGATCTTGCTGCAAATGCCTTCCAGCGGCTCGGAGTTGATTGTAGCCATTGAAGGACGGTGGTGGAATCCGTCCAGAAGAAGGCAGTGGCTGATATCTTCAAAGCAGAATTCACCTTCTGGAAGAGCTGTGTCGATAATCTTGCAGCACAAAGTTCCAGTCGAGCTATCGAATGACGACTAGACAACGGTGCAACCTTGGATTTTGCTGTCAACAGTTGAATTGACACTGCGTTTCTAGTTTCAGATCGCACGTAGCAGCAGGTCCCATAAGCTCCCTTGGAGGCGTCGGCGAAAAAATGAAGTTGGATGTTAACGGCGTTAGGTACCGAAACGTATCGTGGAACACGAACCTCGCTCAATATGTGTAGCATAGAATGAAACTCTTTCCATTCTTCCTGAAATTTGAGCGGGAGTGCGCTATCCCATTCGCAAGCTTCACCCTTTTGCTTCAAAGCCCATAATCGCTGCATAAATAATTTTGCAACCATGATTGTTGGCCCTACGAGACCAAGCGGATCGAAGATTTGAGCGATGTAGGACATCACCTTGCGTTTTGTCAGGACCGAGGCCGGAAGTGATATCTGAACCTTTGAATCGAAGTACATCTTTAGATGGTTCCCAGACGAGACCGAGAGTTGAAATTGCTTGCTCGTCTTGAAGGTCAT
>JAHHFK020001383.1:0-88311 GCA_024533555.2 Aedes koreicus
CGGGCGGTCAACCATGCTCATGCTCACTACGATTAAGAGTCTTCCAACCAATAACCAGAAACCAATGTTTAAAATCGAATTTTCAACAAAAATATATTTTCGTGATATCTATTCTACAAGATTTGCTTTTCCAAACATTTTTCATTGATCGAATGATTTTGGAAATAAATTGTTGATTGTACATTTCTGCTGCACAAAAGAACGAGGAGTGATTAAAAGAAGAAGAAAATAATAACTATGCACTTTTAGCTTCCAATGCCAGCTTTAGTGCGGACGGGATAGCAATTCGTGTTAACAGTTACATTGTGATTAAAAGGAAGGACGAGCAGTAGGAAAAATGAAGTAAAAAAAAAATGATAACAAAATTTAAATACTCAGGGTCCTAGACTCTGACAGCATACAATATTCGAAGGAACTAAAACTTGTTTGTACAAACAATTTCTTAACTTTACACTAGTCTGATTTTAATATTTTTTCTCCCATTGGTTTTCTCCATATTGGTCTTTTTGTCCCTTCTAATTATTCGGTCCTTTGCCCATTCGAGTTTTTGTCTTCATTTGACCTTTTTTAACCCCTTCTCTTATTCAACCTTTTGCCCATTCGACCTTTTGCTCCCCTTACATTCTTTCGACCTTTTGTACCTTTTGACCTTTCGTAATTCGACGTTATGTCATATGACCTGTCCTGTAACCTTCGACCCAGCTTGACGAATAGGCATAATGTCTGTATGTAATTTAATGTGTCGGTGTGTATGTGTGCATGCATATCTGTGAGGTGGTAGGACAAGTGGTTGAAAGACAAAAGGCGAATAGGCAAAAAGACGAATGGGCAAAGTCGTACAGCCCAAAGAAGGGCTGAAAATCGAGGAGTTGAAAGTGACGAATGAACAAATTTAGAAGAGAAAGGAGATAGACAAGATATTGCTCTAAGAGAAGACGAAAGGACAAAGGAAGAAGGAGGGTCTGGGGGTGTTGACTTTTTAGAACTAGTGGACTTGAGGCAAAATTAACTTTCACTTATTTCTCATCGTCTTTGAGGAGACATTTCCGAACGGCTTCGATTCTCATCTACAAACTGTTTCAAAGTTTGTTTTAGCGCTCATGGGTCAATAAATTATCTCGAAAAACCTCCTGATGTTCTACAGGATAAACCAGTGCTTTCACTATATCCTGACCTCATTTTTACATCTGTACGGCTTGACACCATCTACGGTGCTCTAAACCGACATTGAGTCGAGATCTTGATATCTGCATTCTCAACAGTAGTTCGGTGTTTTGATCGATTTAATAATGGCATTATAAAGGGTGTTTCGATCAAAATTTGGTCGACTTAAACTTGACGCATTTCCTTTCGTCGTGCATTAAACAATTTTGCACACTCCTCATTTTGAAGATGTGTGGGTGTAGCATCATGCCTCTAACTGGGTGTAGCATCATGCCAAACTGGCGTTCTGTGGCGAACAAAATCTTATGGCAGGTGTTAAACGAAAGACCCGGCAATTCGCATTCGGTAAAAAGGAAGCTTAGCTGAATATTTCTCCTGTATTCTGTATTAACTGAACTTGAAAAAGAAAAATAATTTGACTTGTTAATAAAAACTTTGATCGACTCACACACATTACTGTTTGACCAAATTTTTATCGGAACACCCTTTAGTACCTTCATTGATATCTTATAGCATTTCTACGAGATCAACGGTTTGATCAACGGTGACCGGCGAAAAAAGCCGTATGTAAGAAAATCACTTTTTATTAGTCCTGTACATATCGGAACCTTTCTATTCACACATGCTCAGTTTTCGTTGGATCCATTTTTCACACATACATTCCAGTATATTCGTTAATTTCAATTTACCGCTGACGGAATACTTAATTATCTTCTGTTTGAGTAGAATCCGCTGGTTAACCCCCCGTTAATCACTGCTTGGACGTTTCGTTGTTTACATCCGCCTCAAATCTCTGCCGCAAGTCGAAAAAGTAGACATGTTGAGTACACCGGAAGTGATTCTAAAGCGATTAACATGGGTATAGCAACAAAATTTCGGAAATCTGATCGTGCGTGATTGCAATCGGAACCATACCCAGCACGCAGTTACCGAGAGAGTTGGAGTGAGCCGTGGTATAGTTCAGAAGATTTTTCTTGAGCACCATATGCTTGGAAGTGTTGCTGATCTGCCGGGACGTGGACGAAAACGTAAAACGGATCACCGAGAGGACCGCCAAATCATCCGAGAGATCAAGAAAAATCCGACAAATGAAAGAGAAGCAGAAGCTACCGATTTCGGATCACGTTATCCGTCAACGCATCGATGAGCAAGGGTTGAAAAGCCATTTTGCCCGGAAGCGACCATTCCTCAGCCGGACTAACAAGGAAAAACGGTTCCAATTTGCCAGAACCCACATAACTAAGCCGCTGGAGTTCTGGAAACGTGTTGTGTGATCGGACGAATCCAAGTTTGAGCTGTTCAACAAGAAACGGTGGCAAAGAATATGGCGCAGAAGTGATGAAGGACTGCAGGATAGGCATCTCCAGCCAACCATGAAGCACGGTGAAGGTAATATTATAGTCTGGAGCTGCTTTTCGTGGTTTGAAGTGAGTAATCTGGCCCTAATCAATGGGATCATGACAGCAGAAGGCTATATTGATATTCTGTGGAATCTGGAGGAGTCATTGCTAAAAATGGGGTTGGAAGGCAACTACACCTTTCAGCAAGATAATGATCCCAAGCATACGGCCCAGAAAACGCTCGCCTTTTTCCTATCCTGTCGTATCAAACCCTTAGAATGGCCACCCTACAGCTCTGACTTGAACCCAATGGAGAATCTTTGGGTGATTCTCGATAATAGAGTGGAAAAAAACAGACGTAACCAACAAACAAACGTATCATGCGGCGTTGGAGAAGGCTTGGAACGAACCGGATCCCTGCTACCTCAGAAACCTGGTCGAAAGCATGCCAAAACGGCTACAGGCGATCATCATGGCAAAAGGGGGTCGTATTGATTACTAATTAGTTGATTTTCACCGATTTTTCTGTTGAATTTTGAAATTGATCTTTTTTTTCGTCATACCCTATAAAACTAGTTTTCTTCTGATATGGTTGATAATTTTTGTTTGTGTAATAAAAAAAAACATTACCAGTAAGCCAAACCAAATTTCCATGTGTATCTTTTGACAAGATGTATCACAACGCCCAGCTCGTTTGCAAATCTATGACTTTTGTAAACATTTACAAATTCATTACCGTATGATATTTTTTTTTTCGCCGGTCACTGTAGTTGTAATGTGGCCAACTTTTCGCGAGAAGCGGGTCTACGATAATGAAGGTTTTCGGCGAAACGTTCAATGAAAGTGGGTATGACTTACTCACTCGGTGACTCTCCCACAACCAGGGCCCGGCAAAGTCAACGTCAATTGATAATTGTCAAGCGACGATGAAGCTGTTCACCATCAATATCAAACGATAGTCAAGCTCTTTCTTTTCGAGCATATCCCATATCAACATCTATAGAACCCCTTTCGATCTGTTTTCATGCTGTTTGTTTTTGATTGCTTGGTGTTCAGTTAATTTTTCACAGTTAAATGAAGTTATCACCGTATTGCAATGAAGTAGGTAGGCTGAATCGAAACACCGTAGCTTCGGATCACTGCCATTATTTGATCTTTCAAAAATGCCGCGGTCTGTCTCTCTTTTATTTAGATGACCCCTGAATGGAATAAAAATGATATTGACCACGTATTGAAGGAGATTTAATTTTTAGTTTTTGCAACTATTTCGGACATTATTAAAATTTAGGCATCATTGAGTGCATTAGCATCTTGAATCGGAATTATGTACTAACAAGTTGATTCAAATTTAGGTTTGAGTGATAAACCCAAAATAGAAGTATATACTGAGTTCATTCCTATATTACTTCCTCGTTTTCTACTACCGTGAATACCATTACACCGATAAGTCCATTTTCCCGACCCTCGTCAAGAAAAAGTGAGATTAAACTTCCGAAGATATTGGGGTCAATTCTGACCCAGGGCGCAACTTCAATGTACACTATCTCTTTTGTTTTTAAACCAATCGGGCTGAAATCTTCTGACTTTTAATATTTTACGGAATCCTTCATTTGAGCATAAACATGTTTTTTTAAAAACAGTTTAAGTTGGTTGCACAAAAAAAATGACACATCACACTAGTGCCAATATTGACTCGGATTTCACCCGTTCGTAGAATTTCGAAATTTTACCTTAGAGTCAATGTTTATGCACCATTTGAAAGGGTCTGGTCTCAAAAATGCAATGAATGAAAAACTGGTTCCTGTAACACTGTCCCCAGGGAATCTGCTACAAAGGGAAGGAAGATTTAGTTTCGCTGTGTTAACGGAAATGCATATAAAACGTTCCAGACTCATTGTTGAGGGGTGTGGAAGTAACGTTAAGCTCCCCTTAACGGCTAAACGAACTACAACGGAGGAAGCGCCATACGGCGCGGGATCCGCCAGGAAGCCGTAAGCAGTCGTGACATGGGCAACAGGGACGATCTGGGGTAATGCTGCACTCCCAGACGTTCCAACCTCAGTCTTGGCCCTGGCTTTCTCGATCGGAGGAGGGACCATAAGACGCGAGGTTCGGCAGGTACCGTAAGTGGTCGGGTAGGGAAATCGCGGACGATCTGGACGGACCACCAGACGTCCCGAACCCTGCTTGGATCCAGGAGCATCTCGATCGAATCAGCGTCAGTTCGGCGAAGCTAACTACTAAAGACCTATGTAGTTAGACATAGTGGGTGCGCAAAGCACACTAGCCCCCTCCCTGAAGTAATACCGAAAGGTGGTTCCGCGGAGACACGGGTGGATTTTTAGTGGGTAATCCCGTCTAAAAAAAAAAGACTCATTGTTGAGAATTTGCATATTCAGCAAAGTTTCTCATTGCGTAACGAATCGTCTTTAGATATTATCACATAAGTTCCAAACCGTGCTGCAGAGATGGCGCTGCAGTCTATCTTAACCTAATGAAGCTCTAGATAGTTACCGTCTTCGGAAAAGTTGTTTGGAATATAAAATGTTGTCATTTTACATTATCATATTAATTCCAGATTTTGCCGCAGAGATGGCGCGGCAGTCTATCTTTGTCAAATTAAGCTTTAGAGAGTTGCCGTTTTAGGTTAACCTGCAAGGTATTGAAGCTTCAGAGAGCTACCGTCTCCGAAATTTTTTATATGTATGCCATTTTTCGTCTTTTGACATCATCAGATTAGTTCTAGTACAGAGAACACACATCTAAGTTAGAACAAAATGTCTTCAAAAAACTGTGTACGAATTCAAATCAAAATACGTTATACCTCGTTGAAAAAACTCTAACGCCTCCAAATGACTGCATTTTGTATACTGAACACCATTCATTTGGCACAGATAAAATGAAACACCATCTCTGCGGCGAAATCAGAGAACATGATATTGACAAAAGGCGACATATTACATACCAAAAAAACTAAGACGGCAGCTCTCACAAGCTTCAATTGACAATCATAGACTACAGCTCCATCTCTGTTGAAAGATCTGGAACTAATATGATTACGACAAATGTCACAATGAGAAACGTTGCCGTAGATGGCAACTCTCTAGAGTTTCATTTGTCAAACATAGACTGCAGCGCCATCTGTGCTGAAAGATCTGGAACTAATATGATTTCGTCAAAAGACGACAAATGTCACAATGAGAAACTTTGCCTATGATGGAAACTTTATTTGTCAAAGATATACTGTAGCGCCATCTCTGCGGCAAGATCTGAAACTAATATGACAAGACGACAAATGACACACTGAAAGACTTTGCCGAAGACGGGCACTCTCTAGCGCTTCATTTGGAAAATATAGACTGCAACGCCATCTCAGCGGCAAGATCTGGAACTTATCTGATAATGACAAAACACGAAAAATGACATAATAAGAAACTTTTCTCAAAGTGGCAACACTCTAGCGCTTCATTTGGCAAAGATAAACTGCAGCGCCATCTTTGCGGCCAGATCTGGAACTACAACAAGTCTGGAATGTTTTGTGAATGCCGAAGACGGGCACTCTCTAGCGCTTCATTTGGAAAATATAGACTGCAACGCCATCTCAGCGGCAAGATCTGGAACTTATCTGATAATGACAAAACACGAAAAATGACATAATAAGAAACTTTTCTCAAAGTGGCAACACTCTAGCGCTTCATTTGGCAAAGATAATCTGCTCACACATAGAAATCAAAACCACCTTCCCTTTGTAGCAGATTCCCGGTGGCCAATGTTACTGGAACCAGGTTTTTCCACCACCAATGCATTTTTGAGACCATGACTTTTCAAATGGGGTGCAGCATTGTGTCTAGTGAAATTTCATAATTCTAGAAAGGGTTGAAATCAGGTCAATATTGACCCTGATGTCTTATGTGTCCGTTTTTTTTTTAATATCCGAGGAAGGTTAACATTAGCAGTTCTTCCGAAGGAAAACACAATACCACTCTGGAAAACTGACCAAATTTAAAAAAAAAAAAGATCGTGAGTTTTGGATGGTCCTGGAGAGTCCATTTTACCGATTTTTCGATACAAACTTACACTCAGTAGCAAAAATAAAAGCCGAGTAAAATTTTGCTTCCAAAAAATGCCATTTTCAACCATCTGTAACTTTGTCAATTATAAATATTTTTGACTGAAAATTTGACAAAATTATAACCAATGTATAGACCTTATTTGACCAAAATTTCATGTTGATAGAGTTTATAAATTTGAAGTTTTCATAACATATGTGAAAAAAGTCGTTTTTGAACATACCAATTTCAAAAATCCGTATTTCTGTGAAAATACGTTTTTTAGAAGCAAAATTTTGCTCGGCTTTTTTTTGCTACTGAGTGTATAGAAGGAACTACGAAATACGTAACGACGCGACGCAAGACTATAGACGATTGAGTCGATTCAGTACCGAATTGAAGTGAAAACAAACTAATAATCAAAGGACGCATGTTTCGAGTAGTTCATTACGTCAATTGACGCAAGTTTGTGCCTAAAATCAAATGAACTGATGAACATAAAGACGAAAATGACCGACAGATAAGTCATGTTTGACAGGAAAAATATTCATCGTAACTCGATAGCAAAAACCAAAATGGAATACATGAAAATGATCTTGCTCGAATCGAAACGATTGCGTAGGAAGTCCTTTTTATGCGTCGATAATGTTGAACCCTGCCCACAACAAGTTCCAGTTTTCTATTGTATGCTGTTTAAATGTTTTAGTAGATAATCAACAAACAGTTAGGGATCAAAAAGTGCTACCCTTTCTTCAAAATTTCTCTACCAGCTCTTTCAGGCGTCGAAATCGTCGCTTGTCAAGTAACTGCAAAGAATAAAGACCTTTGCATAGCTTCAGTTTACGTTCCTCCCAGAACTTCCATTAGCCGTAGTAAACTCTAGAATTTAGTTTCTATTTTACCGTCCCCAGTATTGATTCTGGGTGACATGAATTCCCATGGTACTGGATACGGGGACCTATATGATGACAATAGAGCGGCTATTTTTTATGATTTATGTGACGATTTCAATTTGTCAATTTTGAACACTGGTGAAGCGACAAGTATACCTAAACCTCCCGCTCAAGAAAGCAGACTCGACCTATCTTTCTGTTCAAGATCGCTTTCATTGGACTGTCTGTGGAAAGTGATCCCCATGGTAGCGATCACTTACCAATCATCATTTCAATTAAGTGTGGCCCTCAATCTTCAGAACCAACTCGAGTTCCGTTCGACCTCACAAGGAACATCGATTGGCAAAAATATGCAACGGCGGTGACAATCGGTACTGAATCCGTCGATACACTTCCACCGTTGGAAGAATATCGATTCCTTGCCGATCTGGTCTACAAAAGCTCATTTGAAGCACAAAAAAGAAAAGTTCCAAGTGCACCCTCCAAAAGGAGACCAGCCACACCTGGCTGGGACGATGAATGCCCAAAATTGTATTTACAAAAATCTGACGCTTTCAAAGCTTTTCGTAGACACATGACTTCCACTTACTTCGAGGAATATTCAAAGCTTGAAACACAGCTAAAACAACTTGTCAAAGCAAAAAAACGCGGTTATTGGCGAAATTTTGTCGAGGGACTCACACGAGAAACCTCAATGACCACCTTGTGGAGGGTGGCTCGCAACATGCGTAACCGCTCATCTACTAATTTGAGTGATGAATACTCCCACCGATGGATATTCGACTTCGCGAAAAAGGTCTGTCCGGATTATGTTCCAGCAAAGCTTTTTTGTCGAGAAATGTCTCCAAGCGGTGGCTCTCTGGACAGACCATTCACAATGCTGGAATTCTCTATGGCTCTTCTTTCATCAAATAACTCCTCACCCGGATGCGATATGATAAAATTCAATCTTCTGAAAAATCTCCCAGATATCGCAAAAAGACGCTTGCTAGACCTATTTAACTCCTTACTACAAAACAACATAGTACCGCCTGAGTGGAGACAGGTCAAAGTAATAGCTATTCAAAAGCCTGGCAAACCAGCGTCTGATCATAACTCATACCGTCCGATTGCTATGCTTTCGTGCATTAGAAAATTGTTGGAGAAAATGATCCTTCGAAGGGTCGAATCGAATAACTTGCTATCAAATACACAGTTTGGGTTCTGTAAGAGCAAAGGAACAAATGATTGTCTAGCGCTGCTTTCCTCAGATATTCATCTGGCCTTTGCGCGCAAGGAGCAACTGGTTTCAGTATTCCTGGACATCAAGGGGGCTTTTGATTCAGTTTCCAATGAAATCCTGTCAGAAAATGTACAGAGATGTGGACTTGCCGGAATTTTAAATAATTGTTTGTACAATTTGTTGTCAGAAAAGCAAATGAACTTTTCACTTGGACAACTGACAACTTCCAGAACAAGTTACATGGGTCTGCCCCAAGGCTCATGCCTCAGCCCCCTTCTTTATAACTTTTACGTCAAAGATATTGACAATTGTTTGGCAGAACAATGCACGCTAAGACAACTTGCTGACGACAGTGTGGTCTCCTTAAGAGGCTCACATGCCGTTAACATGCAAGGACCATTGCAAAATTCCCTAGATAACCTATCATCTTGGGCTAGGAGTCTAGGGATCGAATTCTCACCGCAGAAAACTGAACTGGTAGTGTTGACTCGAAAGCGGTACCCAGCCCAATTGCAGCTTCATCTTTTGGGCAGAAACATTACCCAATCGTTATCCTTCAAATACCTTGGGGTCTGGTTTGATTCAAAGTGCACTTGGAATGCCCACATTACGTATTTAAAGCAAAAATGCCAAAAAAGGATCAATTTGTGGCACATGGTGGGGTGCTCATCCGGGAGACCTCTTAACCCTTTTTAAAACAACTATTCTCTCTGTTCTAGAGTATGGCTCTTTATGCTTTCTCTCGGCAAGAAAAAGTCACCTTATAAAATTGGAACGAATTCAATATCGTTGTCTGCGTATTGCTCTTGGCTGTATGCACTCAACGCATAACATGAGTCTCGAAGTTCTGGCAGGAGTAAAACCCCTCCAGAATCGATTCTGGGAACTCTCGCTCAGAATATTAATCAAATGTGGAGTGAAAAACACATTTTTAATAGAAAATTTTGAAGAAATGTTAGGGCTGAACACACAATCTCGATTTATGAGAATTTACCACCAATACATATCGTCGAATATGTGCCTTCCGTGCTTTACTCCAGACCGCGCTCACTTCACCTATAGCAGTTCCTCAATTCATTATGATCTTTCCATGAAACAAGCATCTCATGGTATTCCGGATCAACTTCGTTCTATTATTATCCCCCGTATTTTCACTGAAAAGTACCAACACGTCAATTCAGAAAAAAAGGTTTTTCACTGTTAAGTCTCGCCTCAATGGATCCACTGGCTTCGGTGTCTTCAATGAAAACTCTAGCGCCTTCCACAAACTTCAGGAACCTTGTTCTGTTTATGTTGCTGAGCTGGCAGCAATCAACTTCGCATTGGGGATGATTTCCAACATGCCGGCAGACCATTACTTCATCTTCTCGGACAGCCTCAGTTCGATTGAGGTTCTTAGGTCGATGAAACCTAGTAAACACTCATCTTATTTCCTTTCAAAACAGATCTTTCGACCAGCACAGATCATATTTGACCACCTTTGTATGGGTCCTTTCACATTGCTCAATCCCAGGCAATGAGAAAGCGGACTCGCTCGCAAAGGTGAGCGCCCAGGAAGGCGATTTGTATGATAGGAAAATTTCACACGATGAATTTTACCATTTAGTACGTCAGAGTACCCTTTCGAGTTGGCAAACCGATTGGGACACCGGACGGCTATTACATGCCAGCATTCTTATTGTTTCATCGAGGTCGTGGTTTAGGGACCTGCACGTTAGCCGTGATTTCATCCGTGTGATGAGTAGACTTATGTCCAACCACTACCAGTTAGATGCACACCTCTATCGCATCAACCTCGTGGACAGCAATCTTTGCCGGTGTGGGAACGGTTATGATGACATCGATCACGCAGTCTGGCAATGCACGGATAATTACGCCGCCAGAACACGACTTTTGAATACTCTGGAGGCCCAAGGAAGACAACCTTATGTTTCTAAGAAAGATGTGTTGGGATCTCGCGATCTGTGCTTTATGCAATCGATTTATGTGTTTCTCCAAATGTCTAGTATAAGAATTTAATCTGCTTGTGTTTTTATTTTTTTTTATTCATTAGTTTATGTTTGTTTTGTTCCGACATCTTGAGGAGTTTCATCGTCGCCCAATGGTAACCACAACCGGCCGAACACAAAAATGGAGCCCTGACCATTCCGCACCAAGTTATTGTGCTGGCGACAATTATCTGATGAGACTACAGAATCCTATTTCCATGTTCCTTTGTCCAACCCATCCCCAAAAAATGTCACCTTTTTTAACCTCGGGTAAACCGCGAGTAAACGGTCCAAGTCCTGCTAATTCTAGTATTAAGTCATTACATTATACAAAAAACAATGAATTATCGGCTCCGTAAAGCTAACGCAATTGAGCCTGCCAAATAAATGAACTAGTTAAAAAAAAAATTAACAAACAGTATATGAGAGAATGATGATATTATATAATGAGAAAGAAGTTTTGTTGTTCTGTGATAATTTTCCTCACGGCTTTCTTCGGAAGCGAAGTAGAGCCGTTGGTCCCGGCGCAGTTGTTGATAAGTTCGATCTGTAGGGTCCAGGTCATCTCGCCGGCGTGACGAACCAGCCTCAGGCTGAAAGTCACGTTAACACGAAACAACAACAAAAATTACAATGAATAAGGCTATCCAAGCGCTGCCCAGTTTGAACTATCATAAGTTGTTGTTTAATTTCAAGCATTCCCAGGTGACCAGTAGCGCAACCTGGATTTGATTCTGGTGGTTATTTTGTAAAAATTGAAGAATCGCTACGCAAAAATCTGTTTTAAAAATTAATATTGATAGGAGTTTGGAGTGCGGGGTTCAAACTCTAAAACCCTCTCTCTGGTTGTGCCACTGCAGTTGACATATCAAGAATTTTAAAGATAAAATTCAATTACCTTTCTACGTTGCGTTCACTGATAGACGCTGTTCGCTCTTCCTAATAACCACAATTGAGATGACGGAAGCTTTCTCCGGTCGTCGTTTACCTCTTGACCTCCTGTTTTTTTTTACGAATCCTTTTATATTTCTAATAACGCTTAGACTTGAGCACTTGCGGAAAACGGGCTCTGCCACCAAGCCAGAGAAACGTTGACGATGACGACGACTGCTTCCACATTCATATTCGTCGTCTCCTTCGTCTTCGTCGTTTCGCTTGATTTACAATTTCGCACAACCTTCACCTTCCTGCACTCAGACGACGAATGAAACGAGAACGAGAACGAGAACGGCACTGCTGACGATGCTTCTTGGTATCTCCTACCACACCACCACCACCACCACCACGAACACTGCGGAGGAGATCCACTGAATAAATCATCCACTTTTTGCCAGCACGCTCCAATAGTAACTTCTTTTAATTTCTTCCAACGGAGCAGCCCGTTTCTATTTCTTCTGCAACACTTTTCCAACAAACACGTTTCAATTATATTTTCTTTATTCTCATATCTATTATGACTTCCTTGCTTTTATTCTTTTTTTCCCTCCTCTGACTGGAGCAACTTATTCAGCGAAAGGATATTATTTTCTCACTGCACTCAATCCCAACAATGACTGACAGCTACGTAAAGCACACTTGTCGTATAAAATATTCATGACATCGCGGCTCGCTTCCTCGGAGAAAGTCGAGGATAAATTGTCCTTGCCGGATCACCACCCAACACCAGCAGCCGCATCCCACATGATACCCGGGATCACGGAACACTGGGAGAACTTTGCTCTTTGCTGCCGGCTCCGACACACCAGCAACAATACGATCACACCAAAGAACAACACAAACTCGAGATAAAGAATTAATAACGAAACTTTCACCTGCCCTTTGTTCGGTGGCGTTGGTTTGCGAAACCGTGTGCAACAAAGCGACGACGGGGAACTCCCACGGTGGGAAGTGAACGAGATCTCAAATATCAACCAATCAATTGAAAAAAAAAACCCTCTTGCGCCGCCAATCACCGTAAAAAATGCGCCTATCGAATTCGCACCCACACCACAAACACGGTGGATCGTCCTGTTGTTATTCTTCCAATTCGTCACCCGAAGAATAGCACTTCTCCTAATTCCTAATTCCCACAAAGAACACGAAATCGCCGTTAAGAATTCCTTTGCTTCCGCTTCCGAAAAACGATCCAGTCGGATTGAAATCGCGCCGTCAACTGTTGGCTCGAGTGGAGGACTTTCTCCCTGGCTCGGTCGGTTTTTTTGGGAAACAAGGATACAAATTCTGCGATTCCTAGTCGTCGGCGAAGTCGGGGAATATCATCAAAACATTACCAATGTGCCGAGTCGAGGGCTGCGAGCACAACGTGCTTTTGGTGGGTTTCCTCTCTCACTCTCATTCTTCTCTGCGGAGAGAGATTGGAACATGTTTCCTGGTGGGCATTGATGGTGTGTTAAGAGGAAATCCAGTGGAACTGCTCTTGCGCAGATTCCGAGCGAGACGGATGCATGTCGCGTGCCATTGATAAGGAAAACTCGTGACCGTTATAAAGGGGGAAAACGTGGCATTTTTGTGGTAAATTGCAAATAATTAGGGACATTTTCTCAGGAAATTTTAAATCAGTAGAAAATCGAACGTTGAAAATTGTGTTGGATTTAGTATTGATAAACAGGAAACTCGAATTAAACGTCAAACAACCCGTGAAAAGTGGCCGCCAAACGTGTGTCGAGCAACGGTCGCCATCGTAGGCCGCCCAAAGCGAAAGCGGCATATGTTGGCATTGAAGCCGCCTCACCAAAATTCAACTTCCCCTGTCGGCCGGCGGCTGATGAAATCCCACGACGAAGAGTGTTCATTTCAACTTGGGTCGACTTGTGGGTGCTCGAATCGAGTGAGCATGGCTGTTGCACGTTATTGTGACTGCGAGAAAGAGAAAACCGACGGTCGACGATGGTTGGCAGTCTTTTGACACAGTAGGCTTCAATATGTTCGTTGTTGTGAATGGAACCGACGTTCGTTATTGGGGATGAAAAACTTGCGGTGAAGGAGGATGGAGAGAAGTTGCTGTACTTACACTTGGATGCTCAAGAGGTATAGTTTAGCAGGACTCACCTGAAAAGGAAAATAATAAATCACTCTATTAGTAGGATGTATAACTAATAACGCATTTTGGGGGCAATTTGATTGTCTAAAACTAAGATTTTATCCCTGCAAAGTTGCTCATTTGGACATTTGGACTCCGTTCATTATTTTCTCAATAGATGTTGTCATCGCAGTCGTGTGATAATTCAGGATCGAGATCAAATCGAAGCTTACTGTGTCTTGAGCAAAGTTGTTTGAATCGATAAGGGCGATGTAATATTGCGATAGTGAAAAGTTAGCTTTGAATCGGCTAATCAGAATGAAGTCTAGATAGAACCTTGTAGTGGATTATTTTTGTACATACACTGTTTCAATTCCGTTTAGCACTGACTGCAATGTTGCATCGTTGAAAGAAAAATTAAAACTGAGACCCTTTTGAAGTGTTTTTGTTTCATTTACTGTAAAAAAGTATCCTTTTCGTCCCACAGTCATACAAGTAAACATAAATACATCTCTACCAGATAAAACTATCATATACCTAAAAATGTTGCAAAAATTATGTCAAAAAAATTTCCGTACACCTACGTCCTTATTTCAAACAAGTCGAGTAAACAAATGTACGTCGATCTGTCAAAAGCAAAAGCACGCGTTGCATTACAGAGAAGAATTTACCACTGTTTACAACAGCAGACAAGGTAAAATTTTCTTCTCTAAAATTTTAGTATTCCAGCGTTAATTTTCAGGAAAATTGCCGCTTCTCACCGAAAAATTCCAATAGAAGTTCGGAAACTTATTATTCGCCTGAAGAACGATGGTAAAAGCTTGTCCGAAATTGCAGGCATAGTAAACCGCCCACAATCATCGGTTCAGTATGTGCTTCAGAACTACCAGAGAACATAATCTCTAGAGACGACCCTCGGCAGAGGCCGTAAGCCAAAGTTGACAACTCGTCACCATCGCATACTTTTGCGGGAAATTAAACAAAATCCTAGATTGAGTGCTCCCAAACTTGCTGACAGTCTGTCGAAGTACGCCAATATCAAAGTTAACCCCCAAACAGTATGGAATGCTCTCCATAATAAAGGTTACCGAGGTTGCGTTGCACGGAAGAAGCCGTTCATATCTGCCAAAAATATGAAAAAGCGGCTGGAATATGCCCAAAAGTACGTGGTCGAGCCAGAAGAGTTCTGGCAGAACGTTCTATTCACGGACGAGAGCAAATTCAATATTTTTTGGTCTGACGGATTAGTTAGAGTGTGGCGCAAGCCAAACACAGAATTGGATGCAAAAACTCTGAGGCCGACAGTAAAGCACGGTGGTGGAAATGTCATGGTTTGGGGTGCTTTTATCGCAAACGGCACCGGAAACTTGACGTTCATTGACTGCATCATCGAGTCGTGTACCTGGATATATTGAAGAGCAATTTGAAGGACAGTGCGATGAACTTGGGTCACGAATTTAATTTCTATTTCGTTCAAGATAACGACCCAAAGCATTCCTCGAAGCTCGTGAAGGAATGGCTGCTCTACAATGTCAAATCGACGCTTCCACATCCTCCCCAATCACCAGACCTCAACCTCATAGAGAATTTGTGGGATCATCTGGAACGGAAGATCCGAGAACATACAATTCAGAACAAGAATCAACTAAAGGAAGTTCACATGGAAGAGTGGCAGAAGATCTCGCCCGTGTTGTTGGCGCTCACCTAGTGGCCAACCAACACGAGTACTACACTCACGACGCACTCGGAAGCAATCCGCTGAAAGTGATTCTGCACGACCATCCAGAATTCACCCCGGAGGCAGTCATCGGCGAGCTGCAGCAGCCTCAGCAGTTCCCCATCAGGCGCCAACAGGGAAATCATCGGGACCAACACTATCTGGTCCACCTTGAGAAGGGTTCCGTCACGATGGCGGGCCCTCTTCAACATTATCGTCGAGTGGGACCGGTATCGCCCAAAGCAGCACGACGTGACGCAGTTTAGCAACTACCTTGCGTTCGACCACGGAACCCAAAACTGTCACATGAAACCGGGATGTGGCAATTGTGCCGGAGCGCACGTCGCCACGGATTGTGCCCCGATGGACGAAGGTTCCCCACCGAAGTTTGCCAACTGGGGTGCTAATCACGAAGGCAGCAATCGAGCCTGCTCCAAACGGACGGAGTTTTCGGCGATCCGCAAGCAGGCGTCCACCAAGTCCAGGCATCCTTCAATCGAATCCCTGCACAGTGGGCAAAAATGGACCTAAATTCCCATTAATTTAGACGGCGCAGAGTAGGGGTGCTAAACAATAGATTATCTTATCGGAAAAATTGCGGAGAATAGAATAGTGTTGGGCTCATTTAGGGTTTACCACAGTAAGTGTCCCATTTTGCCCGTTTCTCCCCTCATTTTGGATGCAAACTCAAAGTACTATCTGAAAAGTAAACTCGGTGCTACTATGTTGGACTCAAATGCACTGTAAATATGCAAAAAAAGCTGGAGAGTTGAATAGAACAATTTTTTCTTTGATCGAATGCATGAAGGTGATCTATTTAACCCGATTTACCCTCATATTTGAATGAACTCATATTTGATTAAACTCATATATCATGCGATGTTCTAAAATAACTCTCTCTCTCTCTCTCTCTCTCTCTCTCTCTCTCACACACACACACTTGCCTTACCCAATGAATTTCACCGATAATCAGTCTGGAGAGAGGTGCCACAAAAAGTACAAGCGTGCTCATCTTTTTCTTGCACGGTCGACTACGATGGGCTGGGCATGTCGTAAGAATGTCGGACGAAAGCCCTGTGAAAATGGTTCTCGAAAACGAACCGACAGTTACAACAAGAAGAGGCGCACAACGATCAAGTAGAAGGCGACCTGCGGACCCTCCGCAGACAGCGAGGCTGGCGAGGTACAACCATGGACCGATTACAATGGAAACAACTTCTGTGTACAGCAGAAGCCATGCTGACCTTAGTCTGATTGGTAAGTTAAGTAAGAGGCTGCCCAGGTTACCAATAAGCATTAGCATATGCAGTAAATCAACCCTAAATCTGCATTTTAGATGCTACAAGCATTATATTAGCATTATATCAGCATCTTGAATGCCATCTGTTGTCAAGTTGAATTTCAAAGGCTATTTAAATGCTTGTAGCCTGTAACAAGCTCTTCGAATGCAAAATAGCATTTATGAAACGTTCTCATAGCATTGCAGTAAAGCAGCCATATATTGAGCCAGAAGTGGCATTTATGTTGCATTTAAGGTGACTTAATTGCTTGATAGGCTGCAGTAAAGACGTGGAACTGCTTATTGGTTACCTGCACACAACCAATATGTCATGTAAATTTCTGTTCCCTGAGACCGACACGTGCGAGCGTCCTTTAGCATATAAGAACGAGTTGAAAGAGACGAGAAAATAAATTCAATCATACACTTTTTTTGTCGAATTGCGGTTGTGTCAAATTCAGGAGACATAATTTTACACGAAATCTTTGTTTACGTTCCCAGAATTTTTTACAGACATGAATTATGTCTCGTGAAAAATTCATAATTTCTAAGTGTGTGGATGAGAACAGTTACACAGATACTGTTGGAAGCGATGCTGAAGATAATGATACGTTGTAGAGCGAACTTTTGTAGTCGAATCCTTTTTTTTTTTTCAAACTGAATCTTATTAATGAAATGCAAAACCTTCGAATGAAGCAAGTGTTGAAATTTCAGTCTATTAAGCCACATGGTGTATGAGTTTATTCAAGTATGAGGGGAAATCGGGTAAAATATGCCATTTCCTGAGGTCAACCCTAAATTGGACTATCACCAATCGATTCTCCGGACATTTTGACATAAGTGCAGTGCAAGTAAAAGTAGTATTACTGGCGCCGATCTTTTAAACCGCATAGTATATGTGTTTATTCAAGTATGAGGGGGAAATCAGGTCAAATGGACCACTTCCATGCATCCGATCAAAGTACAAAAAAAAATCCATTCAATTCTTCAGCTTTTTCTGCAAATTTACAGTGCATTTGAGTTCAATACAGTAGCACCAAGTTAAATTTTTGGGTAATAATTCTAGTTTGCATCCAAAATGAGGGGAGAAACGGGCAAAATGGGACACTAGCTGTGGTTAACCCTTTAATGAGACCAACACTAATCGATGCAAAGCATTTTCACAGCATTTTTTTTCTTATAAGATAAGCTATTGTTTAGCACTCCTACCCTGTGCCGTCTAAACTAATGGGAAATTTGGGTCCATTGTCCATTGTACCAGAATACCAGAATAGTTGCCTGTCAGCCTCCGTTCAGCAACGATTCGCGGCTGCCACCACCGCCTTTATACCTTATCCTCCTCCAGGCTGATACCAGGTACCTCCACACAACCGGCCGCCGATGAACAGGTCTGCGACTCGGAGCAAATGGTGGAGTTCGTCCAAAACCTGTACCGCTAATTACGTTCCTGCCGCTCGAGGGAAGAACAGCTCAAAGCCGCCACATCCGAGAAGATGGTAAGTTTATGCTAGACTTTAAATTTGGAAATGTCCAAATTAGGAAGAAATTCCAAAGACGATGACGTTCCTATTCAAGTATGGGCCGTGAACGCACCATCAGCATCCTTAATTGGAATACTTGTTCCATCCGGAACAAAGCTATTGAGCTCGGTGACTTCCTTAACAGGAAGGACATCGGCGAACTTAGCGTCTCCATCCCAGGCTACTGGATTGTGCGACTTGATAATTCTGGCTCTGAGGAGGAGGAGGAGTCGCGAGCACCTTGCACAACAACATCAACTGCCATCTGCTTCCGAGTTACCAGCTGCAGTTTATCGAAGCCATCGGAGTTGAAGTCGAATCTGCCGTTGGCCCAATCACCATCATCGCGGCCTATTGTCCCAAGCAACCCAGCTCCGAACAACAACGGTCCTACAAAATGACATCCGCACGCTAACTTGGAAGCAGGGGCAGTTTATCATCATCGACGACCAGAACGCGAAACCCGAAACCAGAATAGTGCTGACAATTACCACGGTATATCGACGCTCAACTGCCTCCCAAAAGTTCTTGAGTGCTGCGTTCACGATGACTTATATAGAACTGTTGAACCAGCAAATCCGGAGGCTCAGCATGGGTTTGTTAAAAATATATCTACGACAACGAACCTTATGCCATTCGTAACATGTGTAAGGAACAGGCTGGAAAAGAACCATCCAGGAGATGCCATAAACATCGACTTCTGAAAGGCCTTCAATATGGTACCTCATGCTGTAACGATCGAAAAGCTACGTAAAATGCTCCGTCCAGAGTGAATAACTTCATGGTTGCGTTCGTACTTGACAGCTCGTCATGCTTATATTAAAGCTCAAAATACCGTCAGGTGCTCCTCATCACAGCCATCTAGGACCATTGATATTTGTTCTGTTTATTGCCGACCTGGGGGATCTGATCCAATCGGAGAAACTGTTTATGCCAATGACCTGCAGATCTGTCACGATGTGTTTTGCAGCGCGATTTAGGGACTGTCGTGACGTAAAGACTGGACTCGGAAAAAATGAGACACACAAAAATGATCACCAAAAATTCATTTTAAATCGGATACTTCTCAAATTTTCAGGGATAGAATAACTATATATAAGCTATGTTTTGGCATAATTTATTTATTAAATTTCTTCCCCCAAGCTGAATGCTCGTACATTTCTCTTAACACTGCTCATGAGAACTTGGGCGAGGCTTTGTCCATCTTCCTTACACAATTTCTCCCAGTTTTTCTTCAAAGCTTCATCGGTTTTGAATGTTTTTTCCGCTTTTCTTCAACTTCTTCTTCATTATCGCACAAAACTTTTCGATCGGACGAAGTTCTGGTGTATTTGGCGGGTTCGCCTCCTTCGGGACCACATTAACGCCCTTCGCTTTATACCAATCCAATACAGGCTTGGCGTAATGGCACGAAGCGAGATCCGGCCAGAACAGCGTGGGACCACAGTGAGAGCGGAGGAAGGGCAGCAAGCGCTTCTGCAAGCATTCCTCTCGATAAAACTGCCCGTTTATGGTGCCGGTTGTAACGAACGGCTTGCTGTACCGTCCGCACTCGCAGATCCCCTGCCACAACTGGTACTTCTTTGCGAATTTGTCCATCTTTCTCTTCCGGAACTTTTCCGGAACCGACAAAAAACTCGAGGCCGGGGATTTTTCTGGTGTCCGCCTTGATATACGTCTCGTCGTCCATTACGAGACAGCCTGGCTTTACCAGCCACTCACGGTACAGCTTCCGCGCACGCAATTTGGCCACCGTGTTTTGCTTGTCAGTCCGGTTTGGCGCCTTCCTGACCTTAAAAACACGTAGCCCAGCCCGCTTCATGGTCTGCTGGACGAACCACTTCGACGAATTGACCTTTTTGGCCACGTCTCGAGTGGAAAGGTTCGGGTTATTCTTAAAGTACTGCCTTATCTTCCGTGCCTTCTCTGAGTATTCCGTTTTCGGTTTTCGGCCGCTTCCAGCGCGCCGCTCGATGGTCTTCGTCTACCCACGCGATAAAAAGTTACACCCAAAACAAAGTGTCGCATTCTTTCCGAGTCCGGAACGGAATTGAACTTAACGCTTAAATTAACAATTTCATTCACTCCATCACACGAGCCGATACAACGTGACTACTTCAATACTTCAAAACGTCAATACTTCAAACGTGTGACTACCATGAAACATCTTGGAATCGTCGTGGATAGCAAGGTAAACCAACTTTGATTACAGAAGGCAATCCAGTATCTTTACGCTTGGAGTTAACGAAGTTCCAAAATCGCTTAGGTTTTCGCTACAGATCACGTTCAGTATTCCTTGCGTAACGTCGATAGAGTCAGTTGTAAAAATCGAAGTTCACGGTTCGACCATGGCGGTTTCAACGGAGCACTTAGTAGAGACACACAACCGTTGAAAATTTGATGAAGAATGTGCGAAAAGTTATAATTGCCTACACAATTATCGACCTTAGTGCTGAGACAGACAGCAAACCATCGAATTCCATCTATCGTTGACTCATGACATCATAATTAGCATTTTTGAAATCAAAAGCAGTAAGGTCATATATGTTGTTGGCATTAATTGTTTCAGCACAGCTTTGAACGATCAAAATAAGAGCAGGATAGGACGGATCAACGGGAAATAGTGGGTCGACCGCTTCTTCGAGCCCAAATTGTCTCTCAAACTAATCATCACCAACAACGTGAGCAAGAGTGTTCCTGCATGATTCTTGATATAGTTGACTTGTTCTTCGCCGTTTGAATACATGCACTCCAACAAGGTAGTACGTGATCGAGATAAAGTTGAACTAGAACGTTCAACAACACAATACGGCACATCTAGTCGTATCCATCATAAACTGTAGTCCCCTAATATAGCGAGTTTGTCGCGGTCCGCAGAAGCCATCGAGATTTCCTCCAGCATGATGGCGTAAAACCAAATGATCACTCGCCATATCAGGAGGTAATATAGGTATATATACCGACAATAACCGAGTAGTGGCTGAGCTTAAAAGTGACCAAAACTTGTTCAATAGCATGATCGTTCACCTCCAGTGTCGACGATGTTAAACTGTTATGCACAAGCAATCAATAACCTCCGATCCATTTCTTGTTGCTGGTTAGTGGATTGCGGTCACATCGATAGACTGTGTATCTCTCGTCAAACAGCAACCGGAACTCGATAGCGTCATCCAGTCAGGTTTCTGTGAGAACCAATATGTAACTAAGACTCGTTAGCCGCAGTGTAGAAGTCGTCCAGTTTTGTACGCAGCCCCCATACATTTTGATAGTATAAACAGAGTCCTCGGCCAGATATTGTGGAATTATCAGGCGTACAGAACCTACGAACAGCAGACGATACAGGAAGCGAATTATTCAAAGCAAACGTATACTTGCCTGAATTAGGTGTTAGGAAGCGTCTCCTCCGTCCTCACACACAGGGCCGGGATGATTGACCGCTGGCAGGAAGTGCACGACTGTTGTGAGGGGACTTAAAGCCTGTCCATGTTAAATTTCGGACACCAAAATAATAGCAGCAAAAGAAATGTACACCAAATTCAACAAAACCGATCGTTTATTTCACAATAATAGAGTTATATCTACATAAGAAACAATTGATGAAGATGTTAATCCTTCTTTCTGTAAAATTCTCGAACTTTCTGTGGTTCACCCGCCATCAGGTTCCGTACGGTATCCTCTGATACGCCCGCCGTGACGATTCTCCATCTTCTCTTGAAATCGGTACCATTTGCTTTCTTCTTAGTTTCGAAGAGTTTCCGCTTAACTAGAGCCCAGTACTTCTCTATTGGGCAAAGTTCTGGACAGTTGGGTGGATTGGCTGTTTTTGGCCGGTATTTAACCTCTTTTACTTTATACCATTCCAGGGCAGATTTCGCATAGTGACAAGATGCCAAATCAGGCCAAAACAGAGCTGGAGAGTCGTGGCTTCTGATAAACGGTAGCAACCGCTTTTGCAGACATGTTTTCTCAAACACATCCTTTTTGATAGTGCCGGTAGAGACGAAACTTTTAGATTTTCGACCACATATGGCCTGCCAAATCAAATACTTCTTCGGGAATTTGGACACCTTCTTTATCCCGAAATGCTAAAAAACGGCGTTCCTTTACATTGCGGTATAAAAAGCCAGACCCGAAAGCTGTTTAAAGTCTTTGAGTACGTATGTTTCGTCGTCCATTATGATACAAGAAAATGTTTGCAAAAAATTGGAGTGAAGCTCCTTAGCATGACTTTTTGCAGTGAAATTTTGCTTGTCATCGCGGTTAGTCATCTTTCTCATTTTGTACGCCTTTAGTCCTTGCCTCTGCTTCGCTTTTTGTACGTATGATTTTGTCTTCCCAACTTTGCGAGCCACATTTCGCACAGAAAGATTGGGATTTTTCTCAATAATGGCTACCCCTTCTTGTCCATTTGTCGAGAGGACACTTTTCGATTTGTTCCACTTCCAACCTTCCGATCCACAGGCAAGCCCTGGTCAAATGATTTACAAACAGAAAACACGGTACAGTAGTAGCTAAGTTGAAGGCAATTGTTGAAAATTAGTGCTAAATGCTCGCAGAATTGGGAACTCAAGTGCTTGAGTTCCAAATTCAGAATTTTGTCAAAACCTGTGGCCTTCATGTTCTGCGACGCTTTGATATAGGTCGAGAGTTCGTCAGCTGTGATTTCTAGTTCCTCTGAGCAGTCATTGGGACATAGATGGATGTTACTTGCATGCTCGTTAACGGCAGCTTCGTGAGGACTGATGATGTTCTGACCAAGATTGAGTGAGCTGACAAAATGTCGAGCTATCTCAGCAGCCTTCTCAACGGGAGTAATCAAACGATCCTTAGAGTCATTGTTGTCTAGTGGGATCAACGGTGGAAGGGGCCTAGGCTTGGTTTTTAAAAATTTTGATATTTTCCAGAACGGCTTTGCACAATCTGGGAGGGCGCGGATTTTGTTGGCAAAATTATTGTTTCTGAGATCCATCTGGCCTTGATTATGTTATTCAAACGATTGCACTCTGATTTTAAGGCAGACAGACCAGTACGTTGATACTGTCTGCGAGTGGTGTTGCGTCGACGGATTATTTTTTTAGTGAGACTATAAATAGGTAAAGAGTTGCTCACCTGTGTTGTTTCTGCAATGTGGTGCTCCTGGACCAGGGAGATCGCCTGCTCGATCGACTGCAGTTGCCGATCGATGTCGTCGGTTGATTCGGGGTGCCTATCGTAATCGACGGTGTTGTCGACCTGATGACGGAACTGGGCCCAGTTGGCCCGGTGGTAGTTGCGCCTGGTTATCGAATGCCGGTTGACGCTAGACCCAACTTCAGCCACCACTGGATAGTGGTCTGAGCTGAGTTCTTGGTACACGACCGGCTGGGCGATGTTGTTCCCCATTTTGGTGAGGAAGATGTCGATTGTTGAGTGGAATCCGGATCTGCTCAACCGGGTGGGAGTATCCGGGCCCAAGATGGTGTAATGGCCCCCTTCCAGGTCCTCCTGTAAGATGGATCCGTTCTTGTTTCGTCGTGCGTTTTCCCGGGTTTCGTGTCTTGCATTTAGGTCACCGGCGATAATGTTCGGCCTGCTGGTTGCTTTGTGTGCCGCGCCGCAGTTGGCAAACACTGGGTCAGCATCCTCCATCCGCTCACAGGCATCGGGTCCGTGGTGTTTGCCGCAATCGACGCATCGCTTCGCCATGTGGCAATTCTTGTTGCCATGCCCAAACATTAGGCGGCTCTGGCACTGGGTGACATCACGGTGGATCGGTTGGTAGCGGTCCCACTTGACGACGATGTGGAACAAGGCTCGGATGTTTTGCAGATCCTTCATGCACGTCGAATTCTTCTCGAAGTGAATCTGGTAAAGCTGGTCCCGATAGCTTCGAGAGATGTGCAAATCCCTTCACGAACAGCGGCGGCATTTTCTCCTTCTTCTCTATTTTCGGTGTATCGTCGTTCTCCAGAACGGCGTACCGGTTGTATGCTAAAAGCTTCTTCGATGAGAGCACATCATCGGGTGAGTTCAACTGGGAACGTTTCCCAGTCGAGCTTGTGCCGATGTCAAAACGCGGCGGGTTCCCCATACCGGGGTCGGACTGTGTTTCACACAATGCGAGAGGATACAGTGCACCACGCACCAAAACGAAAGAGCGAACGAAAAAGCACCACAAAAACTTTTCAGAGCGCGAGCGAAAAACATGACCGAACGTGTCGCTTGTTCAAACTGGAATCGAATGGAGCATCTTGCGAAGGTGTACCCCTTTTAGATCGTTCACTGCTGAATATGAGATCTCCCTTACTTACATTTGAAGTCTGTGATAGGAAAATACTTGGAATTTAGTAAACTTTCTCTGCAAAACGAAGTTATAAGAGATCACTTTATATTTGTGTTATTTTAAATAGTTGAATGTTGAAAATCAATAGTTTTCGTAGAAATATTTCCGATCGATTGAGGCAAATATTTTGAAATTATTTGGAGAAATGACTGAGATTTCGCTCAAAACCTGACCGCTTTTCGTGACGGTCACAATGAGATTTTTTTTTAAATTTTACCCCAGTATAGAAAACAAAGACGTAGTCCTACATCAAAAAATCTTAACTGAAATTCATGACCGGGGTGACATATGGCGATGTCTCTTGTGGTTGAATCAGTGGTGTTATTGGTTTCCTGGTTTTCAATGGAATGCGAAATTTTTGAGTCCTCAAATTCCCTGAACAACAATCCCGCAAGCCAAGTTGCTGTATCCGGTGCTTTGAACTTAAGTGATGGATCTAATCTAATTGAACGACACGGAATTGATCATACTGATGTCCTTATCCTTGGGGACGAGTTTCAGAACATCAGGATCAATGTTCAACGCGAGATTGGCTTTAACCATGCTACAGACTTCATCATTGGCAACATCTGGTCTTGTTCTCGACATACACAACAAAAATTACTGATCCATTGTATCATTAAAGATGGGGACAAAAACAACGTCATCTTGCGGTTGCTTGGACCCAATTCGACATTTTTCTGGTACCATCGGGAAATCGCGGGGGCGCGTACATATTAGCTCGGCGTGGATCGAGTAAGGGCCAACAGTTGTTTGCATGTGTCAACGCAGTTTCAGTTGTTGGTGCTGTTCGTTTTGCATTCATTTGTTTGATTTCGATATGAAGCTCGGTGATGGGGGTAGTAAGGGTAGTAAGCGACACAGGTTTATTTCGTGAGATCTGGATGGATTTCGCATAAATGGCTATGCTTAAAGGTCCACCCAACACTTTTTTCTGCCCTTCATACAGGAGACTGACTAATGACAGACAACAGTGTAGTCTTTATCATATCGCTTCTCAGATTAATCAAGTGCTATAGCCAAATACCTTGCCACAATACATGGTTTCATTATCATCATCATCATATTATTATCGTTCCAACATCCAGTTAAATATACTCTCTCCCATTTCAGCACTTATCTCTGTCCAAAATTATACATGGGGAATACATTAAATATGTAGGTTTGCCTGCTAGGCATACATGGGAAAATCCTCACATTGATGTCACAAACTTAACAAATTGAAAAAAATTACACCACAATTACAGCAACGATAGCATTATCCTAAACCAAACGCCGTCTTCTTTCATGAAAGTCCGTCACTGTAATTTACGCCAAATAGACCGTCATTTTGTGGTTGCATTTTTGCTCCCCGCTTGTCCCAGTTCGAACCCATAACTTCCGATTGGGTCATTGTTCCGATTGTTGTCGTCAGTTCTCAATTTCCACTTCGCATTATCATCTCATTATCATCTCCATAATGAGAGAGGATGTACTAATATTTGCCCTTCGCTTCATCCAACTACCAACATCTTCCCTTTATCAGTGAAGCATCACGACGGCGATGACCCGAGCGGGGTTTGTTTTGTGCCAAGAGCTCTCGAAAACCTTGCACTCTTATTATCAGTCGGCTTCCTACTAGTCGTGCATGCAAGCCATCGTGGTGCGGCTTAATTCGATGATCCACAAAACAACCATCATCGCATCGCATCGGGTCAGGCAGGCGCAGCTGTTGGATTTCGTTTCACCGTCAATCTCACCCGCCGTCGGCGTCGGCGCAGCGGCGCAGGGGACTTGCAGTCTAGTGTGGCTATTCAAGCGGGCAGCACACTTTTACGTCCAAGTTCTTTATTTTTTTTTTTCGGTTGGGATGGAGACTCTCATTTCCCATATGTTCATTGAACACGACATTGTTCCGGTGTTGATTGACTGTGCGCCGCTGGTGTTTGCCAAGGTCAGTGTCAGTGAAATCAGTGATCAATTGAATACAATTTTCCGGAGGACGCCGCTGTGTGTCATGTACTTGTAGGTCGGTTACCGCTCGAAGAAGCTCGTGGACGCGGGAAAGGAACTGACTCCGGCCGAAGTCCGCTATGAACCGAAGGTCGAGTGGTGTGCCGATCCTGTCCTATATTACACACTGGTCATGATTGACCCGGATTCTCCGAGCAGGACGGAGCCTCTGAACCGGGAATTCGCCCACTGGCTAGTGGGGAACATTCCAGGGAAGCATGTGGATCAGGGTGAAGTCCTCTTTGAGTATCTTCCCGTGTTCCCCCGGGCGGGAACTGGTTTCCATCGGTACATATTCCTGCTCTACCAGCAGCACTGTCGCAACGATTATTCCGAAGCTCCCAGGGCCTCTAGGAAGTAGGTCACGGCAGCCAGTTTTTACAGCTAGGGCCAACGTGATAATTTGACTCTTTTTTTTCTCTCTCTCTCTCTCTCTCATCAAACAGGAATCGAACGCCACGGTTGTGTTTTTCGACGCGTGATTTCGCCTACCGCTACAGCCTGGGTGATCCGATTGCGGGCAACTTTTTCGTTGCCCAGTTTGATGAGTACGTACCGGTCATACTGTCGCAATTCCCTTCGTCCAACGACTACTGAGTTGGCGCCGATAGATGATGCGGGTGATGATGATGATGATGATGTGTGTATGTGCGTGAGTTCGAGAGAGCACCAGAGTGGCCTTCTCTCTGTTTTTGTTTACATCGCTGATGGTGCGCATGGCTCCGGGATTTGAGATGGAACGACGAATAACTTCTTGTGTGTGATTGAGAAGTGGTCGCCTCGTGATTGCGATAATCAGCTTATGAGTCAGTGGGCAATGGTTATCAACTTGTGTCAATATAGCTATCACCAGCGACGTCATGGGAGAATGTTCGAATCTCGTGATAGGGCAAACTGAATGGATTCGGAAATAAATGCACATGTGAAAGGTTGAAATTTTGATTTGCGTTTTTCCCTTCGAAATTCACACCTAACTTTGGTTTTGTATTTTAATTTTACCAAGATAAATATTTTTTCTTATAAACTAATCATTTAAAACCAAGCCGAAGAGTGCCGAATCACCCAAAGCACAGTGGTCAAAAAGTCGATTTTATCGCTGTCAACTGATTGCTCCCTAAATAGTGGAGCTAGAGTGATGGCATCTTTGGCAAAGTTGTTGGATATGACAAGGTTCGTGTTTTGACGGCATAACTTTTGTGATCAATCCCCCTAAAAGTCAAAGATCAGAGTTCAACTTTTTTATGATTACATAACATTACATCATCTTCAAAAAGGTTCACAAACCTTCTGATCCTCAGAGCGCTCTTTTCAGCTTCAAATTGTATGAATTGATGCAATGGTAGCAAGAAAAGCAATGGATCCAGTGCCTTCGTTGGTGTACTTCTCATTGCACCAGTAATTGAACTAGTTGCTAGCCTTTGAAGTTTTTCTAACCTTCTCTGTACAACAGTTTCTTTAGTTTCCGGCCACCGGCGGAATGCAGCATAGGTAGTCTTGGGTCTCACAGTTTCCGAATAAATCCAATGAATCTTTTTTGGCTTTAGTTCCCATTGCTAACCAAATGATTTTAGCTATCAATAGCGCATTTGTCGCTCTGTTGATTGTCTGCTCTAAATGAAAGTTCCAGTTTAGATTACGGTCAAGGAATACTGTTGACTGTATTTGAAAGTGCTGTTGACTGTTGACTGTATTTGAAAGTTCCAAAAGCGTACCTTTCAATCTAAAGTTTTCAAATAAATATTTTCTCCTTGGTGTAATATTATTTTTAGAAGGATTTATATTCAAGCTTTCTCTATCACACCAGGATGAGACATAATTTAAAGCACTTTGCATTCTGTAACAATCATATTTAAAGACTGTCCACGTTAAATTTCGGACAACAAAATAATAGCAAAAAAAATATACACATAATTCAGCAAAACCGATCGTTTATTTCACAACAATAGAGTTGCCGGCGTCGGTGGTGTAGTGGTAAGCGTGACTGCTACTTGGCACCCCAGTGGGTCTGGGTTCAATCCCAGTCGACGTCGGTGGTTTTTCTGAGGCGAAAAAATCTGGTCACGTCTTCCTTCGGAAGGGAAGTAAAAACGTCGGTCTCGGCTCATATTCATTAGTCGATAGGTAGGGTCCAGGTGGTGGAGTCGTCTTCCTGGCGTCGGTGAATGTCACCATGTGAGGAAATAGGCCGACGGAAAAAATAGTAATAATAATAATAGAGTTATATCTACATTAGAAACAGTTGATTAATATGTTAATCCTTCTTTCTGTAAAATTCTCGTACTTTCTGTGGTACAGCCGCCACCAGGTTCCGTATGAAGGTTATGTTCCGGCTTCAGATACGCCCGCCGTGACGATTCTCCATCTTCTCTTGAAATCATCACCATTTGCTTTCTTCTTACTTTCGAAGAGCTTCCGCAAAACAAGAGCCCATATGTAAACGTGGGATGTCATCGTCGAGGATGTGACGAATGGTTCCGTTTTCAGGCCACAACTGCAAATCGTTTGCCAAATCATGGCCTTCTTCGTGAACTTGTCGGCAAACACGAACTTGAATCTTCCCGGCACATCCCCACGTCCAGTCGCGATGTAAAACTTTTGCCCGACAGCTGCTTAAAATCGAGTTTCACGTATGTGTCGTCATCGATCAAAGTGCTGCGCTTGTGTTTCGTCAAAACACGGTCGTACTAGAGCCTTGCACGCTTTTTGGCCACGGAATTCTGCTTCAGGCACCGGTTCGGATGTTTACTGGCTTTGTTTGACTTGTATCCTTCCCTGGCACCGTTTGAAAGTTGGCGTTGTACCTTCTGGGCACATCTCGGATCGAAATACCGGGGTTGACTTTAACGCACCTCAACGCCATGCTGTGCAGCTGACGATCCCTGGTTCCAGTTGTTTCGTAGGTCCACTGATTTCTTTCCACACTCAGGGTTTCCTTGTAAGTTTTGAGCACTCAACAAACTGTTGTTTTCGGCATCATCAGCACTTTAGCCGGCTTTGTGCACTTTATCCGGTTTATTTGTGCACAATATTTTTTCTCCTTTCGAGTTCCATTTGACGTTATTTCTGAACGCGATCGACTACTTTGATCACACTTGCACCAATTGTTCTCTATAGAAGTTTTAACAAACCACTGTCAAAAATTTTAGATTCCCAACACTAGAGGCGTGCTAGAGGCGCTCGAGGGGCGTCCCGGTTTATATTTAGTCAGGCTTTAATTGCATTTATTAAATTTGGAGCATCTCCTCTGTTACATATGACTATTTCATTTTTGAGATATAATCTCAAATATGCTCACCTCTGTTGTTGATGTCCGTGCTAGCCCATATGGTGTGGTGAGCATTAGCATCGCATCCAATTATAAACGCCTTATTTTACTTTTTACAGTATGAAACAGACGATGCAATTTCTTGTGGAGGTACATCTTCAAAGTCTCCTGGAGCATAGCAACATAGCAACATGCAACTTAGATTTCTGTTTTCCCGTGAGTTGTTGGCACCTCCAACATGACAGCAACGATGTCTCTTTTGATATACTCTGTAATTGGAACTATTTTTATTGCTCCATTTACTAAGATTGCAGCTATTGACGATGGCTGCCCTTTATTGTAAATTAACTTTCCTACTGTTGTTTGTCAATGGCACCTAGATAAATGCGATATCCAGTTTGCTCTCTGCAAATATTTGCATAGTACAGCTGTTGCTCCCTTTGCGTGATGGAGATTTACTTGAACGAATTTAATTTTTTTATTCATCATTATTATTTTTTTACCGCTAACATGGGGTCTTGAAACATTAGCTCACGATATTTTGGCTTCGATACACCGATTTTGTGCGTAGTGTGGCCAGTAGACTTAAAGTTTGATTCTGAGTTCTCAGCTCAACTTGGTCCTGGGATTTCTTCAATCTGTTCTGCGAGCGTCTTATCATTTTCAGTACCTGCATGGGTTAAATGAGAGGCACAAGCATCCTTACTTCCTGGTTTTTCACCAAAACCGCTTGGATTTTTCCTTTGATTTTTTTTACCGAAGATTTGCATTTCCAAATTTAAACACAAGAATATAAAGGGTGTTTCGATCAAAATTTGGTCGACTTAAACTTGACGCCTTTCATCGTGCATTAAAATTTTTTGCACACCCCTTATTTTGAAGATGTGTGCGTGTAGTATCATGCCCCTATTTTGATTTTGAGATTAGGACTTCAGTTATCAAAATGTCGCCGAAGGAAGAGAAGCAACGCATCAAAATTTTGCACGTGCATGGCGAAAGTTCAAACTACTCTCACGACAGGATGGAGAAATTGTTGAATGTGGCTAAATCAACTGTTACCAACGTATTAAAAATGTTCGGTGAACGTTTTTCGACAGCCATAAAAGCTGGACCGGGGGGAAATCGAAAACCGGAGGCCACAGCGACGACAAAAAGAGTTGCCCGCTGTTTCGAGCGGAACCCCAACCTCTCCGTCCGAGATGTCGCAAAGAAGCTGGGAGTGGCGCCTTCAACCATGGATAGAGCTAAAAAACGAGCTGGACTGTCGACTAACAAGAAAGTGGTGACTCCAAATCGCGACGATAAACAAAACACGTCGGCCAAAGCACGATCGCGAAAGTTGTACACGACGATGCTGACGAAGTTTGATTACGTGGAACAGGACGATGAAAATTACGTCAAGGCAGACTTTAAACAGCTTCCTGGACAAGAATTTTATACGGCAACCGGACGGGGAAGGTGGCAGATATTTTCAAGCACATTAAACTGTCAAAGTTCGCGAAGAAATATCTGGTGTGGCTTGAAGAGCAACGTTGACATTGCGACATTGCGTCAACCAGGAAATTTATCTGAGCGAGTGCCTACAAAAACGTCTACTGCCTTTCCTGAAGCGACACAATTGTTCCGTTCAATTTTGGCCGGATTTGGCATCTTTCCATTACGGAAAAAAGGCCATGGAGTGGTATGCTGCCAACAACGTTCAAGTGGTGCCCAAGGACAAGAACCCTCCCAACACGCCAGAGCTCCGCCCAATCGAACAATATTGGGCCATCGTCAAGCGGAACCTTAAGAAGACTCAAAAAGCTGTTGTGAGCGAGAAACAGTTCAAGGCAAACTGGCGTTCTGCGGCGAATAAAGTGGACAAGGAGACTGTACAAAATCTTATGGCAGGTGTTAAACGAAAGACCCGGCAATTCGCATTCGGTAAAAAGGAAGCTTAGCTGAATATTTCTCCTGTATTATGTATTAACTGAACTTGAAAAAGAAAAAAAAATTGACTTATTAATAAAAACTTTGATCGACTCACACACATTACTGTTTGACCAAATTTTGATCGGAAACCCTTCATTCACTCTTCTTGATGGAGCTATACTGTAATAAGAAACAAAAAAGATACACAGTACTGGACAAAATAAATCATACATTTGACCTGAAAACGCATGATTTGTTATATTATTCTCATTTTATTCTAATGACAGAGACTTCTGTGGCAAAAATGAGATAGTTTTACTATCTAGTTAGTGTGCTACATACAGAGGGCAAGACGTAAATCATTAAAAGCATTATTTCGTTTTTGCCAGATAATTTTTTATCTAAAAATCGATATTTTGTCTTGGACCAAATAAATCATTCAGTTCAAAAATCGGGTTTTTCGATGATATTATTAAAGCCAGTTTTAATATTTTGGCAGCACTGCATTTTTTGACAGTTGAAGGCACAGCGCAGATGTGGTGTTTTCCAGCCCAAGTTGGTTCCGTGTGTATTCAAAAAGCTCAAAATGTCCGGGACACAGATTTCCCTTGATTTCGGAAAATTGGTTGTTCGCGATCGTGAAAACTCTCGCCGGAATATTGCGAAAAAAAAATACTAAGTTTCCATATGGAGGAAGTATGAAAGCCAAGGAATAGTGGAAAATTTATCCGGTCAAGGACATCATCGTTCGACAACACACCGTGAGGATGTCAGGATTGTTTGGTAGGGTAAGCAAAATTTGAAATTTTCGTCTAGAGGGTGCGAATCACATCTGGGCGTTTAGCAGATGGGCGAACGCTCACGAGCCGCTTATTAGAACCGGCTCTTCAAAAAGAGTGAGCGAGCCACAGCTCTATAAAGTCGAACCGCGGCTCTCAAATGAACGTGGCGTTCAAAATTGAACGGCGGCTCACTACGAACGATTTTGAACCATGAACGGCTCAAGCAAAAAGAGCCGCTGGCGCTGTCACATTTCTGAGCTTTGCCTGTTGTTCGTTCATTTTGCTCTTTTTCTCTCCTGGCTATTAGGCTTTTTGACGTTTAATCACCTCACCCTTTCTGGCACATGCAGACGAATGATGGTTTGTTTTCCTCCAAAAGATTTTCCTTCTTACTTGCACTCCTTTGATCTAAATGGCGCTTTAATGTGCGTGCATTCAAGGTCAATAAGCCTTACAGGGATGTTTTTTTACTTATGCTTGTTCCCTCTCATCAGCTAAATGAATCAACGTTGTGGATCGGGATGCTCCCTTTGTTAAAGCCCTACAGTTAAAGTATGGACGACTCTCACCACAAAACTTGATTGTTGTCGTTCCAACAGAGCAATAAATTATTCAGTGCGTTTTGGCGGTTCGTTTGGAACAGCTTTGGACAGTCGGCCATACTTTTACTTGGTAGCTTGATCAAAGCCAATGGTTGAATTAAATCACGTTTCTTTTGTTTCTAGGCTTTTTTCTCTAGCATATTGGGATGAATGGGTTAATTTATATCCCAGTATCTCTCGCTCGCACTTATTCTCCCCAGTTGGTGCAATTTTGTGCGACAAACTCGAGATAAACCCTAGGAGCGTCGCACTTTAAGGTCATACCATGTAATAACATGAAAACTCGAATATAACTATAATGGTGATAGAATCAAGTGCGCAGGATCAAACTGTTTGGATACTCCCAAGGAAGTGTAAGAAGGGTTAGAGCTCACCGTAGGTGAATCAATTTTTTTAAGAGCCATTGAGCCGCTCAATTGAGCCGGTTCATTCAAATGAACACATGGCTCTGAGCCGCTCATTCAAATGAACCGTTTTGCCCATCTCTAAGTGGATTATAGAGTGGTTGGGTAGATTTTGGGGAAGTTAGATTAAAGGATTATACCAAATTGATAACAAATTCTAATACCAAGTTATCATTGTCTGATCACTGAACATGTTATCATCCTGGCTGAATAAACAGCCAAAATAACAGAATGAATAACAAAAAAATATTCGTTAAATATCATAATAATAGCATATTTTATTATCACTGCGATCATCGTGATAACAAATCCTGTATTGTAAGCAAATTTATTGAAATAATTTCAAATTATGTTATTAATTTGCATTCAAATTCTCATGCTAATATCTGAAATAATTCTTTTGACAAAAAGCATAGTTTCTTGTTCCAATAGGTTGGTAATATTTATAGTTTTGCATTAACCTAGTAATGTTCGTCAACAATTGTATGTTGAAAATGATAACATATGATAGCAAAATTAGCCAACGGTGATGACTAACTTTGTTATGCGATAGCAGCGGAAATCAAAACGATATCTGGGATAACAGAACTTGTTACTTATCTGATACCAGCTTGTTATTATCCTTTGCTAGGGTTCTTTTGACCAGAGAGTTCTTTGATTTTGTTCATTCATGTTTGTTCAATATTCAATTCCATCTAGGTGGGGATGATTTTGAGTTTCAAATGAAGAAACAAAATTTGTTTCTGTTGAGCATGATGTGTAATTTTTTTTATGCTCAGATCGATAGGTTACTATTACTACCAGTTGTAATTATGGTCATAAAGGGCAGTAAGACTCTGCGATTGACACTATTCAAAATAATCATTTTAGTTGAATTGAAAATGGATTTTGATATTTGACGATCACTTAGAAACTCAAACTCTAATGAGTATAAAGGAACGAGTAGTCATAGAAGTATAATGAGTTGATTTGATCGTCGTCCTTTATATTGATATCTGAGATTTTCAAAACAAATGAAATTCATCTACACTGACTCGAAATGTTTGCACTGCATATGATAGTAAGTGATAAAAACAGACACTGGTCTGGAGTAGGAAGTTTGGTACATATCAAATGGATCATGACTGCGAATATATACTTCGACTTGCTCTGCGAAAATTTGGAGTTGTCTTCTTTCAACAGGGCAACGATTCAAAGCACACCGCGAAGAAAACTACTGCGTTCTTTTTGTCAAACTGAATCAAAATGCTCGAATGGACTCCGCAATCCTCTGTTTTGAATGCGGTTGAAAATCTGGACGATAAAAAGGACATGAAATCGGTGATCAACAAAAATATCTATTTTGAAGCACTCGAAACAGCCTGACCGATTGATCCGGAATACCTAAGCTTGTCGAAAGTATGTCGGGTGGACTCGAAGCAGTGTTGAAGACTAAAGGGGGTCACACTAAGTATTGAAAGTTGAAGAATGAAGTCAAAAGCATTACCGTTTTATAAATAATATCAGGTGTACACACTACCAATATGTCATGTAAATTTCTGTCCCCTGAGACCGACACATGCAAGCGTCATATAGCACATAAGAATGAGTTGAAAGAGATGAGAAAATAAATTCAAACAAACACATCTTTCGTCGAGTTGCGTATGTGTCAGTTTCAGGAGACATAATTTTACACGAAATCTTTCTTTACGTTCCCCGACTTTTTACAAACATGAATTACGTATCGTGTAAAGTTCATAATTTCTAAGTGTAAATGGTTTATTTTGTCCATGTTGAAACATCGCCTTAGCAATAAAAATATTAAATATTGCGCAAGTCATGCACATTCCTACATTTTTCATGCCGGCACAATTTTGTCGCATAAAAATACTTGCTATGCCCAGAAAAAACTTACCCTCTACCATTTAAATCAGCTGAGATATTGAAGGAAATAACAAAATTTTACGTGGTGTATGATTTATTTTGTACAGCACTGTAGAAAGTTTTGAAAAATGTCTTAACAATCTCTTGTAGGGCCTGGTGGTATTAGATCAGCTTTAATAGTGGTCTATTTCAGACCTTAAAAACTTAATTACTTATGTTTATAGAATTAAGAGTTTAGACTTTGGTTTTAACGATAACGTATAAAGCGCAAAAAAAATCAAACTGTTACTTGTGAAATAGGCAGCAGCTAATAAACATGATTAAGTACGAGAACTATCCTCAATCTTGTGTAGCAAAGCTCAGTTTAAAAATAATCGAAAATATATCAAATATATAATTGCCAATATTAACAACTTCTGCGAATTTCAGCAATCAAAGGTGCACAATAAATCTCCCTTAATACATCTTCATATACCATAACTATTAGGCAGCACAATGCATTCAATTGCCGTTCCATTTTTTAACAACCACTTGCATCCATTGAATCCAACGCCGAACGCAAAACCACATCGCTTTTATCGCCCAGCCAACTAATCCGTGCTCCAGTGTTAATCCGGTCAAATTGGCTCCCATCCTGGCTTGGCCAAAAACCGAATGCAAAAAGCCAATCTACTCAATCAGCGCACCGCACTCACGCACACATTCAAGCACGCACGCATGCATGGACTGGAAAGTGTGCTCACATCCGAAATACAATGTTAAATCTTTCCTCCCGCAGCGCTAATTCCGGAGACTGCAATCAAATAAATCCCAATTAAACCCGAAAATGCATACACAAAATGACTGACTCGCACCCCCCCTTCAACCCACCACACAGGAAACCATGGTGTTGCTATGAGAGACACATGTGCGTGATCAGGCATCCACCCACTCACGAACAAGCACAACATACCCAACAACGGCTAATATTGACAACGGATCGAATTGAGGAACAATGGAGTCGCTGAGGACGGGAGGGGGGTGGTGAGCGAAATTGTCGGAAATTGAACCGGTTGTGGAGGTGTTCAGTTCCGGAGCGGGTCCTCGGCCGATAACGTTGGCCTTGCGTTGCGTATCCGTTAATGGCGCAACCGGAATAACCCCCACGCCGGTTGTCAATATTTAAGGTTCGAAAATTATATCGTATTAACATTTTGAAAGAAGTTCAAATTTTTAAATAATTTAACAAACAATTTCGATTTTCTACGTTTTGCTGCGTTGCATCCGTGAAAACGATTCAAACACACTAGACTCGGCTGACCCACATTTTTGCTTTCCGTTGATCAGAAAACCTAAATATTATGAAATTCTTCTTCTTTTAAATTTAGAACCACTTATTGGAAACCACCGCCGCGGACTGACGACACACGTCCTACGAATCGAGGCAGCAGAGAAGATAATTGAGCAGAATTAAACGGAGAGGGCACACGTTGGTGACCTCTGTTGATGTTGTTGTTATGCGGCTATTTCTCGGAACGGTAGCGGCCAATTGTGAGACGCTCCGGGTGACAATTAGTGGCCTTTGGTGATTGCATCAATCGAACCTTACGATGGCGGGCCGCCCCCGAGTGTGGGTTGAGATGATCGTCGAGAAGATGATGTTATTTTCCACTCAGTTTCAAGGTCGAGTTTGTAAGCTGGCTGGCCGGCGGCGTTTCGGCGACACTCAGCTCGGTGTTTTGGTATGAAAGAGTCGGGTATAGTACGGTAGGTGCAACCTTGATTTTTCGGTATTCCTGCAAACAATACCGGAGAAATTTGCGAATCTGCTTGTGTAAACAAACATTTAAGTCGACTATTTCTCACAAATAAAAGCTAAATTTCTTAAACTAAGACCACAATCCGATATAAGAAGGCTTCCTCAAGCCAAGTTTGATCTTAGTTTTTAAAATTGTGCATTTATTCGCTAAAAAACGACCATTGAAATGTTTGTTTGGAAGAGCAGATTCGTCCATTTCGCAAATTTCTCCGGAATTGAGCTGATTTTTCATAAGTAGAGTAGAGCAGTGCTTCGTCCTAATCGCCTATTTCCGTTATATTACCGACCCAGTGATGGGACATTAGGCAGAATGACTTTCGGCCGAATGCCGTTAGGCTTGACTAAGTGAATGATGAGTCATTAATTTTATTCTCTCTGTTTAGAATCTCACTCTGCTTAAATTTGAAAGGAGGAAAAAAATGTCAACGAAGAAGACTTAACGAGGCACGTTAGCTGATTGAAAATTCGCAAGAACTGCCCATAATTGAAAGAAGCAAGCATCTCTCATTAAAATTCATTAGTTTATTGTTCCAAAAGATTATAAGAAAAACCTAGTTCAATCTTCAAGAGGACATGTTAGTTGAGTTAAAATTTTATAATTAAAAAGAACTGCGGAAACATCTCCCATGAGCGTTTGGTGGTGTCACGCCCAGAAGATATGTTGAATTCTCAGATAGCAAGATTTGAATTTAGAAGAATTTGATTTTGTAAACAAAGAGGAGAAGCGCTCTGGGTGACAATTTGTGGCGTTTGGTGATTGCATCAATCGAATTGTACGAGGTTAGGCCGCTCTCTAGTGAAGGTTGAGATGATCGTCAAGAAGATTATATTATTTTCCACTCAGTTTCAAGGTTGAGCTTGTGCGCTGGCGGGCGACGTTTTAATTAAGCAGTTACTGTTGAAGAATTGTTGAAAAAATAGATCGAAGTAGTCCGCACTTCTGTGCGAAAATAGATTTAATGAATCATTTTTAATTAAAAAGCATAAAACACTTTTTTTGTAACCCTAGCCGTTCTCAAGGTATTGTGAATTTTAATAATAGAAATTTATGTTTTTGCATTTTTTTGCCCTTTTTGATTGTTAGTCGTGATGTCTGCAACAAAATGAATTTTTCATAATAGATTATTGAAAAACAGGCAATTTTTCTCAGACACGGTGGCAGTCAGACTAACCCGTTTCTGTTTAAACGCGATGGAAAAGAATCAAGATGATGCTTTTGGATATTTGTGTGTTTCGAATAGTTTTGTTTAGGGAGAGAAGAAGCAGTATTTCATAACAATGTTGTTTTTTTTTAATTTTCATTTTAAAAAAATCACATCAAATATTTTAGGTTCATCATTAGAATTAGAAAATGCCTTAACTGCAATTTGGTTATTTGAAACTGGAATGTAAGAATGATATTCTCAGGAATTGGTTTTGCTTTGTTAAAAATCGGATCGAATTCCTTTTCGTCCTCTTTGTATTCATCTGTGGAAACATAGCAAAATGTCATTTTTGTTTCACGATCCTCTTTGCGATTATTTGCCCAGTCATAAAGTTGTCAAGCATTCGTTATAGGATGTTCGTGTTGCTTAACTAAACTTGATCTAGTCCCCATTCTCTTAAGAGTACCTCCGATCGCATCACAAGGACTCTTGCCGTGTGAATTTGCAAAAAAAAAAGCCATTAAATTTCAATATAATGCCTATCTTTAAATCCACAGAGGCTAACATTTTTTTTTAATTTTTATATTGCGACTCCGTCTGACATAAAAATAATCTTTTCAATTGTAATTAGTGATTTTAAATATTACAATAATTTCGAGATAAACAACTTAACTGCTACTGTGTCATGCTTTTAAGCATTAGAAATGATCACAAAACTTATGTGTTTTAGTGTACCGTTTTTTTTTTGTAATATGCTACAAATGGATGTATTGTATATTGAGCAATATTACAATGATAACTTTGCACTTCATCTTGAAGAACAAATGTGTAGTTTTCTGAAAAATCACAAATAACTATGACTTAACCATCTTCTTGTGTTTCCTTTTTTGTTTTAAAAAATTCACTTTGCTTATTTTTTATACAGCCATGATATATTAATTTATCAATCTTTTTCATAAAAAAAGGAAGGTAACTCTTCTGATGGTACAGCCTTTAATTCCATATTACAACTATCAGTCGTAATCCACTGTTCAAATGACACTTCTTTAATTTCATTCTCTTCCAATTTTTCAAAACTTGCTGTTTCTGATAATGACGTATCGTAACAATTAATGCACGCGTGAAGATGGCAAAAGTCTGTTCTAAATTGTGCATCGCACAGAATTTGTTCCATAAAGATAGTGCGATCACATAAAATGCACTTTATTTTTAAGCTGTTGAGGATCAGATTCACATTTTCGTGAATCCTACAAACACAAACATTATGGGATCCTGATTTACTAAGAAGTTTACAATGTTTTGGCCGCAAGGCTGTAAATGAGCTAAAGTTTAATTCAACATCTTTATGGGTTTCATTAAAATGCCAGTATGGCTCTTTGAGTGACATCGTCAAGAGACGTTTATGTGTTACCTGGCGTACACCACTCGTCACTACAGAGACGTAATCTCTTTGGCCCGGCATAACTCTGCTGATATCGTCTTCTTCGTAGAATTGAACAACTTTAAGTACTAAATCTGCATTCAGTCCATGTCCTAATTTGGAACGGGGTTTACATAGTATTCCATCTTCGGCGACTAAATCCTTTATCTGCAAGGAAAGCAATAATAAATTAGTTTATTGATTATTTTTTCCAACATGACATGAAATAATATTCAAAGATGTTCATAAGCCTTACCTGTGTTGCAGTGTATCTGCTGACTTTGAATTAACCTACGGTTCTTTGCGCAGTCCAAGACTTTGGCAATATGGACAAAATATGAAATTGTTCATCGCGAGTACATTCAGGATCGGCAATTTTCTCCTTTAACTGGTTCATTATTAAAGGGTGATACGGTCAAAATTTGGTCAAGGGAAAACGCGTGTAAATCGGTGAAATCGTTTATTTAAAAAATCAAATTAAATTTCTTTTTCAAGTTCAATTAGTATAAAATTCAGGAAAAATATTCAGTTAGGCTTCCGCTTTTCCAAATCCGAATTGCCGGGCCTTACGCTTGACCCCTGCCATTAGATTTTGTACAGCCACCTTGTCCACCTTCTTCGCCGCAGAAAGCCAGTTTGCCTTGAACTGCTGCTCGTCCTTAGCAGTTTTTTTGGTCTTCTTTAGGTTCCGCTTGACAATAGCCCAGTATTTCTCAATTGGGCGGAGCTCTGGCGTGTTGGGAGGGTTCTTGTCCTTGGGAACCACCTGCACGTTGTTGGCGGCGTACCACTCCATGGCCTTTTTACCGTAATGGCAAGATGCCAAATCCGGCCAAAACAGTACGGAACAACCGTGTTTCTTCAGGAAAGGCAGCAGACGTTTATTCAAACACTCTTTCACGTAAATTTCTTGGTTGACAGTCCCGGAAGCTATGAAAATGCTGCTTTTCAAGCCACAGGTACAGATGGCTTGCCAAACCAGATATTTCTTTGCGAACTTTGACAGTTTCGTGTGCTTGAAAATATCTGCTACCTTTCCCCTTCCTTTTGCCGTATAAAACTCCTGTCCCGGAAGCTGCTTGTAGACGGCTTTGACGTAGGTTTCGTCGTCCATTACCACGCAGTCAAACTTCGTCAGCATCGTCGTGTACAGCCTCCGGGATCGCGCTTTGGCCGTCGTATTTTGTTTATCATCGCGATTTGGAGTCACTACCTTCTTGTAAGTCGATAGTCCGGCTCGTTTTTTGGCTCGATGCACGGTTGTAGACGATACACCCAGCTTATTTGCGGCATCTCGGAGAGATAGGTTAGGGTTTCGCTTGAAACTACCGGCAACTCTCTTTGTCGTCTCAGCGGCTTCCGGTTTTCGATTTCCCCCCGATCCAGACTTCCTGGCTGTCGACAAACGTTCCCCAAACACTTTAATTACATTTGTAATGGTTGATTTGGCAACTTTTAGCGATTTTGCCAACTTTGCGTGCGAGTAGCTCGGATTTTCGCGATGCGCGAGCAAAATTTTGATACGCTGCTCTTCTTGCTTGGACGGCATTTTAACAACTGAAGAGTGAATTCCAAAATCAAAATAGGAGCAACATTCTACACACACACACCTTCAAAATGAGGGGTGTTCAGGTTTTTTAATTGCAAAATTGAAAGAAATACGTCAAGTTGATATTGACCAAATTTTGACCGTATCGCCCTTTACCTCGTAGTCCTTAGCCTTGGCGTTGAGATTTGTGTGGTCCTCATCTTCCAAAACGTCAAAAATATGACGCTTAGCTCCACCCATAATATCCTTGGTTTTTCGCTGGGGGTAGGAAGCACTTCTCATTTTCTTCGTTGAAATTGGCGATACATGAGTTCCCATGATGCCATTGTTGAATGTCTCGATGTTATATGACAAACTGATTTTATTAACAATAGACTCCGCTGAAATCGATGAAGCTAGAGACGTAACGGATGGGATGGTATTGACTATGCATTCACTTTCCATATCTACAGGTCTCGTTGATTGCACACCACTGGTAGAAGGCACTTCCTCATCATTCGAAGGTGGTGGTTTTTGTTTGGGAGTTGCTTGTGTTTTTGTTGGGAACTTGCTTGTTTAACTTGAAAAGCTATGAAATATAAACTAAATTGAACTTCCCAATATAAAGCTCTTTGTTGACTTGGTACATAACATCATTCAAATGCATGGCAGACTCCATTGTATTGAAATGTACTTATACGAAATTTGTTCCATGCACGAGTATAAATAAAAACTTACCTGACTGCTGTCTTCTCAACGAGAGGCTTAAAAAATTTCAATATATTAACCGTTTATGCAAAAAAAAAAAAGAGTTTGAGTTTGATCATTTACTTCAGATAGCATCAGTTTGTACCGCTTCCGTTGCGTCTAAACAGAAACGGGTAAGGCTGACAGCCTCCAGGTATGAGGAAGATTTGTTTTTTATTCAATAATCTATCATATTAAGTACATTTTTATGGACATCGCGACTAACATTTGGAAATGGCTGAAAATATTGTTACAACAAAATTTCCTTTTAATAAAATTCGCAATAAATTCAGAAGTCTATTTTTGGTAAAGTTATATTAGAAAATACGCGATTTCCCAAAATTCGAAAAATCCACAAAAATTTAAAAATGAAAATTTCAAAAATTTAAGAAGTGACCGTATTAAACTTTTCACCAGATTTTAGAATATAACTACAAGTTTTTTTAATAAAAAATTCAGAAAATTCTAAGGGGAGGGGCCTTCGAAAAAAATCAATGTTTCATGTTTTTAGCATGAATTTACATTTTTTTAGTTTCAGTGTATTTTTTTCTTGTAGAACACTTAATGACCTGCAATTTATTCTCAGATATTTTGATCAGAATAATCGTTTACATGTTATGATTTAGTGAAAAACTGAAATTCATATTTTACATACGCCCTTATAGAAAATTAGTCCAGGAAATTTTAGGATTTTTTTTATGGAAAATGTTATCTTGGGTAGAAACTTACATATGGACCAAATTTCATTAAAACCAGAAACTGTCGAGACAAAGTCAATATATTTTTTAGCGTTTCTGGCTGGAAATGCTCTAAAGATAGTTCGTAGTGGTAATATGTCAAACAGCCAACATCGGTATTTTCAAGAAGTAAAATTTATGTTGATCGAACAAACATAGAACAAACATGTGTTCGCTGTACCACGTTTAAACCGAATATGTGGGGAAAAACATCCTTAAAACTTTTTCAAGACCAGTACATGACCAAGACATGTTTGGTATTTCATCCTCACGACTTCTTTACAACAAAGTTCTTATATTCTTGTCAAAGAAGATGTTTCTGGTGTTTCTTGGGTACCTATCAGGTGATTTTCACTAAAGCTCCATACAATGCCATTCGCTTTTTTCTGACGGGGAAACTAGTATATCGTTATTCCACTTACGAGGATGAACCTGTTATGGCTTAAATTTTAGAACCTTCACAATTTTCCAGAACGGCAGGTTTTCCACTGCCCGAACGATGTCTTCTACGGTTTCTAGCTGCGCCTCCGCGTCGTTCTTAGAATCTACTTGTCGTTGAAAACACCACCTAGTTCACTCGGTGGTAGCCCTTCCTCGTGCGACGCAAGGCCATGTTCGACGTCGCCACAACCCGAAGTAGTATGGGAAAGTGCTTGGAGCTTAGCTCATTGATGGTTGTCGGCAGTGGGACCACCATGTTGGTCTAGGATGTTGGCCCGCCGGCGACAGGAATATCTGGTTCTTTGTAGCGTTCACCACGAAGTAACCCAACTGAGACTCGTCGAACAGGAGATTACCATGTTTGTTACGGTGGTGGTTTCCCCATGCCTCGTGCTTCGCATTTAGGTCGCATCCCACAATAAAATGTTTACGGTGTCTGGTCAGCTTAACAGACTTACCTCGTCCTTAGAGGTACTGTTGGGGCCAGTAGGCAGCACTCACAAGGAGGGGACCACTTGATGTACTTACTTCAACACCGATTGCCTCTTTCGTTGATGTCTTGTAGTGTGTCTACACTGAAAACATGATTGGTTGTTTGATGGCGATTGCGACTCCATCTCCTAGAGCGGGTATCCGATCCAATCTCACTCCACGTCTACTCTCTTTGCTAGTTCAAGGAGTTCCAAGGACTTCGCTTTGATGGCGCGAGCGTTCCACAATAAGATATTTAGGTTATTGGTAGCCACGCCGAATGATGAATTCCCCTAGGCAAAGGATTCGGTCTACACGGGTGCGACACTGTTGCGATTGTTGCCACATCTCATGGAAGACGGGAAGGAGCTGCTCAGATGTGAGCAATTGCGCCGAGTCCCTGTTGTGGCCTGTGCTGATTTACGGGTGATTCACGCTGGTGCAGCTTTTCGCGATTAGACCAACCTGGTGAAGGAGCCCTCGTGCCGGCCTGTTGGTCGGTACACAGTTTAAAAAAAAAACAAATAATTTTATCCGTTTTCTAATGCACATAAATGGAATGCTCGATTTGGCCCAAGTTCATGGGATATTTCTTGTAAATTTAAACCAGATAACGCCTGAATATAGTCTGTTGTATGAAAGATTGCAAACGATTTCGTTGATTACGCTTGCTTTGGTTTACAAGTGAACGAGGGGAAATTTTACGCGTCTCTTAAAATTCACTATTTTTTTCTGTGTAGGTTGTCCTCCGGTTTGATGCGGGAACGGGGGAAAATTTCCATATCAAAGTTGGGAGCCTCCCTCAAGTAACGTCTTGGTTGGTTTCGGCTTGCCGCCTCTATTCAGATGTGGTTGTATTCCATGGCCAAAATGCAGGCATCACATGCATAGTGTAACGTATCTGTTGTTTCCGCGATACACCTCCCACTCGATGAAGGAATCGTTGAGTGCTCCGAGGGTCAAACCCTTCTTAAAATGTACTAAGTAGAGACATTCCCGGTACCCCAGTAAACACAAGATCGCATATAATAACGGATATGACTATGTCTATTGTCGAACTTTCAATAGAACGAAAAGTTCGGTAAAGGTAAACGAAATTTATAGATGGGTTACCGCTTGCAATTTTCCGGAAGTGTTTGGCGATCGCTTAAATATCTTTAGAGAAGATCGCAACAAATCGTTATCCAATAAGAAATCTGGTGGTGGAGTTTTAATCGCAGTTCGTACCGACTATGAATCGGAACAAATTGATTCACATAACTGCAAGGAATTTGACCATGTTTGGGTCAAATCTTTTATTGGAAATCAAGTGCATATTTTTGCGGCTGTGTGCTTTCCTCCTGAATTTGCCACAGAAGAATCATATGATACGTTCATTTGTACTGCTGCTAAAGGGTGATACGGTCAAAATTTGGTCAAGGGAAAACGCGTGTAAATCGGCGAAATCGTTTATTTAAAAAATCAAATTAAATTTCTTTTTCAAGTTCAATTAGTATAAAATTCAGGAAAAATATTCAGTTAGGCTTCCGCTTTTCCAAATCCGAATTGCCGGGCCTTACGCTTGACCCCTGCCATCAGATTTTGTACAGCCACCTTGTCCACCTTCTTCGCCGCAGAAAGCCAGTTTGCCTTGAACTGCTGCTCGTCCTTAGCAGTTTTTTTGGTCTTCTTTAGGTTCCGCTTGACAATAGCCCAGTATTTCTCAATTGGGCGGAGCTCTGGCGTGTTGGGAGGGTTCTTGTCCTTGGGAACCACCTGCACGTTGTTGGCGGCGTACCACTCCATGGCCTTTTTACCGTAATGGCAAGATGCCAAATCCGGCCAAAACAGTACGGAACAACCGTGTTTCTTCAGGAAAGGCAGCAGACGTTTATTCAAACACTCTTTCACGTAAATTTCTTGGTTGACAGTCCCGGAAGCTATGAAAATGCTGCTTTTCAAGCTACATGTACAGATGGCTTGCCAAACCAGATATTTCTTTGCGAACTTTGACAGTTTCGTGTGCTTGAAAATATCTGCTACCTTTCCCCTTCCTTTTGCCGTATAAAACTCCTGTCCCGGAAGCTGCTTGTAGTCGGCTTTGACGTAGGTTTCGTCGTCCATTACCACGCAGTCAAACTTCGTCAGCATCGTCGTGTACAGCCTCCGGGATCGCGCTTTGGCCGTCGTATTTTGTTTATCATCGCGATTTGGAGTCACTACCTTCTTGTAAGTCGATAGTCCGGCTCGTTTTTTGGCTCGATGCACGGTTGTAGACGATACACCCAGCTTATTTGCGGCATCTCGGAGAGATAGGTTTGGGTTTCGCTTGAAACTACCGGCAACTCTCTTTGTCGTCTCAGCGGCTTCCGGTTTTCGATTTCCCCCCGATCCAGACTTCCTGGCTGTCGACAAACGTTACATTTGTAACGGTTGATTTGGGCACTTTTATCGGTTTTGCCAACTTTGCGTGCGAGTAGCTCGGATTTTCGCGATGCGCGAGAAAAATTTTGATACGCTGCTCTTCTTGCTTGGACGGCATTTTGACAACTGAAGAGTGAATTCCAAAATCAAAATAAGAGCAACATTCTACACACACACACCTTCAAAATGAGGGGTGTTCAGGTTTTTTAAATGCAAAATTGAAAGAAATACGTCAAGTTGATATTGACCAAATTTTGACCGTATCGCCCTTTAACATAATTTCAAAATTTGAGCCTGAAACGAATCTTTACATTTACGGTGACTTTAATCAATGGGCAGAAAATTTTATCTTTGATGACGAAAATGAATCTCTTTTGGTACCAATTTTGGGAGATAATGAAACGCTCCACACTCTATTTGACAAAAGTTCAGAGTTGGGACTTAATCAAATAAACCATGTAAGAAATCATAACAACTATTTTTTAGATTTGTTATTTACTGATATGACCGATGATTTCTGCGAGATGGAATCACCCGATCCTTTATGGAAAAATGAAGTATTCCACACTGTGATTGAATACTCCATATTTATACATGACAACACCACAATGTTGGATGGCGATTTAACCGAAACCTATTATAACTTTAGACATGCAAAATACGATGTTATCAAAAATAAACTAAGCTCCTTTGATTGACAAAATTTGATTCGTAATTTGAACATAGAGCTGTGAACAAGTTCTACCAAGTAATATACGAGATTTCAGAGACGACAGTACCCAAGAAGCAAAGAAGAAAATCAAACAAATCTAAAGCTAAAGCATGGTATAAAAGAAAAATAATCAACCTGAAAAATAGAAAACAAAAAGCAAGCTTACAAAAAAGATAAAAATGATTTAAACCTTACAACATATTTAACCAGTTGAACTTAGAAATAAAAAAATGCTTATGAGAATTACAACATTGAAGTAGAAAATAATATAAAGATAGACCCAAAAGCTTTTTTCAGTTTCATTCAGACCAAACAACAGTCGAATAATTTTCCATCAAAAATGCAATTGGACAGTAAAACAGACCAAACCGCTAGCAAAATCAGCAATTTATTCGCAGATTTTTTCCAAGATGTTTACACTACTCATGACGACAATGTATTTCTCGACAGTATTTCTCGTACCTTCCTGAAACCTTCAGTGATGTAACAGTTAATAACATATCACTTAACGAAATTCTACTTTCTATAAATACCTTGGATGCTTCTAAGGGAGCTGGACCTGATGGTCTGCCGCCAGCTTTTCTAAAAGCAGTATCGAAAGAGCTAGGGAAACCTTTGTTTTGGCTATTCAATTTGAAAGGAATCCTTTCTGATGCCGAATTTTAAATGCGGCAAAAAATCTGATATAAAAAATTATCGTGCAATTGCGATATTATCTTGTATTGCTAAGTTTTTTGAATCGATAATGAACAAACATATTTTCTCACAAGTTAAAAATGTATTTTCTCACAAACAACACGGCTTTGTTAAAGGGCGGTCAACGACTACCAATTTGTTGAATTTTGTAACATTTTTTATAAACGCAATGGATAAAGGAAATTATGTTGAAACGTTGTAGGTTTCAATCAGAGATTATTAAAATGGGTCCAATCATACTTGACTGGTAGAACACAAAGGGCAAGATTTGGTGGTATTTTGTCATCAGTAGTGAGTGTGACTTCTGGAGTGCCACAAGGTTCTCATCTTGAACCATTACTGTTTATTTTGTTTGGCAACGATGTAGAGCTGATTTTTAATCATTTGAATGTTTTAATATATGCTGACGACATGAAACATTTCTTTGAAGTATGTCAAGCATCTGATTTGATAATATTTCAACGCGAAATCGATATATTTCCTACCTCGTGCACGAAAAGTTTACTAGAACTAAATGTAAAAAAAATGTCATTCCATATCCTTTTCAAGAAAGCACGTTATAAGGCAAGAAGCAAGTTGAAAGATGCAGTCATATTAAAGACCTAGGTGTTATACTTGGCTCCAAGTTATTCTTTGTCGAGCATTATAATAACATTATCTACATGGCAACCAACATGTTCGATTTTATCAAGAGGTTTAGTTTTCATTTCAAGGATCCCTACACAATCAAAACATTGTACAATGCATATTTTAGACCCATCCTTGAGTATTGTAGCATACTCTGGTCTCCATATCACGATTCATATGCAAATCGTATTGAATCAGTGCAAAAACAGTTCTTGTTATTCGCTTTACGGAAGTTAGTATGGGCGAGCCTTCCATTGCCGTCTTATGATTCAAGATGCATGCTAATTAATTTAGACACACTTAAAAAACGAAGAGAGCTTGCAAAGGTAGCCTTTATAAATGATGTTATTGCGCAAAGAGTATAAATATGAACTTTATAGAAACTTTTTTCATATCAACAATCATAGAACAGCCTATGCCGAAACGGGCCATTAAATAGAATGATGTATGCTATATAATACATACAGTGAAATAATTGATATTACTATGGACCGAAATGCACTGAAAAAAAAAATCTTTTTGAGGCTAGCAAGTCAATAAAAAAAATGTAAAAAAGTGAAACGAACATAGATGTTAAGATTGAAATGTAATTAAACAAATGGTCGACTACTGATTGACGACAATAAATAAATAAATTTAAAACCTTCGAAAGCAACGCGAAGAACAGGAAAATTTCTGGTACTTTTCAACGAATGTTGTTCAGTTGCACTGGACGAGCAAAGCATTAAAAAATCCATAAAGGGTGAAACTGCCAAATAACGGTCAAACATGATTAGGTGTACAATGATTGTGTTATTTTGTAAATGATCAAACAAGAGGAAATTATTTGACTGGGCTTCCGCTTTTCCAAATACGAACTGTATTTACGTTTCACACCTACCTCTTCCAACAGACTTTGTACCGCTCCGTAACAGTACACTTGTTGCAAGTCGGTTGAACAATCTACTATGTGACTCGGTTAAGTCTTAATCAAGTTGCTACAACCAACTAAGCTGGTTTAGTGTAGCTTGGGCTGTGTGTTTTGTTATTTGGTTCGTAACGCCAATTCACCATGAACTGTTCCTCATTTCCATCGGTTTGTTGAATTTTTTCAGAGTTCCGCTTGACCTTTGAATCTTTTTCGATTGGGCGCAGCTCGGGAAAGTTTTTGCTCTTGGGTACGACTAACACGTTGTAGGTGGTATTCTGCACCTGAGACATTTTCCGGAACAGAAAGCAAAGTCTGGCTAAAACAGTACGGTACAACTGTGTCTCTTCAGAAAAGACAATAAGCATTTTTGTTTTTCAAACATTCAAACAGTTCTCATGAAAATTCCGTTTTTCAGAAGAAAAAAAAATCCTAGAAATCTATTGACTATGGGATAGGTATCACTTTCGAAAATCTGACCACTTTTTGTTACATCTTGGAGGTTATTCCGAGAGCCAAAGTGACGTTTGTCAGTTGGTGAAGTGAGAAAAGTCACCTGCAGTGACGGGACTCTCCATTTGATTTACCCAGAAAAGTCAGGTTACTCCAGCTGACTTTTCTCACTTCACCAAGTGACAAACGTCACTTCGACTATCGGAATAACACTCCTTATTTCATAATCGACACATGCCGAGCATGTGTCTTGCGATCGTGAAATAATTACAGAAGAATGTCGCGACATGTCGGCATTTAACAAGCCTACTTATATTAAAGATCGATTCAAAGTTAATTTGGACGCATTCAAGTGATCAAAACTCCAGAATTAAACTACATACACGGTTGATCAAAACGTCAAACCAAATGGTATTTATTAAGGGTATCTAACGATGTATAACAAATTATTACATTTCACCGTTTCGAACGAACTGTCGCACTTTACTTGTCACTTCTTTACCGCATCCTCGAAGTTTTCGCTTGACAATTGCCCAGTATTTTTCGATCGGTCTGAACTCAGGGCAATTCAGAAGATTAATCTCTTTGGCGACGAAATAAACAGTGTTTGCAGCATACCATTCTAGTACCTCCGTAGAGTAGTGGCAGCTGGCTAGATCCGGCCAAAACATAACGTTGATCTTGTGGTGCCGAATGAAGGGTAAAATCCGCTTTTTTAGACACTCTTTAATGTAAAGCTCCGACTTCATTGTGTGAGATGTGATAAAAACCTTGGTTTTAAGGCCAAAACTGCAGATTCCTTGCCAAATCATTAGTTTCCGAGAAAACTTATCAGCAAAAACAAATCTATACCTGAAAGGGACATTTTGACATATGTTTCGTCATCCACTAAAATACAGCCATCAAATTTCGTCAAAACTCGTTCGTATAGTAATCGTGCTCGCTTTTTGGCCACTAAATTTTGCTTCAGGGAGCGAATCGGATGTTTACTGGCACAAAAAGACTTATATCCTTCTCATGAAAGGATGTTACGCACGGCGGAAATGTTGGAATCGTATTTCTTTGTCAAATCACATATGGAGACTTCTGGGTTGCCTTTCACATACCTCAACACCCTTCTCCTCAGCTCTTTGTCCCTAGTGTAACTTTTATGATAGATGCGCGGTGCTATATCCATACTCAGAGTATCCTTGTTATGTTTGATTACAAGACACACCGTTGACTTTGTTAATTTTAACACTTTTGCTATTTTTGAGGCAGACCACGAAGGATTCTCTAGATATTTGTGCACAAATAATTTTCCTTTCTCAAGTTCCATGATCCGTAATTCCGAGATACGTCGATCAATCGAGGCAAACTTTTCATCATTTCTTCGTCAATGAAACATCAACAAATGCCTGTCAAACGTGTTTTGTTCCAACCACCAGGGACGCGGTGGCGTATTAAACCGTGCGTTCAGATTTACTTTGAATCATGCTTTATTTCGAACTCAAGCTATTCTTCAATTTTTTTCGAGTGCTCGGCTCAACGGCCACCGACTATTTTGGGTGGGTCGAGCTGCTGTTAAAACAAAACAAGCATTGATTACAACAATATACTCAGAAATCCATAACAGCATTGCATGCCTATATTAATTGCGAAAAAGTGTGTAATTTCCCCATTCGATACATTTTCTTGTTTTCAATTGCATACTTTTTTTTGCATGCATTTTATGTTTTTTTTTTTCGAATGGTCATCATTCTGGGCCAAATTGTGCTTTGGACATGGGATCATTTCTTCTGGAAAAAAAAATGTATCCCGTAGGCATCGAGTATGTTTGTGCTCGGCTTGCCCCCTTTCCTAGCGTTATAATGATGATTCTTGATGATTTTTAATCTATTTACGTATGTAGATTCGATTCGTACGTGGAAGCATCGTTGTTCAAGCAGCATATGAATGATTCATCGGCCGGTCGCTCCGTCTGTTTACTCTTGCCTTTGGCCATCGGTTGGAATTGTTTTGTTCCCTTTTATAGAGGTGGATAGATATAATGATAAGCTGGACGAACCGGGAATGGGTTGCGAATTTTAAAATATGCATTATTTTCCATTCGTGATGTTTACGCACTCAGTGATTGAATTTTTGTAAACAGAGTTGTTGGAATGATACCGCCCCTTCTTTCAGAAAGAAGGAAGTAGTTTTATTTTTCATTCGCAGGAATGTGTGTTGATCCTGTTTACTCAGAGTTGTTGTGCTCTGATACAGAATATACTAAGCCAGTGCATTAGTTGGTATTGGAAGCTCTGAATTAATAACTATGAATGTGCATTTTTTAATTAGGCTTTAATTAGCTCGGACATGGAATTTACACTCACCTCAAATGTAAAATTCTAGATTCACTTCCACACTCGTCAGTCGAGAGTTTTTCATTATTAATGTAAATTAGAGCAGCACTCATACTCTGTTGCCCAGTGAAAATAAAGCTTCGTTTGCTTGGCAAATCGTTTGAGTTGAAATCTCGGAAGTGGATATTCATCGCACCCAACAACGTAGAAACATATGAGTAGTCTGGCTGATAAAAATTAACCACAGACGATTCATTACCACGAGCACACGGTTCAGCCAGTTTCGCCTAGCTAAAGCCAGGTCGATCGAACCGCGATAATCACAGCCAAATGAGCAATTATCATGCATGGATGAAGAAACTAAATCGTACTGGTCTCATTCGAATTCATTCGAAAGTCAATAGCAAATTCTGCAATGAGTTCTAACCAATGCTTGATCAAGGAAGAAAGATTTAATCATTCAGAACTATTGTGGAAATATTCGTTTCCACCCAATAGGAAGGAGAGCTCCCGAAAGGAGATCAAAATTTTACAATTGGACCACTTGGTTGGCTGGCAGTTACGCTGATGGCACCACCCACAACTCATAAGCGCAATTAAATTGTTTGACCATTTTGGCACACAGGAGCACACAAACTAAGTGTTCCACTTACCGGAAAACATGGAAATGGCCAATCTAGGATGTTAGTTGATTATGTTCGTTTGGGGAATTCAGTGGAATTTATTTTCTCACTGACCATATTTTGGTATGATGACCGTGCTCGGTCCTTGTTTGATAAGCAGGGAGGGGTTGTAAAGATTTTTCAGACACTTCTAGGAAAGCGTACTTCTAAATTTCCATATGAACAGTACACGTTTTAAGGTATGAATATAATGTCAGTGGATCGTTTAGAATTTCTAGGAATGAAATCAAACATCCTTCAAAGCGCTTAGCCGGACAAGGTGTGCCGTGTCTCTTCACGTCACTCGTTTGAAAGTATTTTTCCCTCTCCTCGTGGGTTTTCTTACCAAGCAGAAGATACCTTCACTTCACTGTCCAGCGGCAGAAACATCAACGGCCGCGAATACACGATATATTCCGCCTCAGCCAGTTGGGTCATGAAGGAATTGTCGTCCAACTTCCGCGAAACGGGCAATATTCCGAGGGCCGTCTTCACAGAACGAACCATCCGTTCCCAGCATCCTCCCATGTGTGGGGCAGATGGTGGGTTGAACCTCCATTTAGTGTTCGTGTCGTTGAACGTGCTGCTCATGGTGATGTTGAAGTCGCGCAACTCGTCCTGCAGTTCCCTGCTAGCGCCAATAAAATTTGTACCGTTATCGGTGTACACTTCCTGCGGTGCTCCTCTGCGCGCAATAAATCGTCGTATTGCCTTCTTGCAGGAATCGGTTGTAAGGGTGTATACAACCTTCATGTGTATAGAGCGCAACGACAAATAAACACGTGAAAATTGCTAACCAGCGCATGGCAACGCTACGACCAACTTTCAAGTAGTAGGGCCAAAAGTAGTCTATACCTATAATAGTAAAAGGTCGAATAAAAGGAGTAATGCGGAACCACGGTAGTTGACTCATCTTTGAATCCACAGGAACGTTCGATATAAACAGTATCTGCCCTGACAAATCTATCACAGGAGGACCTGACTTTGGAGATACAAAGTGCGTTTGAGGTGTCCCTAAAGACTGTATTCGATGAAATTTGGACACACGCAATTGTTCGTAACTTTTTAGCGTGTGGGTAAAAATTATTGAAATTTTAACTGAATGTATTTCATTGTGTTGTGTCAATTGTGTAATGAGTTTCGTGAAAATCGGTCGAGTGATTTCAGTGATGGCTTCGAATGAAGAAATAGTGCGCCAACAAATTTTGGGCACTCACTTCGAAAACCCAAACGCTTCTTATCGATGGATCGGAAAACAGCTCGGAATCGCACATTCAACCGTACCTCATGTGATCAAAACGTTCAAGGACCGTAAGACAACCAAGCGGAAAAATGGTAGTGGCAAAAAACGTGGCACATCAAATCCGGAGAAGGTCAGGATGGTATTGAACCAATTTAAGCGTTATCCCAACATTTCGATCAGGGAGGTTGCGAAAAAGGCGAAAGTTTCAGTTTGTTTTGTGCAGAAAACAATGAAACGTTCTGCATTACATGTGTACAAGGTCCAGAAGGCACCGAACCGGAGCGATAAACAGAACTCGGTGGCCAAAACTCGTGTAAGAAAACTGTACAGGGAGTGGCTCACAAAACCGTTCTGCATTGTGATGGACGATGAGATCTACATTAAAGCCGACACCAAACAAAGGCCAGGACAGGAACACTACGTCGCCACCTCTAAGTTGGCCGTTCCGGAGAGTGTACGGAAGAAGAAACTGTCGAAATTCGCCAAAAAATTCCTTGTCTGGCAAGCGATCTGCGGATGTGGCAAAATGAGTCAGCCCTTCATCACCTCTGGGACCGTCAACGGACAAATCTACAAGGACGAATGCCTCCAAAAACGACTTCTGCCCTTCTTGAGATCTCACGATGGCCCGACACTGTTTTGGCCGGATTTGGCATCTTGCCACTATGCCCGGCCCGTCTTAGGCTGGTACAAAGATAATAATGTAGTTTTTGTACCAAAAGACGTCAACCCTCCAAACACTCCGGAACTTCGCCCAATTGAAAAATTGTGGGCAATCATGAAGGCAAAGCTCGTTAAAACTCCAAAACTGATAGAAAATTAACTTGAACTAAAGAAAGTGTGGTTAAAAGTATGTAAGCAAGTCGGTCCTATCATTGCCCAAAATTCGATGAAAGGAGTCAAGGCAAAGGTGCGGGCATTTGGGTTGGGAGAAGAGGTTCAATAAACCAATGATGTCGAAACTTAACCATTTAGTAATACTTTATTTCCAGAAAGTTTGAAAATAATCGGGCTCAAGGAACATTTTTGGTGACCTATTTTGTGTGTCCAAATTTCATCGAATACAGTCTTTACTCTCATATTTTTTTTACAAATACATGGGCAGGGTGGTTCTTTGGCATCACTATTGTACATATGGCTTTGCGCATTCTGGAATCCGCTTACCGTATGTGGGTTGTTACTCTCGGATAAGCCTTGATGATTCGTCTTAGCAAAGTTTTCGTGCTGTTCCACTACCGATTGTTGCCCAAACTTCACGAGTAGTAACTCTAGCTGCTCAACCAGATGTTGCTCCTTCGCCAGGAATTGATGCTTCTCTTCGTCTCGCTTTGCTTGTTCGAGTGCGTACTGCTGTTCGTAACATTGTATACGGTCGACTAGGGACATTTCCTGTTTCTTCCGTACCTCGTTCTCCTTCTGCTGCTGCCGTTCGGCATCGTGCTGCCGATTCAGGATAGCTTCGATTTCACTGACGCTGAGATTCTTCCACCTCATCTTGACGCCGCTGTTCACTTACATGCTGTTTCCGCATCTCACTTGCTCCGCGTTACCGTACTGCGTAGGGTGAAGGTTTCCCCACCATCTTCGGAACGATCCTCGGAAGCGTATTTCGATTAACCGACTTCGGGACCATAGAACTCGTAGGATTCGATTCTTCGAGACGACACGTGTACGGTTGAATGTTTACCAACGATAGATTATGGATATTCGACCTGCGATCGGCATTCTGTCCATGTTGCCCCGGGCTGTTGACACACATCTTCGATCCCCGGACTTTCCCCGATGGCGACACTGTCGATTGTCCATGAAACTGATTCAGCTTGGGCGATTCCAACGCCTCTAGCAACGTCATCGATTTTAGGGGTTTCAACAGGAGTTGACGAACCAGCAGGTCCATCGGTAGGTGCCTGCTCTGGATCTCGTTGACCCAGTCCCATAGCGAGTGAATCGGACGTCTGTTGTTGTTGCTTCCACTTTCTGTCGGCTGTTTGCCTGGCTGCGGCTGCTTCGTATGCTCAACACAGCTTCATCCTGCTGGCGAAGCAACTCATGCTTCCCAGTCAAGTACTCCGTCCCTCGTTGTTGTTTGTCGTTCATCGCCTTTTCAACCAGCAACTTCTCATTTCGCAATCTTTCATCCTCCAACTTTTCTCGTAGACACCTCTCTTCTTCCAACCGTTGTAGATCCCGGGCAATTTGAGCTTGTCGAGAGCTCAAAACGCTAGATCGCCCAGTCCGTGAACTACCAGGGAGCGGAGGAATTGACGGTATGCATTTCGCACAGATGAAATCTCTGGATCGCGCAGCAACAGTATCCACTTTCGTGCATGAGAAGTGGTACCAATGCTTGCAATTTCCGCATTGTACCATGGACAACTCATCGTTATTGGGCCTCCTACAGGGTGCGGCAGAAAATAATTCGAAAATTTGTTCTATTTCTTTCAAATCCCATTTCCAACTAATTCAAGCAATAATATCAACATTTTCGAGTGCAGTTATCCTTATAAAGTCCTTTTAAACAAATTTATTCAATGTGTCCTCCATTTTTATTAATAACATCCTTCGAGCCGACGCCGGAAGCCAGAGCATGCTTTTCGGACGTAGTCCTCCGACATTGACTGCCATGTGCGTGTTATGGTTGACTTCAGGGTTTTCACACTAGGGTGTGATGTTTTGCAGGCTCGTGCTTCAACATATGCCTAAATCGAATAATTCAACGGATCAAGATCTGGACTGCTAGGGGGCCACAAATCCTTCGGCCAAAACTTCATGTTATCGTTCAACCATTGTTGGGTTCGATTGGACGTGTGACACGGCGCTCCTCGTTTTGGTCCTCGGAGAAGTTGGCCTTCACCCAGGGAATCACTTGGTCCTTTAAAATACCGATATGCACTTCGTTATTGATTTTAACTCCAGCATCAATGAAAACAGGTGGTATTTTCAAACCGTTGGACGCCACCAAGCCAAACATCATGACACCAGCCGGATGTTTGTTTTGAAATTTGAATTTCACTTTTTCCGGAACATTCTCCATTTTCTGCGGTGAAATGAACCGGTCCGTTTGACATTCCGCAAATCGACTGTACTTTGTAAACAATAAACATGGAAGCCGAAAGAAGGGAAAAAAATGTGCACAGTTTTTTGGAAAATCCATTGTGGTCTGCATCTAGGCTAGCTAAACAGCTGAAATTGCCCAGAAATACCGTATGGCGCGTTATCAAACGGTATAAGGAAACATTGACGACGATTTGGAAGCCTCAAGCCAATCGTCGGAGTGGAACTGTCGACCGGAAACTGCGTGGTAAGATTTTGAAGACGATTAAGAGGAATCCCAATCTGTCGGACCGTGATTTGGTTAGAAAATTCGGTGCTGCCCATAGTACCGTGAGGAGAACTCGACTCCGGGAAGTAATCAAGTCGTATCGAGCTAGCAAACAGCCAAATCGGACCATAAAACAGAATAGTGTGGCCAAAATCCGTGCTCGGAAGCTATACGACCAGGTGCTGACCAAGTTCGACGGGTGTCTTCTGATGGACGATGAAACCTATGTCAAGGCTGACTTCGGGCAAATCCCAGGTCAAAAATTTTACTTGGCAACGGCTCGGGGGGATGTTCCAGCCAAATTTAAATTTGTTTTTGCCGACAAATTTGCACGAAAATTCATGATTTGGCAGGGCGTAACGAAAGTTTTCGTTACAAATAAGACAATGACGTCGGAACTATACCAAAAAGAGTGTCTCCAAAAACGAATTTTGCCGTTCATTCGATCCCACGACCATCCCGTAATGTTTTGGCCAGATTTGGCAAGCGGTCATTACAGCAAAGTCGTTCAAGAATGGTATGCAGAGAAAGGGGTCCAGGTTGTTCCGAAAAACCTTAACCCACCCAACTGCCCCCAATTCCGCCCAATTGAGAAATACTGGGCAATCATGAAGAGGAGACTCAAGGCAAAGGGAAAGGTTGTCAAAGACATCAATCAGATGAAGACCTAGTGGAATAAGATAGCTAAAACGATGGACGAAGAAGGTGTGCGCCGCCTAATGAGCCGTGTTACCGGAAAAATTCGAGAATTCCTTCGAAACCGTGACGAATAATTTTATCCGTATTTTTTCTTAAAAGTATGAAGAAAACGCTACATTTGTATAAAAAAAGATCTTGAATTCAATAATAAATAACTGAAATACAGGCAAATGTTTTTGTTCCAATTATATCTGAAGCAAGCTTTAAGTAATTTTAAGGTAGTTTATAAATTCACAAAAAGGATAATCTAGCTTTAAGTCTTTAATAGGTTAATTAATTTGCGTAATTAGTTATGATAAAGAAATTTAATTTGACTTTAAGCTTCTGAATTCAAGCTGATATAAACAATAAAGTGCCTATCATTCTTATCCGTATCGATGACATTTAATGTTCGGCCGTCACCTTGCTCGCACACATTCGCACCCAATACGTCAAAGGTTTCGGGGGTGCGTCGATGGACACGTTCATTGTAACAGATTCCATAACACCAAATCGGCTGTGGAGAGTGTCCCAGTTGAGAATACGACTGTTGCGACTGAAATAATCGGTGAGAAGCAGCTTGTTTGGCGAAGGCCATTTTCTACACAAAAGGAACGATAAATGGTGAAATTTCAGAAATGAGTGCTTGACGAAAAGGTTACTGCTACTATATCGGCAGCATGAGATTCCTACTTTCTTCTGGTTGGATCTGGTCTCTGTCCGTTATGCCAGATAAACTCTACGGTGGTGTTTTCTGAGAACAACGTTGATTTTGTTGAAAAAGATATCAACCCACCAAACTGTCCCCAACTGCAACCGATCGAACGCTACTGGGCAATCGTCAAGCGGAACCTCAAAAAGGCAGGTGCAGTGGCCCATTTTTTCAAACTGCTGATGAAATTATGTCTGAACTTTCCCCAGAAGTGAAAGTTCACATATACGGTGATTTTAATCAACGTAGTGCTGACTTCATTCTAGACAATGAAAACGAGTGCATCTTACTACCAGTCGTTGGGGAGAATGAAACATTGCAGCTTATTTTCGACAAAACTGCAGGCTTGGGGCTCAATCAAATTAACCATGTAAAAAACCAACAAAATTGCTATTTAGATTTTTTACTGACAAATATTCAGGAAGACTTCTGTGTAAGTAAATCTATTTTTCCATTATGGAAAAATGAAGCTTTTCACACAGCAATTGAGTTTTCCTTATTTGTTCATGAATACGAAAAACCCAACGACTATGAATATGAAGAGGTCTTTCAATATCATTTAGCAAATTATGATATCATAAGACACAAACTTAACGGAATTGATTGGCAAACGATCTTTAAGAATGAAGCAAATGTTGAAACTTCTGTTGAGGTTTTCTATAAATTATTGTTTGAAATAGTAGTTGAACAAGTACCACTCAAAAAAATTAGGCGACAAGGTAATTCGAACCACCCAGTTTGGTATAATAAAGAAATAAAAATTTTAAAAATCGGAAGCAAAAGGCCCACAAAATGTATAAAAGGGATGGTAACAGTAATAATCTGACATACTATTTGAAGGTTTGCGATGAACTGAATCTTGCTATTAGTAATGCATATGATGAGCATAATTCAAAAACCGAACTTGAAATTAAGTCTTGTCCAAAAAAAATCTTCAATTATGTTAAAACTAAGCTGAAATCTGACAATTTCCCATCTAGAATGCATCTTAACTCAAATGTTGGTGATAACGCGGAAGAAATCTGCAATCTATTTTCAACATTCTTCCAAGAAATCTATACCACGTTTGATGAAGAAGATCGCGATTATGAATATTTCAATTTCTTCCCAGAATTTTCAAGGGACATTGGATTAAGTCAAGTCAAATTTCAAGACATCTTGGAAGGTTTGAATAAATTAGACGTTTCCAAAGGTTCTGGCCCTGATGGAATTCCACCCGTATTTATGAAGAACTTAGCATTAGAACTTACAGCACCTTTATTTTGGCTTTTTAATATGTCACTGGAATCTGGGATCTTCCCCAAACTTTGGAAAAGTTCCTATCTAGTACCTATTTTTAAAAGTGGAAAAAAATCGGACATTTGTAACTATCGTGGAATTGCCATTATTTCCTGCATTCCTAAACTTTTTGAAGCAATTATCAATGAAAAATTGTTTTCTCAAATCAAAAACAGACTGACTAATAAGCAACATGGATTCTTCAAAGGACGATCAACTAGCACAAATTTATTGGAATTCGTCAACTACTCACTGATAGCAATGGACAATGGTAACCATGTAGAAGCTCTTTATACAGACCTCAGCAAGGCTTTTGATCGCATTGACATACCCATGCTTCTATTCAAATTGCGAAAAATGGGAATTGAGGCAGGAATCCTCCGATGGCTCGAATCCTATCTTACTAACCGTCAACAAATAGTTAGATTCAAAGGGAAGAAATCAAATCCTATTAAGGTCACTTCTGGAGTCCCCCAAGGCTCTCACTTAGGTCCTCTTTTATTCATTTTGTATGTAAATGACATTTCCTTTATTCTCAAAAACATTAAATTTCTTATTTACGCTGATGACATGAAACTATATTTAGAAATAAGAAACAAAGAAGATATCATGACATTCCAGAAAGAAATAAATGATTTCTATATTTGGTGCAACAAAAGTCTTTTACAGCTGAACGTAAAGAAATGTAATTCGATAGCTTTTAGTAGGAAACGAAACACCCCAGACATAACTATCAATCTAGGGAATCAGCCAGTTGAGAAATGTAAAAGAACAAGGGATTTAGGAGTTATCTTGGACTCGAAACTAACTTTCATTGAGCATTACAATACTATCATCAACAGAGCAAATAATATGCTTGGATTTATAAAACGTTTTTGTTACAATTTTCATGATCCGTACACAATAAAAACATTGTACATTGCATATGTGAGGTCAATACTGGAATATTGTAGCGTGGTTTGGTCACCATTTTCAGTCACCCATGAAGAACGACTAGAATCGGTACAGAAGCAATTTTTACTGTATGCACTTCGTAAATTAGGTTGGACAAAGTTTCCGCTTCCATCTTATGAAGCCCGCTGCATGCTCATCAGCATCCAATCATTAAAAGAGCGCCGTGAATTTGCATTAGTATCATTCGTAAATGACATTGTTTCGCAACGCGTTGATTCAGCAGAACTTTTGTCAAAACTTAATTTTTACATACCGTCGCGGCAACTACGAAATAGAAATATATTTATTACAAGCCATCATCGTACAAATTACGCCAAATTTGTACCTCTGAATCAGATGATGGCAACTTACAATAAGCATGGAGAAAATGTAGACTTTACTATGACCAAAACAAAACTAAAACAATACTTCAATTCAATTAGATAATGACGAACGATTCAAAACATTAAAAATGCAAATCTGATGTGTTAGTTTCCTAAGGCGTACTGTATATATAAGTGAAACATAAAATGTAAGTACTATTGTAACAAAACGGTCTACTATTGATTGACGACAAATAAATAAAAAAAAAAAAAAAAAAAATAACATGTCAGACTTCAAGAAAAGCTGGTCAACAGCGTCCAGGAAGTGCACAAACCTCCAGCACTGTGCAGAACTTGATGAACGGCATAGAGGCTAAGGTACGATTATATTGCCGAAATCAGCAGTCTGATTAATTTGTTAGTTTGATTAATATTTTAGCATGTTGAAAATTACAATTATTCAAATTATCTGGAGTTTTATTTCAATTTTTGAATGTTTATCACTACTTTTCTGAACACCCCATATAACCCGTTCACACTATCAGTCTTGATAAAAGTCAGGCTCGTTAGGTTCAAAGACGTGGATTTTCAGGCAACATAACATTGACTTCCTATAAGTTCGATGAGAAAATAAAATGATTACTCGTGACAACAAACGTAATCAGAAGAATGAACGTTTTATTTTCAAAATGCTTTGATATTCATTGATGTAAACAGGTTCATTTTCAATATGAATTTCGAAACGTTAGAAATGAAATTCAATAGACCACAATGAATATCAATTACTCGTCAGGATCGGAAAATATGCAAGGGCAGCCCAGTCCATGGTATTGTTGCTCAAATTGCTAGCATCTATTCTTCTGGGACGATGATGGCGGCCCTGGTTGTTCCATGTTCGTATTAGGATTCAAAATCACTTAATAATTTAAAAAATCATCACAAGAGATGATATTCAGATTTCGTCTAGTGAAATTCATGCTAACCGATTGATAATCAAAACAACAGTGACAGCAGATTTTTGACCCGCACTTAGCACCGACTGCATTAATGCAGCAAAGAAAATTCAGTTGGCATAGAAATGACTGCGGTAACCATAAAAACCAGGAAAGTAATCATCATCATTACACTGGGATAAAATCACTTTCACTTCTCATTGATATTTTATGAAAATCCAAGGCACTGCACACTACAACCTATATTACTAGATATAGCCTGATTTTATATCAACATTAATGCATCTAGTTTTGACTGGAAATAATGTGTACGATATATGATATCAAGATACTCTATATAGATACACGCAATATAGATTGTAGTGTAGTGTATTACTTTCCTTTTTGTTTAATTTCCTGGATTCCCCATGATCTTGGATTTAAGGAGAATTAAGTTCGATATAATTGTTTGCTGAAAAGTGCGGTAAACCAAAGCCATATTGTTTTGAAGATTCATCACCGGAACTTTCTGACCCAATACTAACTGCACCGATCAATCAAATCCCCAGCCATCTAAAAACTAGACTCACCGTTACGACGATGTACAAAGCGATACGTTGTGTGTTATCCTGATGAAATATGCGATGCTGGCCACTCAAATATTCCCGATCAAAAACGTGTACGCGGTACGATTTATATCCTCTTCCTACACTTCTTCCACCCGGTTAGATTGCACATAAATTGCACTCTTTTTCTTCCACATATATTTTCCAACACTAAAAACAAGCAAAAAATTTCACAACCATAGCAAATGCCACTTCTTCATCATATTTCATGCAACCAATAACGACATGGCATCATCACCAAGCACGCCACAAAACAGCTCTCACGGGAGGATGTTGAAGCTACTTTCCCAGCAGAAGCTACTACTGGACGCTGCTGCTGCCACCACAATGACAACCACCGGAGACAAGAAGAATGGAGCGACAATGGTGCTCCATTTCAGCACACCGGACAAAAGCTATGTTGCACTATTTGAAGCACTTCTTCAAAATCTTCTTCACGGTTTATTTTTTCGTGTGTGATTTTTTCTTCTTCCAGAATCACTAGGCACAAATTTCCACTATTGCTGCTGCTGCTGCTGCTCTCAGCACTTCTGTTGAGAAAACGGAGATAAAAAGATGATAAATAAAGCTGGATCTGAAAAGTGAAAAAAAAGTAGACATGAGAAAAAGAATTGTTATTAGAAACTGCTGTTTATTTTGCATACCGGAGGAACTAGATTTGATGAGAATTTTATTGTTTTGTTTGAATGGAAATTTATGGCAAGGAACAGCTGGCTGGCTGGAGGAAGCTCGTTCGATGCATGCAAGTGTCAGCGAGGAAATTATGATAAATTGAGGAAGGGAAAAGCAGGCTGGGTGAAATTGTTTCAGAGCATCTCTCTGACAAATCTGGCAACGCGTGGGCATGACCGATCTTTGATTTGGAAGACCATCTTGATTTGGATGAAAATTTGCCCATTTCCTCGGTATGGGAAAAGTTGTGTTGTTCACCGATCTAGAGAATTGGAAAATTTATCCGATGGAGAATCACGGCTAACTAATAAAAAGTAGTATTTGGAAAATATAACCAATTTCGACGAATTGAGAGATCGAGGTAGGCCGCGCAGTACAGCTGACGTGACATTTTTTTTTTTGCGGCATGTCTTCGTTTGCTGATTTGCTAGTAATTTCCGTATACCTATTTAATAATGTAATTTTTGTGGATCATGTGCTCACCATGTGGATCATGATATGGAGTTTTGGAGAAGAGAACTGCTTCTACGAAAAATTCGTGACTTCAAAGAAGGAATCATTGACAGTTAAAGTCTTTTGTCCTGTGTTAAGATTTTCATCAATTTGGTAAGTCAATTCTACATGAAATGTCTGAAATAATTTATAAGCTACGCGTCGATCAAGTGTTGCACCTTTGCTTGATTGAAAGTTCTAGTTAATTCTCGACAATATCAGCAGAGAGAATGTATTGCAGCGAAACTTATTGTACACAAAAATAGCTTCAGAAAATGGAGTATAGGAGTTGCGAAACAGGTGTAACCTCTCTCTCTCTCGGATCAAAGTTTTATGCAGTCACAATAGTTGCAGGAACATTTTGACCATAACTGGCAGACAGTGAGAGTTAGATTTCTATTCCTAACCTTACCACATTAAGTTCAATTGTGGCCGTGCAAGGCTTGTTCAGTGAGAGCTTGAGATCGATCGTAACCTTTTTTGACTCTTTTAGGCATTAATTTAGGCATAGGTATCAAAGAGATGCCGATCCTTTCGACCTCTCACTAAACAGGCCCACAAACACAAACTCGCAGTACATCTCGCCTATTGGAAACCTCTCATTCACTCAACACAGTCGATTTCTTCACACCAGTCCTCAACAGTCGTCCCGGACCTTTGTTCGAGTTTGTAAACATAACTTTTTCAGATAACCAGCTGTATAACTAACTAACCAAAGACATCCAGGCTGGGATGGCTGTTGGTCGCTAGCAGAATTGGTTCGGCTTTGGAGAGTGAATTGGAAGTTTCATTGGCTTACGGATAAGCATCTCGGATTTATAATGAACTTCAAAGAATTGGCTTTTAACTTTAGACGAGAATCCCATATGAAGGGCTTTTGAGAAGATTGAGTTTATTTTCACTTAATAATTGGCGAATTTAAATTTGAATTCGATGTGATTGTTTTGACGAAGCTTGGTTGGACGAGCGATTCCAAAATGTGCAGTTAATCGTTGAAGGTGCTCTGTTGTGACAAAAACTAGAACACCTACATCAATCCCGTCAATTTTTCGCTGTAACTCGACCGACCAATTACACCAGTTACCAATTACGACTCATACAATAATCTTTTACAAAAAGTCTAGTCATGTGAGTTGAATTCGGCTGAGAAATTCCATACTGGACCACCACCACCTTTAACTGTTCTAACGGGTGTTCACTAAAAAATGGGAATGATTTCAATACCTTTCTGTAATTAAAGTAAAGAGCGTAATTTTTTTCTCTCCAAGAGAATTGCTCTCTGGACTCCCTAGAAATTGGTGGCATTATTTTTTTCGCTCGGGTGCTGTCAGTTCAATCGAAGATACAGCAAGCACTCCGCGAGCGTGTTATACGGTTCTACGAAACGCATGGTCATCGTGGAAAAAAGTTTACGGTAGACCACTTTCGAGACGAAAACGTGACCGTGAGTACAGTTTACCGGATCCTGGCATCCCGGTAGCAGCCGTCCGGCAAAGATAATGACGAAGAAGAAAAAGGAAGCGGTTCGACAACAGGGACGGAACGAGTTTGCGTGACGCCGGCCGAAAATATCACTGCTCCCATACCTTGATTCACCGAACCCTCAAGATGGAGAACATCATTTGTCGGAAGAAGACTCGGTCCCCCGAGTACATGGACGAGCAGATAGCGACGGTGAAATCGCAGTGCCGATAGATGACGAAGAACTACCGCAGGACGTCGTCCGTGCTGGACGTCGTCCGCGCTGGACGACGAAAGTTACTTTCCGCTCTCAAAGACCCACATTCCAGGAAATGGCAGCTACTATTCCAGCGACAAGTCCGTCGAAGTAAAATATATGTTTAAGCATAAATTTGAAAAAAAAAACAAGTTATTCTGTACATCGCCATATCGGACAAAGTGATTTCAAAGCCGTGGTTCAAGCCAAGCGGTCTGGCCATCAATCAACAAGTGTACCTGGAGGCGTGTATTGAAAAAATTCTTCTGGCGTTCTTAAAGGAGCATCATGTGGATGGGAAGTTCGTCTTCTGGCCGGACAAGGCGTCTTCCCAATACGCCAAGAAGACGCTGGAGTATCTTGAGCAGAAAAAGATACCGTACGTGCCGAAAGAAAGGAACCCGACCAACTTGCCCCAGTGCCGTCCCATTGAGGATTTTTTCGGCTCCCTCAGTGCCCTAGTGTACAAAAATAATTGGCGGGCCAAGGATACGAAGCAGTTGACCACGAGGATCCGGAATTGTATCCGGAAAAACGTGCGATGTATCTCCACGAGTACATCCTTCGAGGAACACGCTTGAAACGTGAGACAACAGTCAAGGATCTGGGAGTAATGCTCGACTCCAAACTGTCATTCGAGAACTGCATTGCCTATATTGTATCTAGAGCCTCATCGCAGTTAGGATTCATCTTCCGCTTCGCAAAAAACTTCAAAGAAGTTTTGTCTGAAGACACTATCCTGCTCTTTGGTTCGTCTTTTTTTGGAGTACTGTGCTGTCGTTTGGTCCCCTTTCTACCAAAAGGCAATCCAGAAACTCGAAGCCGTTCAGCGAACGTTTATACGCTTTGCTTTGCGACAACTTCGCAGATTGCCAAGTTATGAAAGTCGGTGTAAGCTCATCAGCCCGGACTTGTTGGAAGGGAGGCGTATGGTGGCCAAAGCGTGTTTCGTTGGTGACCTCCTTCAGGGAAACATCGACTGGTCCACTTTACTTGGTCTCTTGAACATCAACACTCGACGACGAAACCTACGTGTACAATCTTTCTTTATAAACCGGCACTCAAGGACCAACTACGTCAAACACGAACCTGTGCTAAGCATGTGTCGCGTTTTCAACAGCTGCTATAATGTGTTGATGTTAATAAGCGTTGTTTCCGGAGATGTATGTGTTAGTTATTGTATGATATTCAGTGTTATCTAATTGTCATTGGGATGAATATTTTTATCTGTTGAAGAATCAATAAATAAATCAATATAAAAATAAATAGCAACATAAAACGGATACACGGAATAAACTTAACGGCACCTAACACCCTCACACCATCCAAAAATAGTCAAGTGACAGGTAGGGGAATTTTCTCCAACGACTTGGAACTCAGCATCAATCTCCACAAACATCTATCTATCTTCAGCGCAGAAGCAAATGCATTAAACAAAGCAATTGACCTGAATCCGACAGAACTATCGGTCATATTTAGTGACTCCCAAAGTGTCCTCGCAGCAGTTAAAGGCCGTCGCTCAAATCACCCTTGGATCGAAGAGCATGAGCATGAGCATGATTGACCGCCCGAGGTTGCTACTCCGTTATTGATAGATCAGCTGTTATTACACAGAGAACCAACAGATGATGCTAGGTACTAACATACATCCTCAATGTGTAAAAACTGGTGATCCCAAACCAAGGCAATACCGGCGCCAGCCTCGCCCGAATGCAAGTCACGTAGGGAATGGGTAGGAATATGTTGACGTGACACTTGCTTTATTGGAAGCCGCGGAGTCCACTGCACTTGCACGAGAAATCACTGGGATTTTGGATAACAAGATTGGATGGCAGCAGGGTTCGTTTTGGTTAAGGATAAGCTGTCAAGTGTAATTAGTGCCGATTTCCGAATTAAACCGATTTAAACCAACAGTAAGGATGCTATTGGGGCCACTCATAAAGTGTGATGGTGATTTTTCATTGGGAAGACAAAGTGATTTTTGATAATGCTGAAAAGCCGATTTTGACCGGTTTAAACCATCAGTAAGGATGCCATGTCAAATCAAAAACAAATTGAAACAAAAACCTGGACGAATAGACCTATGTTGGGTACCCGAACATTTCAACATAACTGGAAACGAAAAAGCTGACAAACTAGCCAAACTTCTACATCTGCACAGACAACCACCAACATTGATATAACGGGTGTCCACTAAAAAATGAGAATGATTTCAATACTTTTCCATCAGAACAAAAACGGCCGCATAGATATGTCACTTTAGATGAATGAATCGTTGCACTCTCCAGAAAATTTTCATACACTCTTATTTCACTCTAACATGTTCAGTCGTGTTCAGCATGCCGTCGAAACAGGAAGAACTGCGCGCGCGCGTTGTACAATTCTTTCAAGCGAACGAAGATCGTGGAAAAAAATACACGGTGGACCATTTTTGTCGTGAAAAAGTTCCGGTATCCACCGTATACCGTATCCTGGCATGCATGAGAGTAACCCGGAAGAAAGGTTGCGGCCGTCCAGCGAAAATAATGAATGAGAAAACGCTCCGCTCGCTGCGCAGCATGTTCAACAACAAGGATTCGGTAAGTCAACGGGAAGCAGCCCGAAAGTTCCATTGTTCGAAGTCACTCATCTGCAAGACGCTAAAGAAAGAAGGAATAGTGTGTAGAAAGAAAACCAGATCCCCAGAGTACACAGATGAGCAGATTCAAACCGTGAAATCCCAATGCCGTTGGATGACTCGGAATTACGGCGGAAAATCTTTCGTTCTGGACGACGAAAGCTACTTTCCTCTTTCGAAGTCTCAGATACCGGGAAACGACCGATTCTACACTAAGGACAAATCTACTACTCCTCCAAAAGTAATGTATAAGTTCAAGCACAAATTTGAATCGAAGGTTATGTTATACATCGTAATATCCGATAAGGGTATTTCGAGGCCGTGGTTCAAACCAAGCGGTTTGGCCATTAACCAGGAGGTGTACCAAAGAGAGTGTTTGCAGAAAATACTCATCCCATTTCTTAAACAACATCACTCGGATGGCAAATACGTGTTTTGGCCGGACAAGGCATCATCGCACTACGCAAAAAAAACGCTAACGTTTTTGGAGAGCCAAAATATACCATATGTCCCAAAAGACCGGAATCCGACAAATTTGCCTCAGTGCCGTCCTATCGAGGATTTCTTCGGTCTTTTGAGCTCCATGGTATACAAGGATAATTGGAAGGCCAAGAACACCAAGCAACTTACCAACAGGATCAAAAGCTGCATCCGAAAAATCGATGTGGCTGCCGTCCAACGGTCATGTTCCAGCATAACGACTAAGCTGCGCCGCACGGCGGACCACGGACCATATGACAATATTCACTAAACTTAGTTTGAAGATTTAAGTTGACCCTTTTAATAAAATAAATCAGTTTGAACAAAACTTCACTGGTATTTTTTTCCTGACCCATTCTTTTCGTTCTCATTATTTAGTGGACACCCGTTACCCCATATGATGATTATAAAAGACTAGTTAAATTCCATGCTAGACTCTCATGGGAAAAAAATCTGGCACAACTACCAAGGACACCTGAGCGAAATAAAATATGATGCAACCGAATGGTCATCATCATTCTCGATAAATAGAAGAAAAAGCAGAGCTATTACACGGCTAGGAATCAATGAGGTTAAATCATATATGCTATGATTTTCCATTTACGCGGTTTCCTATTGAGCGTGTTATTGAAAAGGCGGTATTTATTGTATTTTTGATTTTTTTTTTATCGGAAATTTACATTAAATTATGGAAATTTTAGAACATTTGAAGTTTTATTTTTTTATTGCTTTTTTGATTATTTTTTTTTCTCATTGCTTTTTACGAACTTCTTTGGAAAATTTATGCCTTTTCCGTGTAAAGCTTTTTTTTCTTTATCGGTTTTTGTTGGTTTATGGTTGGTTTCTTTAAATTGTTAAAAGATTTATTGCATAGTTGTTTTTTTTTGTCTTTATTATGATGGTTTTCTACCTCCTGGTTTGATTCATCGCAATAGTTGGTTTTTATTATTGCTTGAGATTCATTAAATTAAGGAAACTTTCAATTTAACTATGAGCATTTAAGTTTTTTTATGGAAATTTTACTGCAATCCCAATTTATTTACCAGCAATTTACGATTTTAGCATGGACATTTAGTTTTTTTTAGTTTTGATGGTTTTTTTTTGGGTTATTCGTTTCTCAAACTGCCATTCATAAAATTTATTTTACTTTTGATTTTATTTCAAAATTACCCGATATTTTTCTCAGTGTAGAGAACTTCAACAAAAATGCGGATTTTGAGCTATGTTATCTTGAAAATGTATGGCAAATCTCATCAATTTCGATAGTTTTTTCGTCGGTTTACGACGTTTTGAAAAATGTCTGTCTGGAAACACATAAGTAATTTTAAGTCTCGTGCTGCAAGTAGAGATCCTAAAAACCGGTGAAAAATACTTCTTTTTTCAACCGAAAAAATGGATTGAGTTTCATAGAAATCGGTGATTACTATTCTGATTTTAGGCTATTTCTGTCAGATTTTTCTTGTAAATGCTCAGTACATTTTTTTTTATTTTACGTCGGCCTCACATGGTGACAATCACCGATGCCAGGAAGACGACTCCACCACCTGGACCCTACCTAACGACTCATGAATGTGAGCCGGTATCAACGGCTTTATTTCCCTTCCGAAGGAAGACGTGACCAGATTTTTTTGAATCAGAAAAACCACCGACGTCGACTGGGATTGAACCCAGACCTACTGGGGTGGCAAGTAGCAGTCACGCTTACCACTACACCACCGACGCCGGCGCTCAGTACATATAATGATAATTATTTTTTTTGTGCTTCCATGCGTGAAGTTGACGATTGAATATATTGAAGAAAAACTTTCACATCAACTGGAGACTATGAAGAGAAAGTATTGATAGTTCCGTTAGAATACGGCAGCCTGAAAATTGAATAGAAGTTATCTGAAATTGAGAGAAGAATCTACCCAACGGTAGTAGGAATCAAGCGTATGACTGTTTTTGCCAAGCTGCCCGATGAAGGATAGGTAAGAGGGGATAATACCTCGCCTTAACTGGCACAAACGTTCTAGAAATAAACAGATCTAGTGATAATTCACACTTCCAAGGCCTACGTTGATGAAAGTATTTTCTGTTGAATTTTGTATGTACAACTCTTAATTTTTGTGCGTCGTAGAAAACTCAGCTCCACCCCCCTCCTCTCTCAATCACTAATAAATTCGTAATAGTTAAAAGGATCGTTACTTTTCGAATGAGTAAACGTTTTCCTATAATTTTGATTTCGTCATAAGGTTGGTCCATTCCATGTTAGGGCTTCAAATGGTCAGTTGACAACATCGAAGGAGGGTGCGTGCCGACCTCTCGTCCTCACAAGTTCCTACCTCACGCCTCCACGAGTCTTATGATCACAAAAGACTGCCAGCTGAAACGTGGAGACGCTGGTTGGTGTAGCCTGGGCATTGTTGTCAATCGAAGTGAGGGGGTGCGACTGAAGATCATATTGTATATTTCCCATTCTCATTTGATCAATAATTTCAGCACGCTTTGGAATCATTTTTGCATTCCAAAACCATGTAAGAGCCGGGAGCAACACGACAAGCATCAAAGGCTCAATTTGTTTTTCAGCATTTCAGCATAACATTTAATTTAAAATTGCACTTCTAAACTTCAACTACTATATTCATAAAAGACTGACATGTGCTTATAAGCAATGTAGGATTATATTTTAATGTCGTGTTTAGTGGTATTACGGTAAGATAAGCCATTATTTCAGAAATCATCAAACCGGACTCTTCGTTCACTCCAATTGCTATATTTGAAATGATACTAGAACAGTAGAAAGAAAAATATTACAGATATTACAATGTCTTATAAAATAATATATTTTATTGAAATTTTATCTTTGATATTTGGAATGATCTATTCTGTTTTCAGCATTTCCAGGAAAAGAAGGATATTAATACATATCTAATTTTTATTTATTTTTCAGTGACAATCCATTGGTAGTATCATTCAAGTTTGAAATTTGAATAAATTGGCATGTTTGTCTATAATGATATCCTAATATTTTTTGTACAAAATATACTATATATTAAATAACATATAACGGGGAAAGGGAGGGACCATCAAGGCACCCAAGTGAAACGATTTGGATAGGGAGCATGGGACTGCCTCCTCCCTATTGTTAACATTTCGTGGAACGAGGGCGGGCTCTTTGACCCCATCTATTGGGTTTATTCTGTCGATCGAGGGCTCGATTCTAGTGCTGTGAGTGTCAACTTGCTTTTGAAAGGAGATTCTTTTCCCTATATTCGCGGGTTTCGCGTAAGTGTCTCTGCTTACGGGCCCGCCCAAACGTTTTTGGCCCTTCATACAGGAGCTTGATGATCACAAACAATAATAGAATCCTGATCAAATCGTTTTTCAGATTATTCCACTGCTATGGAAAGTTACCTTGCTACAATAGATGGTAGCATTACATCATCATCATCATCATCATCATCATAAAGGTTGGTCCATTCCAAGTTAGATTTGTCCACAAATGATGATTTATCTCAATGACGTGAACTACTGTCACACTTTGTGAGTAGCTCCAATAGCATCCTTGTTGTTAGTTTTAAACGGTTCGAATCGGCTCTTAAGCATTATTTGTTTTCTTCTTGTTTCCTCAACGAAGTAAACCACCATCACAATTTGTGAGTGGCCCTAACAGCATCTTTGCTGTTGATTGAAATCGGTTCAAATCGACTATAAGTCGTAGTCAAAAAATGGTTTGTTTTCCCAATGAGGTAGTCCACCATTACACAATGTGTGTGGCACCAAAAGAATCATTAAGATTGGTTCAAAGTGGCACTACCAGAGCAGGAACGTATAACTTGATAACTGGCCTTGGTATTTAAGAGCTCAGATTAAGAGGTAAAATTCCTGAGGATAATACCATAAAATTTTTCCCACAATGTTATGCGAATACCAAATTGAGGTAAGACAATAGCAAAATAGTACCTCTCAGGTATTCCCAGGTATTCGAAATAACAAGTTTTGTTATTCGAGAGATTCGAGAATTGCTTGCAATTGTTAGGTATTTTGTTTAGGTATTTTACCTCTAAATCTGAGCTCTTTAATACCAAGGCCAGTTATCAAGATCAAAATCAGGTATTCATCTGTAGTTGTCTCCTGCTCGGGTAGTATTAAAATATATTTTTTGCATCTCCTTAAACCCAACGAAATGGCGAATAATCTGACAATTAAACAATCAAGAATTCAGAATATCGTTAACCAAATCGAACTCTGCTGACAATCCAACCATTTTATCAAATATTCCAGTGATTACTCGTGGAAAAGCAGAGTTTACCTCGGGTTCCAACAAAGCGAGTATCCCGTTAACACAATCCTACCCTTTCCTTGTTTGACCTGCATTAGGGCAAGGCCAGCCCTGCTGTTGCCTCAGTTTGGAATCAACAGTTTTTACACATTGAATTTGTCGTTTAAGCATTATGGTTGGTTCTCTGTTCTTGTGCTCATGCTCTTAGTGAAGAAATGAAAACAAAAATTTCATAATCAATATTTATTTTAAATAATTTAAGTCAATTAAAATAATCACGAAAATAATATAGAGGATACAATAGGTTTCTTGCTATAACGGGAGCTATGTGCAGCACTCCATCAAATGCGTTGAATGCAATTCTAAATCTGCTGCCTTTGCACGAATACGTGCAACTAGAAGCGGAAAAGAGTATGCTTAGACTTAAACGGTTGAAAACTTTCATGTCTGGTGACTTAGTCGGTCACCTGAGCATTTCACAAAGCTTTCAAAATGGGCCAGTGATGTATATGAACGGAGACTGGAAGAAACCTGTGGAAAATCATGACATCTCTTACAACATATGTGAAACGTCACGTATAGGTTGGGAAGTAGGAGGTCCCACTGTTCGTCATGGCTCCATAAAATTCTTCACAGATGGCTCAAAAATTGGAACAAAATATCCAAACTTGTCTGGGAATGCATTCTTTCATTGCAAAAGGTGTTCCAAGAGAACTCGGTAAATTTATTCTGGGTTCCGGGACACTGTGGCATTGAAGGCAACGAAAGGGCAGACGAGCTTGCTAAACAAGGTTCAAATGCACAGTTTATTGGCCCAGAACCATTCTGCGGTATATCATACTGTGCCATTAAAATGGAATTGAAATCTTGGGAAGAGCAAAGGGTGATGACCAATTGGTTGGTCACCACAAAGTGTGTTCAAGCGAAAAGGTTTATAATTCCAAATGTTACAATTAGTAAAAAGCTTCTGAAGCTCAATAAGAGAGTTCTTTGTACCTATACTTGCCTAGTAACCGGACATTGCCCGAGTAGATATCATTTGAAAAACATTGGCCAGGTTCAGAATGATATCTGTCGTTTCTGTAACATGGAACGTGAAACCTCGGAACATCTGCTCTACAGTTACCATGCTTTGTACAAGAGCAGACTTATATTTCTAAACAGTGGCTATATGCAACCTCAAGAAATTCGGACTGTGAATCCTGGAAAGGTGGTGAGTTTTATAAACTCAATTTTGCCTGACTGGGAGACGCGTCTTACGCTGGTCACTTGACAAATGGTGATCTAGCTTTAAGATGCGAAATAGAATAGTAAACAGGGGTACACTACAAAAGTTCAACTCAGTGGACGCAGTGGTTCTACGCCAAAAAAAAAAAAAATAGTCTTCTACACTATGAAAGATACTCCGTTTTACGATACCTGAAAACATACAGCCTACAATAAGAGCCTACAATTCAATATTTAAGTATGTTAAAATTTTCCTTATTCTTAAACATATAAAAATGGTAGATGGTGCAATGAAGCAATTTTAATTTCCTCAGACAGTAAAAAAATGTAGCCTTGTAAATAACTGCAAGTGTTTGTGGGAACAAAAAATAACCTGGAGCTTTACATTTTTTTAAATTAAAATCGGCAACATTTTGAAGTTATTCTTGCTGCGGAATAGATTAAATAGATGTTTTAGCCCAACAACCTCCGTATAATATTATCAGCACTGGTTGTCTCTCATACAGTCTTTTATATTCCATACTTGGAAATAGTTGACAAAGTTTTCGAATTGGTCAGCTAGTTGCCAATTTCTTTTACTTTTCGCTGAATCAACTACTAATGACATTTCAATGTCTTGATGTATCGTTAAGTATGGTTCAAAACTTTTAAAATTCAATCGTCATGACTTTAATATTAAGCTTTTAATATTCAAATAACTCTTTTCCTTTATTTAGATCCCTTTAACGGCCAAATGGACTGCTTCCTACCTTTTTCCGAGCATTTTCCCTACCCCAAAAGTTCACTTTTCAATTGTTCATGCAATTGCCTGTCATTATTTAATGAGGTGAAGTGCACCGTATGGCTGCATCAACTAAAGCTGTTGCCTCAAACTCAATCACACGCACCGACCAGTTCAACGATGTCAAGTGCAGAATCACGTAGCGGCATAAGTACCGTTTTGAACAAAAAAAAATCTCGGCTGGAACCGACAGAGAAGCTACACAACAGCATCAACAACGAGCAACCAGTTAGTTAGTGCTCATAATTTCCCATGTAATTATCACGTTTCAGTGTAATTATGCACAGCACGAACCCGTGCCCTACAGGCTGACAAAAACGTGCACCGCTCATTAGGTGGTAAAGTATTCGGCACTGTATGCAAAAACAGGATTAAAGTTCCTGTTTAGTGTACCGTGGTGTGGCCCTCCAGAAGGAGTCAATGGGAGAGGGCGGCTATAAGCTGACATCTAGAAATAAAAACCGTTGAAAGCACTCAGGCGCTTTCAACTGTTACGGAACTACTGTGATCATTGCAGTCAGTCATTCCCTAATTTATTTGAGACTTAACTGCAACCAACTGAACAAACCCCATTGCATTTAGAAAGAGCCCTTTATCTACATTTCGCAATAAATTCAACTAATCCAAAAGGATTGAAATTGCCCCGCCTACACCGCCCATAAATCTAATTGTGTAGCAAGGCCCATGCCTATTCCTGTGATTTATACCGATCGATGTTACCCCAAATTCGCCCGATGGATCTCCGCTAATCACTCCCGATCAGGCAAAGCTGCTACCACAAGAGCAATAAAATTATCAATTCATCGATTATGCCTACCCGCGTCGAGTGGCCGGAACATACGCACGCACTGGCAAGGCAAGGGCCGTAATTCCCATTTTCGGTTTATTTTATTCATTTGGGATCTTTGCGGGGCAGCGTGGAAAAGGGTTCCGAGAGATTTGATTTTCTCTCTTCTGTTTGATAATCGCTTTGTTTACCCGTTCGCAGGGAGGGCATTAAATAGCACCCTTCATGGATGGTTGGTCGATGTACTGCAAAGGCTGATGGTGGAAAGATTGTGAAGCGATTTTTTTTTCATGTTCGTCTTATCGGGAAAACAGGTGCACGATGAGAAAAGAAGTTTTTTTTTCATGTAAGATCCCTGCTGGGACAGTGGGTTGAGATGGGCAAAAGTAGCATCGAAAGTCCACTCTGATGCTTATGATGAACGTTACTGAATTTTTAAACGTATTTTACTGAACTTAACTCGATCTTCAACGCATGTTTTGTGAAAAAAAAGCTTCAAAAATTGTTCAAGTTTGATGGTCTGCTTTGAACATAAAGGGTGTGTCGATAATAATTGCGACACTTTCAAACTTACGTACCTTTTTTCATATTTGACCGAAATTAACAAAATTTTGGCCAGTTCCTTTTTAGAATGTATTGTTTATAACCGCTCAGTTCGTCGGAGAGATTCCGGTAGAGATGGAAGAAGATCAGCAAACAGTTTGCGAAAGGATGTAAAATCTTGGGTTGTCGCATTGTGCTTTGAGAAAACGAACTGATGAATGAATGAAACTCGGATACACGCAGCTGGAAACAAGACCGTGGTATCCGAACCCCTGTTTCATTTGCTTCAAGCTCGGACAAATTGGGAAGAATCACAGAAAAAAATAATTAATTTTAACAAGCGCGTAAAATGTTCCCTCGTTCAATTCTAAGCCAAAGAAGGCGTAAACAACGAAATTGTTTGCAATCTTTCATACAACACGCTAGATTCAGGCGTTATGTGGCTTAAATTTACATGAAATATCCCATTATTTTCTGCCAAATCTAGCATTCCCTTTATGTGCATTAGATAACGCAGAAAATTCAATGTTTATTTTTATCTGTGATTGTACCAGCGGGAAAAAGTGTAACAAATGTGGAGATTCAGTTCACAAAAATTGCTAAAACCGGCAAAAATGCGTGAACAGTGGCAACCTTCATGGAGCCTTTTTCAATGGATGCCCGGCTTTCAAATAAAAAGTAGCTATCACCAAATTGAAAGTGGATTAGAACATCAACGTCTGGGAAGCCAGAAAGATAGAGGTAAGTGAAAATCAAACATCGTATCGGGATTCAGTAAAAGCAGCTCTGAATAAACAATTCATCGAATAGATTAAGCAGATGAATGAAGAAAGGATATCATACGCGGATGCTTTGAAATTTGACATGGAGAAACAGTTTGAAATAAAAGTCGTGGAAATGGAGAAAAAGCTACAGAAGTAAAAAACCAGCTCCAGAAACTTTTACAAGACTACAAGAAAGAAGGCTGAAAATCAATTGGATGCTCTCAAAGAGAGCTATAATAAACTCCAACATAATCTTAGACTATATGGCCACAAACACACCGCCATCAAACACACCAGAAGCCAGAAGAAGGGGTAATCATCCCTTCCGAGGGAGAAGAGAAACAAAATGACAGCAATAACCGATGAGGTAGAATATATCCAATCAGAACAGGAAGATACCTCAGATGAAGAGATGCAATCCTGAAGAAACGATCTGTAGTGAAAAAAAAAACAGATATAAAAACTCTTCGGACTTTGCAAAATAACTCCTCAACGATATCAGAAGTCAAGGCTTAGAACTACGGTTATTGATTAATGAACACAACCCCTTTTTTGATCACCACCAGCCAGTGGAACAACCACCTTACCCCAAGGTACGTTTTAAATGGGAAACGATAAAACCAAAGAAGCCTCCTAGAATGGTGACCAGGATGTCACCATAATCGAAAATCAAGAAGTCCATATCGGACTACTGAAAGACTATGATTGGAAGCTCAAACTGATCCTCATCATCGTGACAATTCAGCTCAGATCGTCAGTTTTCTCAACATCCTGAGGAAGTAGTGGAAGAAAGCAGCACTCAGAGCCGCAAAATCCGTAACGGCCCTTGACGTCTATCACCTAAAAAGACAACTGGAAAATGCCATTTTTTCCCTATGAAAGACGTTATGAAGGGCTAAAATTCAATACTAGCTCTCAGATCTAAAATATAATGTAAAAAAAAACGAGAGAAAAGGTTGGAGGGGAAGAAAAAAAAAAACAAAAAAATTAAAAAGTAAAAAAATGTACACTAATTTTTTTTTAAAAAGGGGTTAAACAGGCGTGTTTGATAACCCCCCCCCCGTGGGTTTTTTCTCATATTTGTGAAATTGTGGGGGGGGGGGCCCCCGGGGGAGGGGGGGGTGGAACGGGGGAAAGTGGGGGAGGATGGGGAAAAGGTACAGGTAAAAAATGTGAGATCTATCATTTTAATAAAAAAATTAAAAAAAAAATTAAAACCAAAATGACAAATTTGATCAAATCCAACTCAAATTTAAATTCAATCTAACTGAAATTTAAATCATTATCAAAGAGTCAAACTACTTTTCAAATAAAACATTCATTCCCATCGCTCGAACCTTCCGTGCCCCTCTAATAAATGTGGGTTTCTATCTTAAAGCGATAAGATGCTTTCGCCTTTATTCCTCGGAAAACCTTTTCCTGTTTTATTTTGTTAGTCCCCGTCCGTATTATGGCCATATTTTTGCATCCTCCGAGGAAAGGCTACCGGCAGGTAGGTGTTCCTAATTTCTGGACCTCGCAGCCCTCCGGCCACCATGCGGTACCCATGATCCCTTTTCTAAGCCGTTGTCCAAACATAGCATTTTTTAAACTTCTTTTGAGCTCGATTTACTCTAAGCGGTATTTGAAAGTGCGCTTGAACAAACTTTTGATTATCTTTTTTCGTTGGTATTTGGGATCCCTTTTTCTTTTTACGATATTCAAACGGGGCTCGGAGCGGTCGTTGGGGCGAAGATTCCCACCGCAATTTCTTCTCGAGAGAGGTAAGGCTGATAAATGTAAAATAACGCCGTTTGATGTGCAATCAAAAGAGACGGAGGAGGAAAGTGGGATTACTTACTCCTAAAATTACCGGACTCGACAATCGTCCCACTCAACGCTTTCAGAAGATCATACACAAACATAAACTTTTCGCTTTGAACAATCCTCTTAAGTTTCGACAGCACTCGCCGGGGAAAAAGCGGATTTTCCACCCTTTCCGACATTGCACATTTTTTGTTCTCCCTCTTCAGCACGCAAAAATCGTTTGTTTATTCAGTAGTTCTTTCGTCGCCCTCGGAAGGAGGGGGGGGGGGGCATACGCACTCAAAAAGATAAGTTTTCCTCGTTGCTGTCGATTCAACGTATGCTGCAAGTCATCGTGCAAGTTTTATTACCGGATCCAAGAGAAACAAAAGGAAAACTGAAAATGGAGAAAAGTCAACGGTGGATTTAAATTTGTTGAAAGTGGAATTACAAAGTAGCTGGGAGACCGAGCTGGTTTGGCGTTCTGCAGTTTTTTTGTGGGGTTGACGTTTGCACTAGGTGGGGACAAGAATTTTACATTAACAGTTTGATTCACAGTTTGAGATTCACATGAATTTTAATCGACTTTTCCTGAATCTTTAGTGATCATATGATATTTGTTAGGTAAGTCAAGAATGTTTCTGAAGTCAGGTGTTTTAAAAATCCATCGCTAGATTCATTCGGTTTCTTTTTATTTTAAACGCTTCCATAACAGCACGAATCAGTTAAAATTTGTAACCGAAAAGTTAATACTGACATCAGCTCATTGACTCAAACATCCAATTATGATGCTTCTCAGCAAAATGGCACTGGCGAACTTTAAACCACTGGATTAAAAATTAAATTGATTCAAATATTCCTCGAAAACCTCATTAAAATTCACCAAAAACCAGTCAATACTTTTTTTCAAACCACTGCAAGTGAGAATAAAAATGCCAAAACAGCTGAAAATCCCCCCTTCCACAACAGTTCAGCCGACTCAAGTAACATCAAACATCGCTTCATCAGAAAATTAATTTTCCCTCGCCAAAAGAAAGCAACAATGGTATGAACCGTCACCATCGGGTTGCTACGCAGCCCACAATGCACGTTCATTTGTGTGAAATATTTATAATGAGATATACCTATCCCAGCAGCCGGTGATTGTGGGTGTGATGGCGGTGAAGGAGTCGGGCAAAGAGCGTTATCCTGTCCCATCCAGAAATGTTGTTCGCACTATGTAGTTTTCACCCTTTCAGCGCTTCATGTTCGCTTTTTGAGTGCGGTTTTTGCAGATTTACCGGGAAACTAAATTAATTGGACACGCCAACACGTTGATTGTATTTAATTGCAAAAAAAATACAATCATTTAATAATAATTGAAAACTAATATGCGATGGGTGATTGATTATTTAAAATTCTCTTTTGTGAAACTTCAAACTAACCCAGCAACCGTTCTCAGGCAATTGAGTAGCAAGATTGGGCACACAAAAAAAATAATGAATTTTACCAGACGAGTAAAATTTCCCGTCGTTTAATTGAAAGCCAAAAGCAAGCGTGAACAACGTAGTTGTTTGCAATTTTCCATACAGCGTACAACATTGTTTGCAATCTTCCATACAACAGACTTGATTCAGCGATGTCTGGGTTAAATGTACATGAAAGATTCCATTAATGTATGCCAAATTTAGCATTACCTTTACGTGCATTAAATGACGCAGAAAATTAAATGCTTCTCTCAAACAGTTTGGAAGAAACATTTAATTTTTTGCGTGATCTAGTGCACATAAAGGGAATGCTAAATTTGGCATAAACTAATGGGATATTTCATGCAAATTTAATTCAGATAACGCCTGAATCTTGTCTGTTGTATGGAAGATTGCAAACACTGTTGTATGGCGAATGAAAGATTGCAAACAATTGCGTTGTTTGCGCTTCATTTGGCTTGGAATCAAAAGAGGGTAAATTTTACGCGCCTGTTAAAATTAATTTTTTTTTTGTGATCCGTTCTTCTCACGCCAAAGTTACGAGATAATATCTCATTCACGGATAAGTTGCACAGAAAAAAAAAAATAATTTTATCAAGCACGTAAAATTTCCCCTCGTTTAATCCCAAGCCAAAGGAAGCGTAAACAACGAAATTGTCTGCAATCATCATGCGCCATACAAGAATGTTTGCAATCCCTTATACAACAGGCTAGATTTAGGCGTTATGTAACATAAATTTACATGAAATAACCCATTATTTTCTGCCAAATCTAGCATTCCCTTTATGTGCATTAGATAACGCAGAAAATTCAATGTTTCTTTTTATCTACGAACGAAAAATACCCAAAAGATGTTTCATTCACTACGATGGGAGATGAACCAGCCCGAGTCTGAAAATCTCAATAAAAATGAAACAAAAAAGGACTCATTATCGTATACATATCAAGGTTCCTCCAAGTATTTTTTTTTTAAATTAAATAAGCAGTTCAGTTTATTTAAAAGATTGTTTGCATACCTGCGTCTCAGTTAAACAGATTTTTTCTTAAAACTTAAGCCTGAAACAAATCTTTATCTATAACGGAAATTGATGGTAACAATTGAAGATTTTTAAGACCTGTTTTGAATATTATTGTTTATTTTGTTGACCATTTTTTCTAGAGTCTCAATATTCGAAATTATAAAAAAAATGTAATTCAGAATTTTATTCTGAATCCTTTGAAGTACTTTTTTCCAGGCAGTGCCATAATTAGGCCATAATGGCACAGTAAAAAGCATGGCCAGCTAGAAAAAAAAAGAATACTAGATGTTTGTTCTAAACACCACGATGGGATTTCTTGTTTAGAAGAGGATATAAAAATTTTTTTTTTTTATTACATTGGGGTCAAATTTTCTTTTATTGTTTTTTTAAAAGTTATTTTAAAATAACACACCATGCTGGTTTTTTTTATATATTATGTTTTTTGAAGGCCGGGGGGTACATTTCAATTTCTTTTTTTTTAAAACTTTTTCATTCAATCGAAAAACTTTTTAACAATTAAATAATTTATTTTTTTTTTTTTAAAAAAAAAATAAAACAAACATTTATTTTTTTTATAAATTTACTCTTTTCTCTTTCTCTTACTCGCTAGCGCCCGCGCGCATCCTCCTTGTTTTTGGCTGGGGGTTTCTGCTCTTCCTCTTCCTGCCCCAGGGCTGGTAGCGGTTATCTGATGTAATAATAGTGACTTTAGTGACCAAAATGTCGAAAATAGTGACCAAATAGTGACTTAGAAGCAATAAAAAAGTGACCAAATAGTGACTTTGGGATACTTAAAAATTAATAAGAAGTGACTTTATTGAGTGTTTGCTATTTTTTTGGTTTCCTAGCAAAGAAACCTGTGAAAAGACTCGCCTTTTTTCTCTACAGCTTCTTGAACATGATCGGTAGCTCGTTTTTTGCGAAGACTGTTGCTTTCGCACAGTTGACACTCCCTCAAGCATTGCTTGAGCCAGCTCCTCTTCCGCCATATTATGGTTCTTAATGGTTTTTTTGAGGCGCGTGTTTGCTCACAAAAACAATCTTCATTTATTAAAAATCGGGTACTATGATAAACACATTTATTAGAACGTACTTATCAGCATTTCACGTTTTTTCGTTCTGTTCCTTGCGAAGAGTCTTTAACTCCTCTTCTTTCTTTTCTATCGACGATTTTAAGTTATTCATTTGTTGCTTATTTTGTTCTTACTTCCTTGCTAGCTCCTTCCGTTTTTCTTCTCTCGTCCTCCTTTTTCAGTTTTTGATGTTCCAAATGTTGCTTATAATTAGCATATGCTTTGTTAGCCATTATGAGCAGTTCTTTGGGGATGGGAACTAGATGCGGCTTATTTCCGAATGACTTCAATCACCATCAACGAATTTAATGTTCTCTCACAAATTGATGATCGATCGTCGGTAACGTTCCTAGCCGTTGTCAAAAATCCTCGCTCGACATAAGTATTGCCATGGGATGCCGTCATAGCTGCTATTACAACAGCGGATATTTAGTTTCACCTCTAGTTGTCGCCATGCTACAGAACTGATTCCAGTAGTCCTCAATTCTCCCTTTTGCGCTGTCTTGCATATCTATTTCATTTGATTTGAGCAGGTTCCACTCATCCATTTGGCAAGTCCGCATTTTGAATTCATTATTCGTTCAATATATGTTTACAAGAAGCGATATAACGTTTTTTTAGCTTTATGCAAGAAGTTGAGCTTGTCCTTCAATTAAGTCAAATCAGCCGTTATTTTATCCCCAATAATTAAATTTTTGGGAGGTAATAAGTTCTCAACATTCTCAAATATATCCTGAGATAGTACTGCATCGGCAGGCCACACTTCCGCTTTGCATAGTCTGGTCACGATAGTACGTTGATAGTACGAACAAACATTCCGATTTGTGACAGATCTAATAAAATTACTAGGGTTTATAACACTTAGTCTTAAGCATTTCAGCTTTTACATAGTTTAGTTTCCAATACATACCATGTCATATTGTGGCCCCGGTTAGTTTGAACAGCTAAAATTGCAAATACTCGGCGCTCAACTGCACAAATGTTCAAAATTGCTTTATGCACTACTGTACTGAAACTAGTTACAAACATTCACTTTGAACGCCGAGTGTTTTCAATTTTGGCTTTTCAAACTAACGGGGGTCCACGGTATTGTATTTAAACCTGTTCGAAACGATTTGTTGATCAAAGTTGTTTCTACCCACCATCGTTTTCTTTCCAAACTCAGCTTCAGCTTAACCACCCTCGCAAACTAACACCAGTGGATGGTAAAAGAACAGTACTGACCTGTAAATCGAGTGAAAATGCCAGCACTCGATCTCACGAACAACACCTCCTCTTTCATACTCTGGTTATCTTACGATTCTTGAATACTACGTAGTCTTCGTTATCGGAACATGTTACTTGGGAATATGAACATTGAAATGATCAACAAGCGCAGGCCACTGTTAAATAAATAATTATTTCTGTTGTTTCTTGCAGAGATAATCACCTTGATGTGACGAGTTTAATGTACGGGTGGGACGGCAATCCAAGCTCTTGCAGTATATTTTCTCTTCAAGTCGTGATGGCTAGCCTGAACTGCCTCAGCATGAGAGAATTTTCTGCGGTAATACAGCATTCTGCAAAGCATCATTCAACTTATCAAGGATATCCCCGGCTTTGGCAGAACCGATGAAGAACGTTTGACGATGCGTTGAAACAATCTGGGACTTCGACTTTGACCAGTAGCGAATGGTTATTTGTTATTATTTTTTCCCAGCCGAATTTTTTGTTGTCGCGTCGTAGCATATGATGCACAGAGAATTACGCCCATCTTTCAGCGTGATCTCCCGGAAAAAGTGCTAAAGCAACAATCACTAAATAAAGAGCCTTAATTCTGCTCAATCAAAAATCTGCAGGCACCGCATTCGGAAACATAGCACAAAATGTATCTCAAATTCCATCACAGAATGCAGCCAAAATCAGATGCAATATATTTCAATAGCCATATCAATTCAGCCTTAGTTCCTGCATCTCGTGTACTTAAAAGCTGCACTTGAGAAATCATCGCACCAGATGAGCAGGGGTGTTCGTTGCCGATCGATTTTGATTCCGATCACACCACACCCAAAGTAGACTTGGACCACGAAGATCCTTCCATCCTTATGCCTCACAATATTTGCGTGCTGCTCAAAAGCTAGGAAAAGCCTGGATATTGTTAAGGCCTTACCGCAAATTGTACAGAACACTCCGTTATCGCTATGTTTTCGGGCCTACTCCGAAACAAGGCAGTCATAAGGATTAGTTTTTTGCAACCGTTCAGGGCGGAAAGTGCATTTCCCTATACTGTTTTAAAAATGAACTAAATACCAATAATTAGTTTCCATGTTCAGGATTCGTTTGTCTGAATTATGAGAAGAATGATTAGTAATTTCCATTTAATTCCAACTACCTTTATTGCTTATCTTGACAGATACGCGTATTTCGTCTACAATGTGCAGACTTCTTCAGTGTCGTGTACTAATACTCGACTGAAAGAAAACCTTCGCCACCTGCCGTATTTATCCTATTTTCCAAATACAAACACTTGTACCTACAGCTAACATTTTTTACCTAACCTATCCTGAGTCAAAAACAAATATTATGCTTAATATCTACCTCGCCTTTTCCTTATACCTAACCTAATTATTCTGTAGCAGCGGGTGCTCCGCTGCGTCGGCTTTGTTGTCGTTTAGGTATTAAGTTAAAGAGCCATGTGTACCCGTTACCTTGGTCTTTGTTTAGTAGATTTGTGTTCTGTTGTTTGTTGATTTCTAAGCTTTCTGCGACGTCTAATTTCCAGGGTGTAGAGGTAGTCCGTAAGATTGTGATGTCATTCGTCGTTATGTCGTGATTTTCCGTGAAGATGTGTTCTGCAACTGTCGATTTGAAGTTATGTGAAATTCCTTTGTCAGTCTGTTTGACAGCCTTAGTCACCTCCGCTAGATGCTCTTTGAACCTTGTTGCCAAGGTTCTCTTTGTTTGACCTACATATATTTTGCTGCAGTGTTTACACTTAATTTTGTATACCCCTGCTCTGCCTAATACATCTACTGAATCTTTGGTGGAGCCTAACAACGATGCCAATTGACTGTGCCTGCTAGAGAAAACTAAGTCCAAGCCAAATTCCCTAAGTCGTGGTTTCAGCTTTTGCGTAATGTCTTTATCGAAGGGGACGGATACACGTTTCAGGGGTTCAGGTGAATCGGAAAGGGTTGTTTGTGATTTCCTATGAAGATGTTTTTCTTTTTGTTGATGATAGCTTGAATTGTCCTCTTTTCGTAACCATTGAGTCTAGCAGTTTCGAAGATATATGCTAATTCTTTGGCTTTTCCGGTTTTATTGAGAGGAAGGGTCAACATCCGGTGGATCATGTGGTGGAAAGTGGCCATTTTATGCTGAAAAGAGTGGTTTGAAGTGTAAGGGATGACTCTTTGGGTGTTTGTGGGTTTTCTGAAAATTTCAAACTCTAAAGACGATGATGACAATGATTCTCTCACTACTAGAAGGTCGAGGAATGCAAGTTTCCCATCCTTTTCTATTTCATGAGTGAACTTAATGTCTTTGTGGAGATTGTTGATTTCTTGAAGAATTAAGGGGAGATCCTCTTGTTTAACTACGGCGAAGATGTCGTCGACGTATCTCCACCAACGAGTTGGAAGTAATCCTTCCGCTTTTAGGATGGTTTCTAGATTCGCCATAAATAGTTCACAGAGGAATGGGGATAGAGGGTTTCCCATGGGGGCTCCTTTTAGTTGTTTATAGAATGAACCTCTGAAAGTGAAATAGTTCTCTTCCATGCAAAGTCGGGTCAGCTTAAGGTACATTCGCACCTTTTGCTTCCATGTTGTATCATCTCCTTGTTTTAAAAGCCAATCTTCTAGAAGGTTAATCGCGTCCTTGATCGGTACGCTAGGGAAAAGGGCGGTGACGTCGAAAGATACCATTACTTCATTTTCATTTATATGACCTGATGAAAGAAGATGTTGTACAAATTCCTGAGAGTTACGAACTGAGCTTGTTGGGAATTGCTCGGAGATACCTTGAAATTCTTTTACTAGCCATTTTGCTAGCTTATGGGCTGGAGATCCTAAAGATGAAACAATCTCTCTTTTGTTGTTGGGGGTTTGGGGCTTTGGGGGAGGTTTTTTTGGGGGGGGAGGGGGGGGTGTTGGTGGGAAGGCGGCCCCCTACTGCTTTACACTCCTTTAGTGTTTTATCCTCATGTTTCACCATGTTTGGTAGGGGGTCTACTCGAAGCTGCCTGTAAGGTCCATTACTGATTTTTGAAGCCATCTGCATGTCGTGTCCTAAGGGATTTAGTGGGAGGCTTTGACTTCAGTTCCTTGACGATGCGAATTTCCTTTGCGTTGTTGTGTCTTTGTTTTTGTCCGTCCTTAATAATGTTTGAAGTGATAGTCCTAGCTGTGTTCTGTAAAGATGTCGGGAGTGTGTGTGTAGTGTAATCGTTGTTTCCACGTCGATGATGATCTGCTCCAAGTCGGGCTTGGTTGAAACCGCGTATCCTAATCCTTTGTTGAGGAGAGTCAGTTGTTCTTCCGTGAATGCGGTCGTCGATCGGTTGACAACCAGTCCCTTAATGGCGTGGACCATCGGTGTCGTGGTGATGGTGGGTGTAAGTGTCGCTTGTTCCTTGGTGTGATGTGTGGTCCGTGTCTGTTGGGATCCTATTCTTAGCTTGTTGAGTTTCCTATCTAGGACCGTTCGTTTCCTATTCGATTCGCATTCCTCTGCCACCTTGGCTCGTGATAAAAGCTCCTGGAAATTTATCGGATACTCCTTGGCTAACTTCAGGTGCAGAGAATAGCACTCCAAAGTCTTACGGTCCAATTTGTTGAATAGTCGTTTGATGCTGTCCTTGATGAATTCCGCTTCCATTTTCCTGACGATGTTGACCAGTAGGGGTAGATGTTCGAATCTTAATCCTATGACTTATTGGTACTACTTTATATTTTAGGCATTTCTTCAGAAATGCTACGTCCTTCCTAAGTTCCACTAAACAGCTCACACTCTCCATAAAAAAATACTTGCTATGGCAGGCCATATGCCAATGTGGTAAACTGAGTAAACCGTACATCACAACGGGTACCATCAACAGCGAAAATTTCCGCACCGAGTGCCTCCAGAAGCGACTGTTGCCCTTCCTGCGGTCCCACGGAGGCGGGACATTATTTTGGCCATACCATTACGCGCGATCGACGTTGGATTGTTACAGAGACAATAACGTTGTTTTTGTACCGAAAACCGCCAACCCCCAAATTCGCGCGATCGACGTTGGATTTTACAGAACAATAACGTTGTTTTTGAACCGAAAACCGCCAACCCCCCAAATTCCCCAGAGATTCGTCCGGTGGAAAGATTTTGGGCCATAATGAAGGCCAAAGTTCGAAAATTGTTCAAGGTGTTTAAGAACGAGCTGGAGTTGAAGAAAAAATGGATGAAAGTGACCAAAAAGCTCGGCTCCACCATTGCACAAAATGTAATGAGGGGTCTTAAGGGAACGGTACGGGCTTTCAGCGATGGAAAGGAAATTGAATAAAACAATTAAATCCAACATAATCCATATGTATTAGTTTATTCCATGAAAGTTTCAAGAAAATTCGACTTAAAATAAATTTTTGGCGAACACTTTTGTCTGGTGCATTTTTTTTCGAGTACAGGCCTTACTGAAACAAATACCATTGAAAATTGTTATACTGAGTTGGTTAAAAGGATTAAAAGAGCAGCAAATAAGACTATTAGAATAGCTACAACACCTTCTTCACCTAAGAGAAAAAAGGCTTTTGATCGCTTGAAAATAGCAATGAAATTAGTTAAAAAAAACAGCCTGACATGCAAAAATACAAATATAAATTAGGAAACAGGAGACAGGAATTCAACCAAGCTATCAAGGAGCACAAAGAAAAAGAAATCAAAGAATTTTTTCATGGAGTACCTGAAAAATTCAGATGGCGAAACATTAGATGTTCTTATTAAAATTATTCAGAAAGGTTACATTGACAATATACTTCCAAGTGACTGGCTAAAAGCAACTCAGATTTCAATACCAAAAAAATAAACAAATGCTTCAGAAGCAGAAGAATGCTGGAAAAGATGTATGTGTATTAACGGTAGATTTAAAAAACGCCTTTGATACGGTTAAGGTCCAGAATCTTAAGGATATCCTATTAAATATTAATGTTCCATCGAGATTAG